>VXBX01006175.1:16146-39421 GCA_013400415.1 Scytalopus superciliaris
ATCGCGGCGCCCGAGCTGCACAAGGGAGATGTGAGTATGGAACAAACTACCCCCCCCCGGGGGTCCCTTCGCCTCGCCCTCTGCCACCGCAACACACCGAGGTGCCCGCGGTCTTGCTGGTGTGGCATCCACGGGGGAGGGTTGTCCTGGCAGCCTGCCCTAATCCTAAAGCGCTTTGCAGAGTTAAACTGATATAGAAACCTTATTTATAATCATAATGCAGCAAAACCCAGATTATCTGCGCCCTTCTTTACTCCTGGAGTTAACGAGTTGATGATGTGGGAGCTGCAGGGCCTTGTAGCCCAAAAAACTCTCACTTGCTGTGCAGTTGATAGGTTTTCCTGTCAATTTTTTGCTTATTTGTCTAAAGACTTCAGGCATCTTCCAGACTGTTAGGTGACCATTTCCCTCTCAGCTTGTGGTTTCTTGGTGTTTACTGTGCCCTGTGCCTTACAGGGCTGCTGAATCCAGGGAGTGAGAGCAGGGAAAAGCAGGTCCCTGCCCACCTGTTTTTCGGCTCGAGGGTCCCCATTGATCAGGTTTCATCCTCTCCCCATTGCTCATTCCCTTTGGGACAGTGCTGTCATAGAATCATGGAATGGTTTGGGTTAGAAAGGACCTTAAAGCTCGTCCAGTTCCATCCCCTGCCACGGGCAGGGACACCTTCCACTAGACCAGCTTGCCCAGAGCCTCCTCCAACCTGGATGAACACTTCCAGGGATGGGACAGCCACAGCTCCTCTGGACAACCTGTGCCAGGGCCTCACCAGCCTCACAGGGAAGAATTTCTTCCCAGTATCCTAATCTAAACCAGCACATGGAATCCCAAAATGGTTTGGCTTGGAAGGGACCTTAAAGCTAATTCCATCCCATCCCCTCCCATGGGCAGGGCCACCTTCTACTAGCCCAGGTTGCTCCAAGCCCTGTCCAGCCTGACTTGTCATCACATAGAGGTGATGATGGTGCTGCTGGTTCTGGTATGACAGGAGCACCTGTGGCTGTAGGAGGAGCTGAACTGGAAACTTGGAGTCATTTCCATGGGGACAAGTGGCTTGAGGAAGAGGTTTGACTGTGGATTTGTGAACAGTGTCCACTGACAGTGGTCTGGCAGAACCTTGGGGGGGAAGCCCGGATAAAATCAGCACTGTTGCTTTGCTGGGAGAGTCTGAGGGGTCACAGGGAGAGGGGGGCAGACATGGGCTCCCCAGCCTTCCCTGAACCACACTCTGCTCCCAGTAACCATCCCAGTCTGGCAAATTCCAGAGCCAGAGCTCTTCATGCCAGCACTTCCAGAAGCACACCAGGCAGTGGGGCACATGGCTCACCCTTTTGGTGCTTACTCACCTCCTGGCAGTGCTGTGGTGTGATTCCAGACAGCTGGAATGGAAGGGATTTGTTCCTCCTTTACCCCTCTCCACGCTCCAGTGTGTGGGCTCTGACCACAAATCCCACAAGTTGTTGGTGTCCAGTGAGTGAATGAACACTGAAGGGACAAAAAGTACCTTAAACCAGAGCTGGTCTGAGCAGTTCCTACTTGGGTTTCCTGGAAGTCCCTTGGCCTGTCCTCAGTTGTTCCCTTTTTCTCCTTAAAATCCCTCCCATCCCTGCAATTCATCCCATGGAGATGCTCCATGGCAGCCGCAGTGTTTCCTCTGTCCCAAACCAACACATGGGTTTATGATGCTCCTGACTCCCTTTATTTACACACATTCCTTGTCTTTCCCTGGTTTATGGTTTGGAGATAAACCGGCACAAGCTCTCAATTCCTGTTGCTTCTTCCAAGTCCTCTGCAAAGCCATAAATATATTGAGGATTTTTTCTGATGCCAACCAGGTTTTTCACTCAAATTTTAACTGGATGTTTAGCAATTCCACTGTTGTTGGGAACAGTTCCCTGTATACCTGCAGTGAATTTTATACCCTTGGTGTGATTGGTGCTTCGCCCCCAGTAACTCCATGACTGTCTGTCCCTCTGAAGGAGATCCCTGACCTGCTGCTGTGCACATGGAGTTCTTCCCTTGGGTTTATTTTCCTGGGATTTATTAACAAAACTTCTTTACTTTAGTATCTCAGGTGTTGCTAAGCTCTGTTTTTCTCTCTCAGTCAGATTCAGAGGAAGATGAACCGGCAAAGAAGAAAAGTACTCTTCAGGTAAATACTGAGGGTGCTTGATTAAACAAGTGTCGTGGGGAAAAGTGTTTGACTGTGACCAGTCTTGGCCTTCCACTCATGTGAATCAGCCATTCTGACAGGTTGTGGCTTTAGGGACACTCCTGAAATCCTGTGGGCTGTCAAGTCTTTTTTTTGGGCGATTTCAGCAATTTAAATCTTGGAGAAAGAGGCATCAATTTGAGAATGGGACAGATATTTGCAAGTACCACGTTTCCTTTCAAAGTGCCCCTGACCTTTTTTGCAGCAGGTTCGGGGTGGCCAACAATGGTGTCAAGTGCTGGGAAACCCACAAGTTTTGAATTGCAGGGCGTGGGGGGGGTTTAATTAGCAGGTAACCAGGAAAAGTAAATAGTCTCACTTTTTTCTCTTATTCCTGTGATCCACTTGTCCTGCACGGATCTCACCAGGGACGCGGCGAGGGCTCCGGCTTGTCCGCTCTGCTTCCTCAGCCCAAAAATTTGACAGTGAAAGAGACCAATCGGTTACTCCTGCCCTACGCTTTCTCGAGGAAAGCGGGAGAAAACTCCGACTCCAAGCCTGCCAAGGCCCCGACCTCCTCCTCCAAGGCCAAACCTGCGTCCAAGCCGGCCGTGCCCACAACTCCGTCCCCATCCGCCATCAAAGCCGCGGCCAAGAGCGCAGCGCTGCAGGTAACCAAGCAGATCACGCAGGAGGAGGAGGACAGCGACGAAGAGGTGGAGCCAGAGAACTACTTCTCCTTGTCCGACAGGAGCGAGCCCAGCGCCGCGGGCACCGAGCCCTACCTGTACCCCAGCACGGTGGGGCCGGAGGACCCACCGCCCGGCACAGAGCCAGAGCCCCAGTTCCAGGACGCGGCCGCCAACGCCCCGCTGGAGTTCAAGACGGGTGTGGGCTCGAGTGGAGCTCAGCACAGCTGGGCACCCAAACCTGGAGAGGACTATGGCAGCCACCCCTACGGCCAGTTCCCCGCCGCCTACGGCGAGCCCGGGGGCTACTACCAGGTGGGTTCACTGGCTGGGGGTGAAGTGAGGGGCTCTGGGTAGGTACTTGGACAAGGGGCTTGAGTTACTGGAGCAGCTGCTCCTGGGAATCCATGTGAGTTGGCTGGGATGTGGAGCAGGGAATCCAGCCTCTGTGACCTGGCTGATACATGGAATAGGGAATCCAGTCCATGTGAGCTACCTAGGACACAGAGCAGGGAATCCAGCCTGTGTGAGCTAGCCAGGACATGGAGTAGAGACATGGAGCAGGGAAACTAACCCATGTGAGGTGACTGGGACACGGAGCAGGGAATCCAGCCTGTGTGAGCTGGTTGGGATACAGAGTATGGAATCCAGCCCATGTAAGCTGGCCAGGACACGTAGCAGGAAATTTCATCCCATGTGAGCTGGCCGGAACAGGGAGGCACAGCACCGGGCACAAGGGGATTCCTGTAGCTCAGAAGTTGCAGATGTTCTTTGCTGGACAGATGTTTGACAGCTGTGCTCCTGTGAACATGCCCGTGCTGTGAGGGTGCAGAGTTGGGGCTCAGAGCTGGTGTCTGAAACCAGGTTGTTTCTAGAAATTCATAAAATCACAGACTGGTTTGGGTTCAAAGGGACTTTAAACCTCATCTCGTTCTACCCCCTGCCATGGGCAGGGACATGTTCCATTAGCCCAGGTTGCTCCAAGCCCCGTCCAACCTGGCCTTGAACACTCCCAGGGATGGGGCAGCCACAGCTTCTCTGAGCAACTTGTGCCAGGGCCTCACCACCCTCACAGGGAAGAATTTATTCCCAATATCCCATCTAACCCTGTCCTCTGTCAGTAGGAAGCCATTCCCCCTTGTCCTGTCGCTGCAGGCCCCTGTGAAAAGCCCCTCCAAGCATTTGTCGTGTTGTACCTCTGATGAAATCCCTTGAGGTGAAAAAGCAGCAGCCCATGGGCAGGATCCCTCGTGCTTGGTTCTGATGACAAACTGGTTTCCCTTCTCCTGCCAGGATTACTACAGCAGCGGGTACTACCCAGAGGTGGAACCAGCCCAGGCACCGCCGCAGGAGACAAGCACCGACTCCTCCTTCATCGACGACGAAGCGGTTGGCACTTTGTCTGTCCTGCTGTGGAATTTGGCTTTGAGCTCTCCTAGAACACAGGACCCAACTTGGCAGCCATGGTCCTGCCCCACAGCACGTCCTGTGCTTCCACTGGGTTGGGCCGGGTGGTTGTTCTGTGGGGTCTCGTGCTGTGGTGTGGACATGTGAGTCCTTCCCACAGTCTGCTGAGCTCCTGCTCCAGCCAGGTCTGCAAGGCTTGATGAGAATAGAATAGAATTGATTGCTGAGGTTGGAAAAGGCCTCCAGGATCGTGGAGTTTCCCCAGCACTGCCAAGGCCACCAGTAAACCCAAGTGCCACATCCACACAGCTGTTAGATCCCTCCAGGAACGGTGACTCCAGAACTTCCCTGGGCAGCCTGTGAGGGGGCTGGACAGCCCTTTGGCTGTAGGAATTTTCCCTATATCCAACTTAAACCTCCCTTGGCACAACTTGAAGCCATTTCCTCTCATCCTGTCCCTTGTTCTCTGGGAGCAGAGCCCGACCCCCCCCGGCTCCCCCCTCCTGTCAGGGAGTTGCAGAGAACTCCCCCCTGAGCCTCCTTTTCTCCAGGCTGAGCCCCCCCCAGCTCCCTCAGCCACTCCTGCTGCTCCAGCCCCTTCTCTGGACACGTTCCAGCCCCTCAGTGTCTTTTTTGTCATAATGGGCCCAAAACTGACTCCAGACTCAAGGTGGGACCTCATCTGTGTCCAGCATGGGGATGGTCACTGGCCTGGCCATGTGGCCACACTGGCTGCTGCAGGCTGGGTGAATGTGTTTGGAGGAAAACTTCAGGTGCCTCTCTGGCTCTTAATAGACTCAGGGTCTCCTGAGCAAGGCTGGAAGCAGGAGTGAACACTGTTTTCTGCGTAGGAAAATGAGATGATAACCTTCATGCTAAGTAGCTTTAGATACTCTGATCTACAGAACAGCAGAACTTCCCTAAAGATAAAAATCCTGTCTGGAAAACTGTTTGTTGCTCTGCCTTATCCCTCAGTGGGGGAGAGGGGGCTCAGCCATGTCTTGGGTCAGTGTTGGGATGTGATGGGTGGGTGTAATTCCAGCTGTTCTGCTCTTCCTTCAGTTCAAGCGTCTGCAAGGCAAGCGGAATCGTGGGAGGGAAGAGATCAACTTTGTGGATATCAAAGGTGATGACCAGCTGAGCGGGGCCCAGCAGTGGCTGACCAAATCCCTGACGGAGGAGAAGACCATGAAATCATTCAGCAAGGTGGGGCAGAGGGTGAGGGCTGGCTGGGGTTGGGGCCTCTGCCCAGTGCCCAGATCAGCCCCAGCTAGAGCTGTGTTGGATGCTGGGCAGTCACCAGGGTGGGGACAAGGGACCCTGATAAACCCTGACATGTGAGAGGCCAGGAGAGCTCAGAACACTGTGGGTGGGTGGTGAGAACCAGCCAGGAACTGCCTCAGACAAAGGAATCTGCCATTTAGTAGGGAACAAATGCTACTTGGGATGGCTGTGTCAGGCCCTGGTTTTGATTTGCTGTTCAGCAGAGTCTCTCCAGGCTGAACTCTTCACCTCTTTTTGCTTTCCAGAAAAAAGGGGATCAGCCCACAGGACAGCAAAGGAGAAAACACCAGATCACATACTTGATCCATCAGGTGAGTGGCCTCCCTCTGGGAGCCGATCCAGGTGGAATTTCAAGGCTTGATGCTTGGCAGCACGAGACTGAGGTGGTGGAACTGCTGTTCCAGCCATTGGGGACCAGGGGATGTTCCTGAGGGCACCCTGAGCCCTGGGTGAGACCCGTGGTGGGACCAGACCAAAGAATGTCCCTGAGGGCACCCTGAGCCCTGGGTGAGACCCATGGTGGGACCAGACATGGAGCTGGTCGAGAGCACCCTGAGCCCTGGGTGAGACCCGTGGTGGGACCAGACCAAAGAATGCCCCTGAGGGCACCCTGAGCCCTGGGTGAGACCCATGGTGGGACCAGACTAGGGGCTGGTTCAGAACACCTTGAGCCCTGGGTGAGCTGTGCCATGGCTCTGGTGGGGCCAGAGCTGTGTCCTGGCTCTGAGGAGGTCCCAGCCCTGAGCTTTCAGCTTTGCTTCACCCTTCCCACCTATGTCCTGAGGCTCTGGGATCCTGTCCACATTCCACCCCAGGGTTAGCGAGCAGCTGCTGAGCCCGTCCCACAAGAGAAGCTGCATTTCAGCATGAATGAAATGCCCGTGCAGCCCAGTTAATCCAGGCCTCTGTCAGGATGATTGTGCAAACTCCTGTAACGAGGCTTCTGGCTGAAGGGCTCCGTAATCCGCGTGAGCGGGGCCAGAGGAGGCCGGAATGCTGCTGAGTCACTGAAACACAGAGAGTAACAGCATCCTCTCCATGTCTGCAGGCCAAGGAGAGAGAACTGGAACTGAAAAACACATGGTCTGAAAACAAGCTCAGCAGACGGCAGACTCAAGCCAAATACGGATTCTGACACATCTGTCCCGCTTTTTGGCTGGCGTCCCGGCTGACCTGCGGTGTCCGAGGGCTCCGGGCTCCGGGAGATGAGCCAGGCCCGTGCGGGACGGGGCTGCTCGGCAGGAGGGAGGACACTGCGCTCCCTTGCCTGGCAGGAGGAAGGTTCATTGCAAGCCGGTCCTGAAACTCCACCCGTAATCCTTCCCTTCCCTCCTTGCAAACGATAACGTGGAAGGTTCAGATCAACCAAGGACGGTCCCGAGGTGCCGCAGGGAATGTGCAAGAGAGTGCACGGACCCTCTGGCAGAGGCTCAATAAACTCCCAATTCCCACTTTGCTCTCTTGGACTCGCTGTGAATTGAGAGTGTCATTTTTCTTTCTAAAAGACGATGAGTTTCAAGAGCAAGCCTGGCTTTGGATTTTTTGTTTTATCCATATCTTTGAGACATCCTCACGGCTGCTTCCTCGTGTCCGAGCCACTCCAGCTCTCCTCTCATGCTGATGATTTTGATATCCTGGTTTTTAAGTTGGAGCCACACTGAGGGGACACCCCAGGGCAGGACAGAGCTTGTGAGAGGTGAAGCGGCCGAATGTGCAGGACACACACAGTGGTGATGCTCTCCTGCCAGGCACACTCAGGGCTCTGGGATACCCAGAGCCATGTGTGTATGTATATTGTCCTTCCTTTTTCCCCCCCGTTCCTCCTCCCCTGACCCAAGGACTACAGTCATGCCCTAGGCTGTTCCCAGACTCATCAAACCGAGTGTCCCAGTGTCCTGCTGGGAGTGAGCTCAGCAGTGTTTCCTCTGGGCAGACACACAGGAGAGCTGCCAACTGTACATTTTTTTTCCCCCAGCTTGTTTGTATCAGTTCTGTTCCAATTAAGTGCTGACTTTGCCCTCCTGGCTGGGAAGAGGAGACTGTGCCCAGCCCTAACTTCTTAAAACTAAACTTTTTTTTTTTTATTTAAGGAATTCCATCAAGGTGATGCAGCTGCAAATCCTGTGCAGCCCTGCTCGCCCCATCCATGGATCCACATCTCTGTGGCATCACTTTGTTGTTCACCAAACCGTGTGATGCTGATGGGAGCAGAGAGCTGGTCTGGTTATTTAACTTACATTCCCACCATTCTGGGTTATACTTCTCATAACCACAGCTAAAATGGCCAATATTTGTTATTCCAGTAAGAAAAACTCCCAAGAGGTGGTTTTTCTCCTATGTTACCTGTTAAAAACAAGCAAACCCCATGACTGAAGTCTTCTCTTAGCACATTTTAAACTAATCTTATTTCTAGTTTAGTTCCCTGGATGTTTAGTACTTTGCAGAGCCCGTTTTGAGTATTTGAATGATCAGAATAAAGTTACTGTTGAGTAATTTATTCATATCTTGTATGTACAGCAAAATCCTCCCAGAAGAGGTTTGATAAAGGAATAAACTTTTGAATGAAGCCAACCAGCCCCGTTTCAGCTCCTCATCCAGGTACACGCTTGGCCCAGAGTGTTTGCTGCATGGGGCACTGCTGTGTGTGCCCAAATTCCCCTTTATCAGGGACTGTGGGGTGCTGGAGCGAGCTGGGGGGAGCCTGAAACCCCGTGGTTCCTCTTTCCATTTCCCGTTGCAGAAATGACTCAGGTTTAGCACTAAGGGGAGTTCCAAAGGCTCATGCGCTGCTTTCAGCCTTTTAAGAACAGCAAAATTCAGGTCTGTAACAGTGAAAGTGATTTTTCCCAGAGATAAAACAGCTGTACTTGCACCAGTCCTCATTTTCCCTCTGAAAAGGAGCTCTGGCTGTCCTGGCTCCCTGCTCCCGTTGTGCTGGGCACACCAGGGCTGCTGCCAGCACTGCTGTGGCTCAGGATCACTCCAGTTGGGGTTTGTGCCCCACCAGGTATCCCATGGGGCACTGTGCCATCCCACCAGCTGGGGCTGGTCCTCAGGTTTGGTGCCATCCCAAGTTTTGTGGCTGAGGAAGAGGCAGGGCTTGGAGTATTGGTTCCAGGCTGGGGAGGTTCAGTGTTGCTCTAGCTTCTGGCCAGTTTAACACTGGATATGCCAACTGTGCCAAACCCCTCCCTGTTTTTCCTGTAATAGACTTTTCTACCCTCATTTTATTAACAGAAGTCTCTTGGAATGTGTTCACAGGTAAGATAACTCCGCTCCCCTGTGTGCTGTCCCACAGGGCTTGGGAAGAGCGTGGCTGGCATCACTGGGGCTGCTGGGACCAATGGCAACCCTGGATGTCTCTTTCCAGGGCCAGGGTCTTCCACTGGTGGGATGGGAACCAGGTCTTGTCCCGGGCCCACCTGTGCAGGTGGCTCAGGGCTGGTCCCCGGGCAGCTGCTCGTACACATTCTCATCCGTGGCTGTGCCTCGCTGGGCCCTGCGTGTGCTCCACCTGTACACGGGGTCATCCAACTCCAGCACAGTGCTCGGCATACCCTGTGGAATCCACAGGGAGGGGGTGGATTGGAGAGCCAGGGAATGGCTCAAGGTTGGGTCCTCCACCTTCCCGGCTCTCGGCTTTGCTCAAGTTACAAGGGCATGGGGTGCCAGGACAAGGGGGAATGGCTTCATGCTGGAAGACAGCAGGGTTAGATGGGATATTGGGGAGAAATTCTTGGCTGTGAGGATGGGCAGGCCCTGACACAGGTTGCCCAGAGAAGCTGTGACTGCCCCATCCCTGGGAGTGTCCAAGTGTTGGAAGGGGCTTGGAGCAACCTGGGCTAGTGGAAGATGTCTCTGCTTATGGCACGGGGGTGGAGCAAGATGGGCTTTAAGGTCCTTTCCAAACCAAACCATTCCCAGGTTTCTATTGTTCTCCCTGTGCTCATGGTGTGGAGCAAACCCTTACCCTTCCCAGATTCCAGGAGGCCTGGAGACTCCTCAGTCCCAACATGACTCTGATGTCACATTGAGACTGAGCTCTAGAGCAACAGCCTGCCCTGGGGGACCCACCTCTGTGCCCGAGCTGGAGGCACCTCTCTCCTTCCCGTCTGCAGTGGGAGCTGCCGGGAGCTGCCGCCTCTTGCAATCCTGGCTGGACATGCTGCGGAAGAGCCGGCGTTGGGGCCGGGATTTGGGGGGCAGCGTGGAGAAGGTGCCTTGGGGTGCCCTGGGGAGCGGGGCAGGTGGATCCTGCCGGGCCACTGCCACCTCAGAGTAGATGTTCTCCTCGGGGCTGGCGCGGTGGCTGCAGCTCCGGGCCATGGCATAGAAGGGGATGGGCTCCTCCGGCTCACAGTAGGCAGGGGCACTGGGAGCGATGCCCTCGCGGGGCTCGGCGTAGACGTGGAAGCACATGAGCTGCTGGTACTTGGCCTCGGGGGACACGGGGGGAGCAGCTTCTTTGTGCACCTGGGCGTAGGCACCTTCAGGAGCTGCCGTGGTGCTGGAGGCGCTGTGTAGCCCCTGAGCCGTGGCCCGGGTGCTGGTCTTGGCTGGGAGTGATGGAGGAGCACTGGGAGCCTGGGGAAGAGATGAGACAGGTTGGAGATGAGGACTGCAAGTGGGTCTGTGGCGACTGGGGCTGTGTCCCCCATCCTGGCTGCATCTCTCCACCTTCTGAGAGCTGGTGCCAGGCTGTGGCTTCTGCCCTTTGCCAAGTGCCTCCAACCCCCCCTGCCCGGCCCTGTTACCTCCCTGGGGGAGCTCCCCTCGGCGCTGGGCTCCACAGACCGGGAGGCTTCTGGGGCTGCTGGCCTGGCTCCCAGGGGCTCCCGGGACACAGGGCTGTACTCCGGGAGTTTTGCCGGTGGTTCACTCAGCGGGGAACGCACGGCATTGCTGCCGGCTGGGGTCTGCATCCCTCCTCGGGGCTCATCCTCCTGCAGGGAGGGCAGAGAGGTGCCGGGTGGGTTCATGGTCTGGGCAGACCCACCGCGGGTGTGCTGCCCACGGGCTGGCTCCTTGCTCCCCGTGGCCAGTGTGGCTCCGGTTCCAACCGTGGCTTTCGTGGTGCTTGGTTTGCCAGCTTGGGAAAACCACCCTCTCCGTGCAGCCGGAATGACCCCAGGGCTGCAGAGACTCACCAGGGGCCGGCGTCTCACCCGTCTGCAGGGCACTGGCACGGTGAGGAACTCATGGTAGGGCACGACGGGGGCCGTGGTGTGGTGCTGCAGCAGCTCGGCCAGCTCGGCGTGGGCGCTCTGCTCCCCCAGGATCACGTACCGCCCGTCTGGCAGCTGGTCCAGGACGAAGTGCCGGCAGCGATCCCTGCCCCTGTGGGGAGAGGGCATGGAATTGGCACCAGGGGAGCTCAGGGACCGAGAACCTCAGCCCTTTGGGCTGGGATGGGATCCCTCACCTATAGGAGAGGACGAAGCCGACGGTGCTCTCGCTGAAGCGGACAAGGAAGCAGCCCAGGGGCTGATCCTGCAGCAGCTGCTCTGCCTCCCTGTGGTAAGGGGGGTCGGGAGCTGCTCACCCTCACCCCCTTCGTGGGATCCAGCTCCTTATTTTGGAACCCAGGGATGGGGATGCTGAAGGGGCCACCCCGTTCCCTGCTTACCTCCGACTGAGGAAGCCATGGAACCAAGTTGGGAGCTCCCCCTCAGGTCCCAACCTCCAGGCTTGTGTCTGCTCAAACCACAGCCTCGTCTGGGCACGCAGAGCCACCAGCTCTGGTGGGGACCAGCCTGGTGGGGATGGCCAGGAGGAGCCTGGCAGGACCTGGAGGGAAGGGGACAGCGGCCAGGGACTCAGGTAAGGACAAGCCAGAGAATGTTCTGCTCCCTGCACGGGGGTCTGAGTGCAGCTCAGGAGGACACGGCCCCTGTGGGTGTGTGAGCTCAGGAGCGCTGGCAAAGTGGACTGGCGGGCACAGACCCCTTGTGTCCCCATGACCTACCCTGCCACATCTGTTGTCGTGTTCCAGGGACTGCTCTGCACCCAGAGGCCGGATGGGGTTTGTGTTGAGTCCTGGCTTATCTGTATTGTCCTCACCGATGGGTTTGAAGGTGCAGAGGGGGTAGTTGTCATCCATGGGGTCCCTTGTCCCAGGGAAGAGGGAGAAACAGGTTCAGGGCAGCAAAGTCTCCCCTGCGGTCCTGAGCTGCCCTGTGCCCCCTCATTGCCCATAGGGCACTGAGGGGTGTGGGGGGGCTCCATGACACCCCCCCCCCCAGGCTCTGGTCTCACCGACAACCTGGGTAAGCACCACCTTCACCTTGAGCCCCTCAGCCTTGGGCTCATTACCCTGCTCCTCCCCAGGGAGACCACTCTGGGCCCACAACCCCCACTGTGGGCCCACATGGCAGGAAGGGAGGGTGACCCCAGGACCCCCAAGGAGAAAAGCCCTGGGGGTGGGTGAGCTGACTGGAGAGGAGGTGAATGGAAAGTGTGTGAATCCTCCAGCCCCACCAAAAGTCCCTGAGGTGTCAGGTCAGACCCAGGAAGGGGAGGGAGAAGACAAGCAGGTCCCAAGGGACCCCAAGCTCAACCCCAAGACATCAACACCTGGCAGAACAGTGTTAATCCCCAGAAGATGCTCAAGGGTGTGGAAGATGCTAGGGCTGGTTGGATCTGGGAGGCAAAGCTGAGTCAGAGGAGCAGGTAGAGGCTTGTCTAAGAGCGGGGGCACCCAGCCAGGGGGAAGGCACACTGGCTCCACCTTTAACCCACGGCAGCAACCAGCCTGGCCCTGCACCCAGGCAGGCAGGGGGAAGGCAGGGGAAGGCAGAGGAAGGTGGGGAGGGTGCCAACAAAGCAA
This sequence comes from Scytalopus superciliaris, assembly GCA_013400415.1. Lineage (NCBI taxonomy): Eukaryota > Metazoa > Chordata > Aves > Passeriformes > Rhinocryptidae > Scytalopus > Scytalopus superciliaris. The sequence continues at coordinate 28,502 of VXBX01006175.1, forward strand.
AACAAAACAACCCAAACTGCAGCAACTCAGCTCAAGGAGGAGAATTTGGGTCACGTCCTGCCTGGGCACGGCTGAACAGCTGGGGACAATGCCACTGTCCCTGGCTCGCTGTGCATCCCCCAGTGGGGTGAGAGGCCTGGGAGGAGGTGGGGGGTTGTCCCTGCTCCCCCACCGCAGCACCTTGGCCTTGGCAGGGCAGCTCAGGGGGCTCTGCACCTCAGGGTGGGATGTATCTCTGAAACCCTGCACTCCTGAGGTGAGAACAGGTCAGATCAGACTTGAAATTGGGTGAAGACTTTACTTTGAGGGACCTTCCTGGACTGGACTTCCTCCTTTAGAGGGGCTAAGATCTGCTTGGAAGTGCCAGGATGGGCAAGGGACCCTTCCCTCTCCCTTTACACCCCCTTGTTGTGCCCATCCTCCTTTGTGCCTCTGGGTGGGTGGAGTGTCCCTGCACTGCCTGGCACCAGCCCATCCCATGTCCCGCTGCTTGAAGTTCTCTCCTTGTCCTCGGTACAAATCCAAGCCCAGTCCCGACCCCCATCCCACCCTCCTACCTCTGCCCGGCCACGCAGGGCCCCGGGTGTCCGTGGCTGGAGGCGATGCAGTGGGCAGGGGGACAGGCAGAGGGATGGGCAGGGTGGGCAGCACCGCTGCCCTGCCTGTGCTCGCTCCTTCACCGCCTGCGACGGGCAGGAAGCGGCAACCGAAGCTGCAAAGAGCCTTCGCCTCATGGGGAGACGTCACGGGAAGGTGGCAGGGTGGCACTGGTGGCACTGGGGTGACATCCAGATGGCACCGGCACCCTTGGGACAGGCTGGAGTGTGGCGAGGAGGGGGCTCCGCTCACCCACCCACTGGTACATCCACACCTACAAAGGGCTCGCTCTTGTTTCTCCCATCCACATCCTGGGGCCTCACCAGGCGCAGGGGCAGCGGAGCTCACTGTGCCCAGGCTCATGCTGTGAGCCAGGATTCGGTCCTGGCATGTGGAATCCAGCACCATTCCCTTTCCTCAGGCTCTGGCTGCCAGAGCCAGGCACATTCCTGGGAGGTGCTGGGGACATCAGCACAGCAAGCAGTGGCCGAGCTGCCAGCGCTGCTGCTCTGCCCCGTGCCAGCTGCCACCCTCGCTCCGGGTGGTGCCAGGCTCCAGCCGGCCCCATGGCGACAGCGGTGCCAAGCCGGCTGCATCCCAAGGGGTTGCCGGGATTAGAGACTCGGAAAGGGATTCGGGCTGGGACCCAGCTCATGCATCGCACCGGGACAGGGATGGGTGGCTCTGCAAGCCCCAGGGTAGGGATAGTGCCCGGTGCCCCTGGCAGACCCCGGCATGCAGAGCAGTGCCAGCCCCAGCTCTCTCCACCTTAAGAAACCTGTCCCTCCCCACAACCTTCACACCCTCCACTCACTTCCCCTCCGCACTGTCGGTATCTGTCAGCCAGGTTTCCTGTTCGTAATCATCACCGGCACATCCAAAGGGGGGAGACGTCGGTGAGGGGACATCGTCTTCCAGCACCTCATCCCATCGAGTCCCAGCTGCTCCTCGAGGAGCTCAAGTGCTGGAACCACCAGGAATTGTCCCTAAAAGGGCTTTTTTTGGCTCCTCTCTGCAGCTGGGAGGGTTCCTCAAGAGCAAAAAGCTTTTCTTGTCCTGAGCCGCCTCGGCTGGATCCTGCCCCAGCATCCCAGGAGTGCCAGGACTGTGAGGCAGAGCCTGGAGCTGCTGGGGGCTGCTGGAGGAAGGTCAGAACTGCAGGTGAGGGGTCCCAGCTCCCCATGACGTGCTGGGCTTTGGGGCTATCCGAGTCAGTTGGGGGTTTTGGGGTCCTGCAAGGCTTTTTGGTAGTTGGATGCTGACCTGGGAGCCCATTTTCCAGCAGCCAGTGCTGAGGCCAGGCTGTTTTTTCTGGTGATCAGCCACAGGATGTGATGGGACAGGACAGCCCCTGCAGGTCCAACCCTGCAGCCCAGAGCTTGGCAGCGGCCACTGTGGCCTGTGGCCACCCGTGCCTCAGTTTCCCTCCTTGCAAAAGCAGCTCGGCAGCACGGTGTGAGTGGGCTCCCCAGCAAGGGATGGTAGGATTGGCTGCTTGTGTCCATCCCGCGGGACAAACAGACACACTGTCACCCCACAGACATGTCACGTGCCGGGGATGTTGGCCCAGCTTCAGCTGCAGCCGCCCCCGTGCACGTACCAGACTCAGGACCAGCCTGCTCCGTGCAGTGCCAGGGGAGAGTGGTGCCTGGCCCAGTGCCCCCACCAACCCCGGNCCGTGCAGTGCCGGGGGAGAGTGGTGCCTGGCCCAGCCCCCCCCCCACCCCGGGGGGCCCCCCCCCCCCCGGGGGGGAGCCACAGGATGGTCACTGTGGGCAGTTGCCATCCCCCATCCTGGCCAGCCACGGAGCAAGACAGAAGCACTGCCGGGTGCAGAGGAAGGCTCGGGGGGTAAGGGGGCACAGCTGGGGTGGGAGTGGGAGAGAGCAAGGGGGGACCGGGCTTGGGGACCACTCACTGTCCCGTGGGGCCACTGTGGGGGGACAGGAAAGGTCCCAGCCCTTGTTTGGTGCAAGCAGTGGTACAGCACAGCCCTGTGGGGCCAGGGATGCTCTGCCAGGCTGTGTCCAACCAGGGGCCATCCCTGTGGGGCTCAACTGCCCCTCCCTGTTTTTCCTGGGAAAGGAACACCTCAGGACAATATTGCTCTCCTCATCCCTTTCTTGGTGGCCTTGGACCCCACAGCCCACGCTGGGAAAACCTCCTTCTACTGGAGTCACAGTGCTGGGGACATCCAGGTGGCCCCAGGACTAAGGTTTGGAGCCACATTCCCCATTCTCTGCATCCCTGCACAGCCACTGGTCCCACTGCCCCCACCAGTGGAGCATCACCCACCCCAACATGCAGCTGGGGACACTGAGGTCCTGCTGTTGGCCTGCTCTGTGTGAGCTGAGAGCGGCCTGGAGGGACGAGGGGTGTGTCCCCTTCAGTGTGACAAGTTGGGGGGACTCTGCCAGGTGTGGACTGATGCCTGTTCCCTCCAGAACCCCTCTCCCCATTGTGGTGGGCTGAGCCTGGCTGGATTCCAGGTGACCCCAAAGTTGCTCCATCACTGCTCTCCTCACCTAGACAGAGCAGGGGGAATGTTACAAAGGGCATCTGAGTTGAGATAAGGGCAGGGAGGGGTCACTCACCCATTAATGTAATGGGCAAAACTGACCTGACTCGGGGAAATTTATTGAATTTATTATCAATCAAATAAGAGCAGGGTAATGAGAAACACAGCTTAAAAACNTGCCCCTCCCTGTTTTTCCTGGGAAAGGAACACCTCAGGACAATATTGCTCTCCTCATCCCTTTCTTGGTGGCCTTGGACCCCACAGCCCACGCTGGGAAAACCTCCTTCTACTGGAGTCACAGTGCTGGGGACATCCAGGTGGCCCCAGGACTAAGGTTTGGAGCCACATTCCCCATTCTCTGCATCCCTGCACAGCCACTGGTCCCACTGCCCCCACCAGTGGAGCATCACCCACCCCAACATGCAGCTGGGGACACTGAGGTCCTGCTGTTGGCCTGCTCTGTGTGAGCTGAGAGCGGCCTGGAGGGACGAGGGGTGTGTCCCCTTCAGTGTGACAAGTTGGGGGGACTCTGCCAGGTGTGGACTGATGCCTGTTCCCTCCAGAACCCCTCTCCCCATTGTGGTGGGCTGAGCCTGGCTGGATTCCAGGTGACCCCAAAGTTGCTCCATCACTGCTCTCCTCACCTAGACAGAGCAGGGGGAATGTTACAAAGGGCATCTGAGTTGAGATAAGGGCAGGGAGGGGTCACTCACCCATTAATGTAATGGGCAAAACTGACCTGACTCGGGGAAATTTATTGAATTTATTATCAATCAAATAAGAGCAGGGTAATGAGAAACACAGCTTAAAAACACCTTCCCCCACCCCTCCCTTCTTCCTGGGCTCTACCTCCTTCTTCCAGCAGTGCTGGGAGATGGGAATGGGGGTCATGGTCAGTTCAGCACAGGTTGTCTCTGCTGATGTTGAGGGAGAGGAGCTGGAGTCCTTCCCCTGCTCCAGTGTGAGCCCTTCCCACGGGCTCCAGTTCCTCAGGAACTGCCCCAGTCTGGGTCCCTTTTCACTGGTGGCTGTTCCATAGGAACTGCTCCAGCCTGGGTCCCTTTCCACGGTGTCACAGGTCCTGCCAGGACCCTGCTCCAGCGCAGCTTCCCACGGGGTCACAGCCCACCCCAGGCATCCCCCTGCCTCAGCCTGAGGTCCTCCAGGGCTGCAGGTGGGTCTCTGCTCCCCCAGGGGCTGCTGGGGAATCTCAGCTCTGGCACCTGGAGNGCCCCTGGCAGACCCCGGCATGCAGAGCAGTGCCAGCCCCAGCTCTCTCCACCTTAAGAAACCTGTCCCTCCCCACAACCTTCACACCCTCCACTCACTTCCCCTCCGCACTGTCGGTATCTGTCAGCCAGGTTTCCTGTTCGTAATCATCACCGGCACATCCAAAGGGGGGAGACGTCGGTGAGGGGACATCGTCTTCCAGCACCTCATCCCATCGAGTCCCAGCTGCTCCTCGAGGAGCTCAAGTGCTGGAACCACCAGGAATTGTCCCTAAAAGGGCTTTTTTTGGCTCCTCTCTGCAGCTGGGAGGGTTCCTCAAGAGCAAAAAGCTTTTCTTGTCCTGAGCCGCCTCGGCTGGATCCTGCCCCAGCATCCCAGGAGTGCCAGGACTGTGAGGCAGAGCCTGGAGCTGCTGGGGGCTGCTGGAGGAAGGTCAGAACTGCAGGTGAGGGGTCCCAGCTCCCCATGACGTGCTGGGCTTTGGGGCTATCCGAGTCAGTTGGGGGTTTTGGGGTCCTGCAAGGCTTTTTGGTAGTTGGATGCTGACCTGGGAGCCCATTTTCCAGCAGCCAGTGCTGAGGCCAGGCTGTTTTTTCTGGTGATCAGCCACAGGATGTGATGGGACAGGACAGCCCCTGCAGGTCCAACCCTGCAGCCCAGAGCTCGGCAGTGGCCACTGTGGCCTGTGGCCACCCGTGCCTCAGTTTCCCTCCTTGCAAAAGCAGCTCGGCAGCACGGTGTGAGTGGGCTCCCCAGCAAGGGATGGTAGGATTGGCTGCTTGTGTCCATCCCGCGGGACAAACAGACACACTGTCACCCCACAGACATGTCACGTGCCGGGGATGTTGGCCCAGCTTCAGCTGCAGCCGCCCCCGTGCACGTACCAGACTCAGGACCAGCCTGCTCCGTGCAGTGCCAGGGGAGAGTGGTGCCTGGCCCAGTGCCCCCACCAACCCCGGGGGGCCCCCACCACCCCGGGGGGAGCCACAGGATGGTCACTGTGGGCAGTTGCCATCCCCCATCCTGGCCAGCCACGGAGCAAGACAGAAGCACTGCCGGGTGCAGAGGAAGGCTCGGGGGGTAAGGGGGCACAGCTGGGGTGGGAGTGGGAGAGAGCAAGGGGGGACCGGGCTTGGGGACCACTCACTGTCCCGTGGGGCCACTGTGGGGGGACAGGAAAGGTCCCAGCCCTTGTTTGGTGCAAGCAGTGGTACAGCACAGCCCTGTGGGGCCAGGGATGCTCTGCCAGGCTGTGTCCAACCAGGGGCCATCCCTGTGGGGCTCAACTGCCCCTCCCTGTTTTTCCTGGGAAAGGAACACCTCAGGACAATATTGCTCTCCTCATCCCTTTCTTGGTGGCCTTGGACCCCACAGCCCACGCTGGGAAAACCTCCTTCTACTGGAGTCACAGTGCTGGGGACATCCAGGTGGCCCCAGGACTAAGGTTTGGAGCCACATTCCCCATTCTCTGCATCCCTGCACAGCCACTGGTCCCACTGCCCCCACCAGTGGAGCATCACCCACCCCAACATGCAGCTGGGGACACTGAGGTCCTGCTGTTGGCCTGCTCTGTGTGAGCTGAGAGCAGCCTGGAGGGACGAGGGGTGTGTCCCCTTCAGTGTGACAAGTTGGGGGGACTCTGCCAGGTGTGGACTGATGCCTGTTCCCTCCAGAACCCCTCTCCCCATTGTGGTGGGCTGAGCCTGGCTGGATTCCAGGTGACCCCAAAGTTGCTCCATCACTGCTCTCCTCACCTAGACAGAGCAGGGGGAATGTTACAAAGGGCATCTGAGTTGAGATAAGGGCAGGGAGGGGTCACTCACCCATTAATGTAATGGGCAAAACTGACCTGACTCGGGGAAATTTATTGAATTTATTATCAATCAAATAAGAGCAGGGTAATGAGAAACACAGCTTAAAAACACCTTCCCCCACCCCTCCCTTCTTCCTGGGCTCTACCTCCTTCTTCCAGCAGTGCTGGGAGATGGGAATGGGGGTCATGGTCAGTTCAGCACAGGTTGTCTCTGCTGATGTTGAGGGAGAGGAGCTGGAGTCCTTCCCCTGCTCCAGTGTGAGCCCTTCCCACGGGCTCCAGTTCCTCAGGAACTGCCCCAGTCTGGGTCCCTTTTCACTGGTGGCTGTTCCATAGGAACTGCTCCAGCCTGGGTCCCTTTCCACGGTGTCACAGGTCCTGCCAGGACCCTGCTCCAGCGCAGCTTCCCACGGGGTCACAGCCCACCCCAGGCATCCCCCTGCCCCAGCCTGAGGTCCTCCAGGGCTGCAGGTGGGTCTCTGCTCCCCCAGGGGCTGCTGGGGAATCTCAGCTCTGGCACCTGGAGAGGCTCCTGCTGCTCTTTCCTCGCTGACCTTGGCCTTTGCAGGGCAGTTTTCTCTCACACATTCTCACTCCCCTCTCTGACCACAACTTATTCTGTGCAATCACTTCTTTCCCCTCCTTCACTCTGTTATCCTGAGGTGCTGCCAACTGTCAGTCTTGGCCTTGGCCCGTGGCAGGTCTGTCCTGGTGCTGCTGGCACTGCCTCTCAGATGTGGAGGAGGCTTCTGGCAGCTTCTCCCAAAAGCCACCCCTGCAGCACTCCCGCTACCAGAACCTGCTGCTCAGACCCACTGAAACTTTCCCTGTGCCTTCTTGTCTTCACAGAGATGGCTGAGGGTGGCCAGACTGGGGTCCTGCCTGGGGGGGTGCCAGGGGATGCCCCTGACAGCACCCAGGTGAGCCATGGCCATGGGTGCATTTGGGGGCCCTGCCCAGGGGCTGGAAGGGGTGACTGGATGAGACTCCCACAGCTGAGCTCATGGTGGTGATTTCAACTGCTATTAATCCCCTTTTTGTTAAGAAAAAAAAATGCAGTGTTGGTTTTTCTCCACATTTTGCATTCCCCAGCACAGTGTGGGGCAAGGGGGCTCCCTCCCTTCCCACCCCTGCCCTATTTCCAAGCCCCCCTGAGCAGCTCCTGCAGGCCCTGATCAAGGGGTGAAAGTCTCCCAAGTCTCCACATGCCAGAGGGTTTAGTGTGAACTGGGAGAACTGGGCAGAGCCCAAGCTCAGCTGCAGTACAGGACACTGGAGAATCCCCTGGTGTGCGATGGGGGGGTTGTGGTGGGATGGGGGGCTGAGCTGGGTCCTGGTGCCACCCTGCAGGATGCAGCCGAGCCCAGGGGGGCTATGGAGGGCAAGGGGCTGGAGGCCACCATGAGCCCAGGCAACGTGGAGGACCTGTATGAGCTGCTGGAGAAACTGGGCAGGTGAGCGGGAATGCAGGCAGGTGAGTGGGATCCAGGCAGGAATCCAGGCAGGGATCCAGACAGGTGAGTGGGATCCAGGCAGGAATCCAGGCAGGGATCCAGACAGGTGAGTGGGATCCAGGCAGGAATCCAGGCAGGGATCCAGACAGGTGAGTGGGATCCAGGCAGGGATCCAGACAGGTGAGTGGGATCCAGGCAGGAATCCAGGCAGGGATCCAGACAGGTGAGTGGGATCTAGGCAGGAATCCAGGCAGGGATCCAGACAGATGAGTGGGATCTAGGCAGGAATCCAGGCAGGGATCCAGACAGATGAGTGGGATCTAGGCAGGAATCCAGGCAGGGATCCAGACAGGTGAATGGGATCCAGGTAGGTGGCAGGAATCCAGGCAGGTGAGAGGGATCTAGGCAGGAATCCAGGAAGGTGAGTGGGAATGCGGACAGGTAAGAAGGTATCCAGGCAGGTGAGAGGGAGCCAGTCAGGAATCCAGGCAGGGATTCAGACAGGTGAGAGGGATCAAGGCAGGAATCCAAGCAGGTGAGCAGGATCCAGGCAGGTCAGCAGACTCCAGGCAGGTGAACAGGATTCCAGACAGGTGAGCAGGATCCATGCAGGTAAGCGGGATCCAGGCTGGCGAGTGCAGTGCAGGCAGATGAGCAGGGTGCAGTCAGGGATCCAGGCAAGTGAGAGGCACAGGCAGGGATCAGGCAGATGACGAGGGTGCAGGCAGGTGAGTGGCATGTAGGCAGATGAGTCCCATGCAGGCAGGGATTCAGACAAATTAGTGTAGTACAGGCAGGTGAGCACAAGGCAGACAGGTGAGCAGGTCCAGGCAGGTGAGCAGGGCATTGGCTGTGATCCAGGCAGGTGAGTGGGGTGCAGGCAGGTTAGCAGGGTGCAGGCAGGGATCCAGACAGGTGAGCAGGGTGAAGACAGGTGAGTGAGATCCTGATAGGTGAGCAGGATGCAGGCAGGTGAGCACCATGCAGGCAGGGATCCAGACACGTTAGTGCAGTGCAGGCAGGTGAGCAGGGTGCAGGCAAGGATCCAGTCAGGTGAGCACGACGCAGACACGTGAGTGGGGTACAGCAGGTGAACGCAGTACAGGCAGGTGAGCTGGAGGCAGGCAGAGATCCAGACAGGTGAGCAGAAAATAGGCAGGTGAGCAGGTCCAGGCAGGTGAGCAGGGTGCGGGCAGGTGAGTGGGACACAGGCAGGGATACAGGCAGGTATACAGGGTACAGGCAGGTGAGCAAGATGCAGGCAGGTGAGCAGGGCACAGGTAGGTTACTGGTTCAAACAGGTGAGTTGGGCATAGGCAGGTGAGCAGGGTGCGAGCAGGTGAGTGGGGCACAGGCAGGGATACAGGCAGGTTACTGGTTCAAACAGGTGAGTTGGGCATAGGCAGGTGAGCAGGGTGCGGGCAGGTGAGTGGGGCACAGGCAGGGATCCAGACAGGTATACAGGGTACAGTCAGGTGAGCAAGATTCAGGCAGGTGAGCAGGTCCAGGCAGGTGAGCAGGGTGCAGGCAGGTGAGCAGGGCACAGGCAGAGATACAGGCAGGTATACAGGGTACAGGCAGGTGAGCAGGGCACAGGCAGGTTACTGGTTCAAACAGGTGAGTGGGGCACAGGCAGGGATCCAGGCAGGTGAGTGGGGCACAGGCAGGGATCCCAGCTGCCCTGGAGCCCCGGAGGTGTCCAAACAACTGGGTCCTTCCCCTGTCGTGGGGTCAGCCCGGCTGTGCCCCAGCCCGGCCTCTCGCCACAGCGGGCACTTCGGTGTGGTGAGGCGCTGCCGCGAGCGCGGCTCCGGCACCTTCTACGCCGCCAAATTTGTGAAGATGCGGCGCAGCTGGGGCAGCCGCCTGGGTCTGGAGAGGGCACAGGTGGAGCGGGAAGTCGCCATCCTCTGCCAGCTCAACCATCCCAACATCATGCGGCTCCACGACCTCTTTGCCAGCAGAGCTGAGATGGTGCTTGTCCTGGAGCTGTGAGTGGGGTTTTGGGGTGGGAGGACCCCCCTTTTTTTGCCCTGTGTTGGAGAAGGCCGAGCTCCCCTGTCCTGGGCAGGATTGGTGGTGGGGAGCTCTTTGACTTCATTGCGGAGAAGGAGATGCTGTCAGAGGAGGAGGCCATCGAGTTCCTGGAACAGATCCTGCGTGGGGTGGAGTACCTGCATGCCCGCCTCATCGCCCACTTCGACCTCAAGGTGCCCACAGAGCCCTCCCGTTCTTGCTCCCTGAGGATCCAGGGGGCCCTGCCAGGCACTTCCTTGGCCATATCCTGCCCAGCTTTCCAGGGTCCTGTTGCCCCCCCTGCCACTTCATCCCACCATACCTGGCCTTGTCCCCACAGCCCGAGAACATTATGCTGCAAGAGAGAGATGTCCCCAAGCCCCAGATCAAGATCATTGACTTCGGGCTGGCCCAGCAGCTGGAGGACGGTGTCACCTTCAAGAGCCTGTGTGGGACCCCCCAGTACATTGGTACAGGGCTGGCACATCCCTGGGGGGTGGCAAAGGGACACCTGGAGTGGGGAGAGGACCCCCAGGTGTGCCGGGAGGGAGGTGGCAGGATGGTGCTGTCCCCTCTAATGTCCTGCCCTGGCTCTGTGTTTGCCCCCAGCTCCTGAAGTAATCAATTATGAGCCACTGAGCTCCGCGACTGACATGTGGTGAGGAGTTGGGACCTGGGGGCACTAGGCTGGGCTGGTGGGTGGGGAGGGATGCCCCTGGGTGCCATGGGGCAGGGGTGAGACCCCTGGGGAGGGCAGCACCTGACCTCCACCTCTGCCTTTCAGGAGCATCGGGGTCATCACCTACATCCTGTGAGTATGGGGCGGTGCTCCCTGTGGCTGGGGGAAACTGAGGCACGGTGACACTGTGGGTGCTGGGGTGGTCAGGCCAGTGCTGTCCCAGCATTCAGTGACTCTGTTGTGTCCCCACAGGCTCAGCGGCCTGTCCCCCTTCCAGGGTGAGACGGATGCTGAGACCCTCTCTAACGTCGTGGCTGGTGCCTACGAGTTTGAGGAGCGCTGCTTCAGCCAGACCTCCGAGATGGCCAAGGACTTCATCCGGCAGCTGCTGGTGAAGGAGCCAGGGTAAGATTCCATTCCAGCCCATCATCTCTATCTCCATCTCCTTCCACTCCCCATCCCCGTCTCCATCTCCATTATCCCCATCCCCATTGCCATCGCCATCCCCATCATCTCTGTCTCCATTTTCTTTTCATTTCCACCCCCACCTCCATCTCCAACCCATCCTCATCTCCACCTCCATCACCCCCATCCCCATCACCCCCATCTCCAT
>VXBX01006175.1:39434-50237 GCA_013400415.1 Scytalopus superciliaris
CCATCTCCATGCCCATCCCATTCCCGTCTCCATCCCATCTCCATCCCCATCCCATCTCCATCCCATCCCATCCCCATCCCCATCCCCATCCCTATGGTGGATGGGTGGGGCAGGTACCACTCACACCTCACACCCCTCCCTGTGCTGCAGACACCGCATGACAGCAGCAGAGTGCCTGGTCCATCCCTGGATCAAGGTGAGAGGGACAGACAGGGTGGTGGGTGTTGGACCCCCAGGAGTGAGGTGGGGGTACGGTGATGGTGCCGTGTCCTCACCCCCACAGCCCCTGAGCAGGAAGCAAGCGGCGAACCGGAGTCGCTCCCCCATCAACATGAGAAACTTCCGCCAGTTCAACGCTCGGAGGAAGTGGAAGGTGAAGGGATTCCCGGCCATGGGGTCCCACCACCCCTGAGGCCCCCCAGGAGCTCGGGCTAGGCTCCATCCCAAGGCTGGCTCCACCTCAGGGGTCTGCAATGTGGAGGTGTAGTGCTGGCGGGGAGGAGGGAGGTCAGAGCTGGGGAGGGACCCCCACCTCAGACCCCCTCCCCCCTGCCCTCGCAGCTCTCCTATAACATGGTGTCCACCTGCAACCGGCTGTGCCGCACGCGGCTGCTCTGCGGCCTGAGGAAGGAGGACGAGGAGCTGGTGAGCACCCAGGAGCCCCCACAGATCCCACCCAGCATGGGCTGGGGAGGGGGCCAAGGGATCTGGGAGGCCTGATTCTCCCAAACGGAGGGGGTGCTGTGCAGTGGCTGTGCAAAGGGGGTTATTGCCATCTGGGGTGCCCTCTCCTCTGGGGGGTGTCCTTTCCCCAGGGGGAGTCCTGTCCCTGCCCTCCAGCCCCCCTGTGCCTCCAGCGCTGCTGCGAGAGTGACCAGGAGGAGGAGAGCAGCCCCCCACTCATGCTGCTGCGCCGGCGGACAAGCAGCTGCTCCTGAGCCCCCAGAAAGAAGGCAGGACCCCCGTGAGAGGAGCCTTGGGGGTTCCCTCATCTCCCCAGACCAGGAGGCAGGAGCACTGTCTGGCCCCAGTGCTCCAAGGTCCGTGGTGTTGGAGGGTCACTGGGACTGCAGCACCCCCTTCCTGACCCCCAGGTCTTGCTGCAGCAGGGCTGGTGCTGCCCCAGGGCTGGGATCCCCCTCCCTGCTTTGGCCTAGTGAGGAAAATAAATATCAGTCTCTCCTCCTCTCCTGTGTCTCCTTCCCCTTAAAGCTGGGTCATCACAACCAGCTGGTGCTGAGTGCCCACAGCTTCCTCCTGTCCTCCTCCTCCTCCTCACTGCAAGGCTTTTGGGCCATGGGGTCCTGGCACCCCAGACCCACCCTTTGAGGGAGAGTCATCCTTGAGTTGTCCCTTCTTTGCTGCTCTTGGGGAGTGTCCATGGATTCTTGCTGCTTTCCTGGCATCCCCATGCCAGAGCAGCTTGGCTCATCCTGCTCTGGCTGGGGAAACTGAGGCAGGAGGCAGCACTTCCTTCCCGCCCACTCCAGCACGGGGGGGGCTGCCCTGTTTTCCCCCTCTCTATTTCCCAAACAAGCCCTGGCCCTGGCCCTGACAGTTGTCAGGCTAAATATTTTGTGTGCGGCAGCCGAAAACAGAAGTGAAGGGGCCGCAGTGTCCGAGCAGGGGCCGGGGGGCCCCCCCCTATCCCTGCGTGCCGCAGGTGCCGCTGGACACGTCCAGTGGGACCCGACAGCTTCAGCAGCGCCCGAGGTGGGACAGGGACGGCACCCCGGGGGTCCCGCTCGGGGATGGGGCCGAGGGCGCCGGCTGCCCTGCGGCTGGGGCTGATGCTGCTGGTCCTTGGTCCCCTCCCTCTGCCCCCCGTGCGGGCCCCCTCCGAAAGTAAGTGGCTGGGAGGGGGTGGTCGGGAGAGGGTCGGGGGTGGGGCGCTTGNGTACAGCCACGGCAGGGGGCAGGGAGGGGGGGCCCGAGGAGGGTCTGTCGATCTCTTCTGGCTTCTTCTCTCCTGGCCATCAATGCTTCAGTTTCCCCAAGACCCGAGGGGCTGTTCTGGGGGAGTGGGAGCAACAGAGGAGGGGAATGGAGCATCCAAGAACTTCCCAGAGGGCATACCTCGCTGTGCCAGCTCCCTCCTGGGACTCCTGTCCCTTCTCTGTTCCCCCAGGGGCACGGGGGGAACCCCTGTCCCCTCATGGGGTGACTTTGCAAGGTCAGGGAGGTGACGGTGGCAGTGGGGGCTGTAACCCCCAGGGTCCTGTGGGATGATGGAGGAGACATTTCTGTCCTGACTGGGGGGGACAGGGCTCCCAGTGAGGGACTGAGCCCCAGTGTGGTGCTGAGATGATCAGCCACAGGCAGCTGCCAGAGCCACAGTGCCCATGGGGTGACAGTGTCCTGGTTAATGGGTGACACCAACGGGGGAAAAACACCACCGGACACAAGGTCACAAGGATATGGCCAGGAGCCACCAACCCAGGCTGACTGGGACAGGCAAGGGGTGAACCATGCACCTGACCCTCTCCAGGACCTGGGCAGGGGTTTTGGGCTGGGGAAGCTGCCAGTGGGAAGCTATTCACTCATCCTGGCTCTTGCATCATTGCTGGGACTGGCAAGCAGGAGATGTTGGGCTCGTGCTGCCTCAATGCTCCTGCTCCCTGCCCGAGTCTGGGTGGAGAAGCCCCGGGACAGCAAAGCCACAGCCCAGACTGTGGCACCACATGGGCACCTGTGGTAGCCCTTTGTGCCCTGTTACCTGCCTGGGCACTGCTGGGGAGTTAATGGGAACAACCTTTTAGGAGCTGCCACTTGCTGGGAAACCGTATGCCCACTGCAAGGGAGGGAGATGCTGTGAGCCCCTCATGGCTGTCCCGTTAACTCGGGGAAGGGGAAAGCCATCTGCACCCCCAGCTGGCTTCCCCAGGGTGGGCAGCAGGGCTGGGACGTGGTGCTGGGGCTGCCATGGGGCAAGGCAGGCGCCCGGGCTGCCAGGCCTCATTAGCATCACGCTGACAGACGCGTTGTGCCCCCGAGAGCCACAGTGCGCCGGCTGCCTGTCACAGCCACTCCCGTCTCCCTGGCTGCCCAAACCAATTCCAGCCACATTTGACAGGCAGCGCTGGGATATTAAATCCCCCTGAGCATCACCTGGGGGATCCCAGGGTGGGGGTGGGGGTCAGCTGCCTCGTCCCCGCTGCCCATGGGGTCCCCCCTCTCGCCACCCCAGTCTGCGGCAGCATGGACATCCGCAATGACATCTCCCAGCTCCGGAAGCTGGAGAACTGCTCCATCATCGAGGGCAACCTGCAGATCCTGCTGATGTTCACCACGGGCGCCGAGGACTTTCGGGGTCTCAGCTTCCCTCGCCTGCTCATGATCACTGAGTACCTGCTCCTCTTCCGCGTCTACGGGCTGGAGAGCCTGCGGGATCTCTTCCCCAACCTCTCTGTCATCCGCGGCACCAACCTCTTCTTCAGCTATGCCCTGGTCATCTTCGAGATGCCGCACCTGCGGGACGTGGGGCTGCACAGCCTGGGCCACATCCTGCGCGGCTCGGTCCGCATTGAGCGCAACCAGGAGCTTTGCCACCTCTCCACCATCGACTGGGGGCTGCTGCTGCCCGACACCGGGGACAACACCTACATCGTCGGCAATAAGTTGGCCGAAGAGTGCGCTGATGTCTGCCCGGGCATCCTGGACGTGGAGAAGCCCTGCGTGCAGACCAGTGTCAATGGGCAGCTGGATTATCGCTGCTGGACCTCCAGCTACTGCCAGAAAGGTGGGTGCTGGTGGCTCAGCCGTGTCGGGGCTGCTTTTCTGGAATGGTGATGGTTTGTACTATGGGGTAAACTGGGAGGGCACTGGAGAAGGCTGGTGGAGCCACAGGGGGATGGCAGGCCCTGGCACATGGTTGTGACTCCCCTGCCACCGGGAGCGTGCTGTGCCGTGCTGTGTCATGCCATGCCATGCCATGCCACACCAGCAGCGTGGTGGGGTAACCAGATCCGCACTGTATCATCCTCCAGAGGAGAGGCCAGCTCCTGGCTGCTGTGTTTTCCCAGCGGCGAGGTAAATACGGGCCCCTCCTGGGCTCGTTTGCTGTAAACAGGAGACCTGGTAATAAAATATGTACTATAAACACAGATCCTTATCGGGGCTGCAACCTCTGCTGTGGCCCTGTCCCTGGCTTCACCAGGCAGTTGGGGCTCAGCTGGGACTCAGCACAGGCCATCCATCTGTCCTTCTATCCCTCTGTCCAGCCCATTATCTGTCCATCCCAGTGGGTCACTCAGCCACTCATCAACTGACCTGTCTGGGCAGCCATCCACTGCTTGGCCATCCATCCATTCTTCCATCCATTCCTGCATCCCTCCACCTGTGCCTCCATCCCTCCATCCTGTCCTTCATCAATCCATCTCTGCATCCCTGTATCCCTCGCTCCATCCATTCCTGCATCCCCACATCTCAGCATCCCTCCTTCTGTCCCTGCATCCCTCCATCCCTCCATCCCTCCCTCTGTCCCTTCTTCCCACCATCCATCCCTGCATCCCTCCATCTCTGCACCCATCCCTACATTCCTCTATCCCTCCTTCATCCCACCATCAGTGCATTCCTCCTTTCCTCCCTCCCTCCCTCCCTCACTTCCTCCCTCTCTCCATCCATCCCACCATCTCTGCAGCCCTCCATCTCGGCATCCTTCCATCCATCTGCACTCCCCTCTTCCCTCTGTTCATCCCACCATCCATCCCTCCATCTCCACATCACTCCATCTATCCTCCATCCCACTCTCCCACCCTCCGTCCCATTGTCCCCCAGACCTGGAGGGTGTCAGCAGCGCCCCCAACCCTTCCCAATTCTTCCCTCTCTCCCTGTACACACCCCAACCCCATTCCCAGCTGAGGCTGGAGCCCGTGCCTGGAGGTCTCCCCTGCCCACGGCACTGTCTCCCCTCGCAGTGTGCCCATGTGGCGCGGGCTCGGCATGCACGGCGACGGGCGAGTGCTGCCACACTGAGTGCCTGGGGGGCTGCGGACGCCCCCGAGACAGCCGGGCCTGCATCGCCTGCCGCCACTTCCACTTCAACGGGCACTGCCTGCACTCCTGCCCGCCCCGCACCTACGAGTACGAGGGCTGGCGCTGCATCACCGCCGAGTACTGTGCCAGCCTCCGCAAGGTCTCCGACAACCCCCGTGACGCCTCCAAGTTCGTCATCCACCAGCAGCAGTGTCTCTCCGAGTGTCCTTCAGGATACACCAGGAATGAGAGCAGGTGAGGGGAGGGGGAGGGGGGTCCTGGTGCCCCCTGGCACGGTGGTGGCACAGTGCCCGGCTCATGTCCCATCCCTGTCGTCCTGCCTGCAGCATCTTCTGCCACAAGTGTGAGGGCCTGTGTCCAAAGGAGTGCAAGGTGGGCACCAAAACCATTGATTCGACGCGGGCAGCACAGGAGCTGGTGGGCTGCACCCTCGTCGAGGGGAACCTCATCCTCAACATCCGTCGGGGCTGTGAGTGCCACATCTGGCCCCCACAGCCCGTCCTGGGTGGGAGAACAGCTGTGAGGGGTGGAGGGTGAAGGCAGGGGGTCTTTTCCCTTGCAGAGTGAATTAATGGGAGGGTGCCCCCCTCCCTGAGCTCACGCTGTGAGTTGTCCCCAGACAACCTGGCCTCGGAGCTGCAGAGCAGCCTGGGGCTCATCGAGACCATCACGGGCTTCCTGAAGATCAAGCATTCCTTTGCCCTCGTCTCCTTGTCCTTCTTCAAGAACCTCAAGCTGATCCGTGGCGACTCCATGGTGGATGGGTGAGGACAGTGTGTGTCTCGGGGGCATGTGTGGCTCTGGGGGTGCCCATGCCCACCACTTCCATCCACGTCTCCTCCCCCAGGAATTACACCCTGTACGTCCTGGACAACCAGAACCTGCAGCAGCTCTGGGACTGGAGCCACCACATCCTCTCCATTCCCGTGGGCAAGATGTACTTTGCCTTCAACCCCAAGCTGTGCCTGGCTGAGATCTACCGCATGGAGGAGGTGACGGGCACCAAGGGGCGGCAGAACAAGGCGGAGATCAACCCCCGCACCAACGGGGACCGGGCATCCTGTGAGTATGGGAGTGGGGAACGCTGGCAGTGCCGTGACCCCCTTGCCCGAGCCCTGCCTTTGCTCCACAGGTAAGACCCAGACCTTGCGCTTCATCTCCAACATCACCGAGTCCGACCGCATCTTCCTCAAGTGGGAGCGGTACCGGCCCCCGGAGTACCGGGACCTCCTCAGCTTTATCGTCTACTACAAGGAGTCGTAAGTGGTCACTGTCACCCTCTCGGGGGGTCCTTCAGTGTCTGCAGGGGGGCCCGGAAAGGTACAGGGGAGACTCAGCTGTGGAGACCCAGGCCAGACCAGGGTGTCCGGGGTGAGGGTCCAGGGCAGAACAGGAGTGTCAGGACAGGGACCTGCGGCAGAAGATGGGGTCCTGGGCGATCCCTGATGTTCAGGGTGGTCCACGGGCAGGACAAGAGGGGTCAGGCAGGGGTTTCCAGTGGCTGGGGGGTCCCTAGGCAAGACAGATGAGGTCTCCAGTGTCCAAGAGGGGACCTGGCACAGGACCAGGAAGACCCAGGGGTGTCCCCAGTGTCTGGTGGGACCCAGTGTCCAGGAGTAACCAGGAGGATTCCTGGACTGGAGAACTGGGACCCCAGCCCATGATGTCTTTGTACCCTGGAACCCAGGGGGTTGTGTGTCTGGGAGGGGTCCCAGGATCTTTCCTGATGCCCGCTGTGGGACAGACCCTTCCAGAATGTGTCAGAGTACGTGGGGCAGGATGCCTGTGGGGCCCAGAGCTGGAACGTGCTGGACGTGGATCTGCCACTCAGCAGTGATCAGGAGCCAGGGGTGGCCCTGCTGAATCTCCGTCCCTGGACCCAATACGCCATCTTTGTCCGTGCCATCACCCTCACCACTGCTGAGGAGGGACGCAACTACGGGGCACAGAGTGAGGTGGTCTACATCCGCACCATGCCGGCGGGTAAGGGGCTAGGAGGGGGCCAGGGATGCCCATGGTAACAACCCCCCTCCCAAGAAAGGCTGACATCCTGCATCCACCCAGCCCCGACAGTGCCCCGAGATGTCATCTCCATGTCCAACTCGTCCTCCCACATTGTGGTGCGCTGGAAGCCGCCCACGCAACGCAATGGCAACATCACCTACTACCTGGTGCTGTGGCAGCAGCTGGCAGAGGACATGGAGCTCTACATCAATGACTACTGCCACAAGGGTGAGGGCAGGCAGGGCAGGCAGGGCTGCCAGGCGAGGGCAGCACAGACAGGTCGGGTACAGCAGCCAAGGACATCGGTTAGCACAGGGATTTTCCCACTGAGCCAGCCTGCCAGCCCTGCCCATCACTGCCCACAGGTCTGAAGCTGCCAACCAGCAGCGCGGACACGCGTTTTGGGGACGGGGATGGCCCCGAGGTGGAGCAGGATGCGGAGGAGCGGTGCTGCCCCTGCCGCCCCACTGACGGGCAGTTCCGCATGGAGGGCGAAGCTGAGTCCTTCCAGAAGAAGTTTGAGAACTTCCTCCACAACTCCATCACCATCCCCAGGTGCCATCTGTGGGGGAGTCCCTGCTTTGGGGGGCTCCCCCAGGCTGGGGGTGTGCATCTGCGTGGGTGGGGGGATCCAGTGGCTGCTCCTGGCCGATGCTTTAACTGATTTCCCGCTGTCTCAGGCCACCCTGGAAGGTGACATCCATCAACAAGAACCCACAGAGGTGAGTGGGGACCAAGCCTGGAGGGTCTTGACAACCCTGGCACCCTGGCTCCCCACCGCCTCCTGTCCCTGTCCCCCGTAGGACCCCCAAGCAACGCAGGGATGTGGTGACCGTCACATCCCCGGCCAACGCCTCCTCGGCGGAGGTGCCGGCCCCAAGCCGCACCAGAGGCGAGCCCAAACCCGACTTCCAGATCTTCGAGGACAAGGTGGTGCGTGACCGGGCGGTGCTGTCGCGGCTGCGGCACTTCACCGAGTACCGCATCGACATCCACGCCTGCAACCACGCCGCGCACACCGTGGGCTGCAGCGCCGCCACCTTCGTCTTTGCCAGGACTATGCCCGAGTGTGCGTCCCCCCTCCCAAACCCAGCCTTGGCCATCCTGGGATGTCTGCTAGAAGGCAGCGGGTCAGGGCCCAGGTGGTGGCCCCAGGAGGTGACCTGCTCTGTGTCTCTCTACAGTGCAAGCTGACAACATTCCTGGGAACGTCACGTGGGAGCCGGCTGGCAAGAACAGTGTCCTGCTGCGCTGGGAAGAGCCCAGGAACCCCAATGGGCTCATCCTCAAGTATGAGATTAAGTACAGCCGAGAGAGTGAGGTGAGGACCCCTCTGGGATTCCCCCTGCCCTGCCCTGCCAGGTCTGGTTACAGGGATACAATGCCCATGCCATCCCAATCCTATTCTGTGCCATCCTATTCTATTCTATTCTATTCTATTCTATTCTATTCTATTCTATTCTATTCTATTCTATTCTATTCTATTCTATTCTATTCTATTCTATTCTATTCTATGCCATTCCATCCCACACCATCCCACACCATCCCATGCCATCCCATTCTTTACCATCCCATCCCATCTCTCCCCCAAGGCTTGCATATGGCTTGGGGGGAGATGAAGCCCCTTTTCCACCCCCACGTTGTTCCCCACCAGGAGGTCACCACCGTCGTCTGCGTGTCCCGCCACCGCTACTCCAAGTACGGGGGGGTCCACCTGGCTCTGCTCCAGCCAGGGAACTACTCAGCCAAGGTCAGGGCCACCTCCCTGGCTGGCAATGGCTCGTGGACGGGGCTCATCAAGTTTTACATCCTGGGGCCAGGTACCTGCAGGGTACAAAGTGTGACATCAGAGGGGACCTCGGCAGGCAGGCAGAGGGGACTGTGGGCTCAGGGAGCTGGAGGCAGAGGGCACTGCTGGATCAGGGCACTGGGGAATTGGGGGATGCTGCTGGGCTGGGACGCTGGGGAATCACAGAATCACAGAATTGTTTGGGTCGGAAAAGCCCTTCAAGACCATCGAGTCCAACCATTCCCCCAGCACTGCCAAGGCCACCACTAACCCATGTCCCCAAGTGCCACAGCTACACATTTTTAAATCCCTCCAGGGGTGGGGACTCCATCACTGCCCTGGGTTGGCTGTGCCAGTGCTTTCCAATTTTCCCTAAATACCCAATCTAAACCTCCCCTGGCATAACCTTGGGCCCTTTTCTCTTGTCCTGTCCCTTGTTCCCTGGGAACAGAGCCCAACCTGGCTCCCCCCTCCTGTCAGGGAGTTGCAGAGAGTGAGAAGGTCCCCCCTGAGCCTCTTTTTCTCCAGGCTGAGCCCCCCCACCTCCCTCAGCCACTCCTGGTGCTCCAGACCCTTCCCCAACTCCATGCCCTTCTCTGGACATGCCCCTCAAGGTCTTTTCTGTCATGAGGACCCAAAAACTGACCACAGGACTGGAGGTGCCTCAATAGTGTCCAGCACAAGGGACATTAGCTTCTTGCCCACCTGGGCACACCTGGGCTCACGTTCAGCTGCTGTCACCAGCACCCCCAGGGCCTTTCCCAGCTTTCCAGTCCTTCTGCCCCAAGCCTGGGGTCTTCCACTGAGCTATTGTGACGTAAGGGCAGGACTTGGCTTTGTTGCATCTCACACCGTTGGCCTCAGCCCACGGATCCAGCCTGTCCAGATCCCTCTGCAGAGCTTTCTGCCCTCCAGCAGATAAACATTCCCATCCAACTCGGTGTCATCTCAGACTTGATCCCCCCCATCCAAGCTGTCCATGAAGACATGGAACAGGACTGGCTCCAAACGGAGCAATGTGAGCTCACCCTGCCATGGAGCAGCCCAGGCCAGTCAGGCAGGACCTGCCTGTCACCAGCCCAAACTGGCGGGGCTCGATCCCCCAGTTGTCCTACCTGTGTGACAGCACTCAGGGTGATCTCCATGACTTTGCCCAGCACTGAGGTCAGGCTGACAGGCCTGGAGTTCCTCAGATCCTCCTACTGACCCTTCTTGTAGACGGGCATCACTTTGGTTCAATCCCAGTCCCCTGGGACCTTCCCAGATAGGCAGGACTGCTGGAAAATGATGGAAAGTTGGTTGCCGATGGATTTATAGAAACATTTTTTATTGTCTGTTATGGCAATTTCAGTTCTAGTGGGACTTTGGCCCTTCTCATTTTCATCTTTGTGATCCTCCTGATCTTCCTGCCCCTTCTTCCAAAGGTTTGAACCTCTCCTGAAAAAGGAGAGCTCCAGCCTGAGCTGGAGTTCCAGCCAAAACTCTCTGCTCAGCCAGGCCTTCATCAGTGGATGCTGCTGGATTGAGGAGTTGGGAGGGACACTGGGACACCAGGGGCTTCTGATGGATTGAGGGATGTGGGGGATTGGGGAATGCTGCTGGAGTGGGACACTGGGGGCTGCTGATGGATTTGGGGATGGGAGATGCTGTGGGACAGCAACACCCAGAAATCAGTGGGTGCTGCTGCTGTGGGGAGTTGGGAGCTCCCCCTCTCCAGCCCAGTGGTGGTGGTGGGACAAGTGTGGGTGGGGTGAGTGCCCGGGCCCTGATCCAGGGCCGCCTGCTCCCGGCAGCTGAGGAGGAGTCCGGCAGCTTCTATGTCCTGCTCACGGTCACACCTGTGGTGCTCATGGTGCTCATCTCCTGCCTGGCTAGCCTCGTCTTCTTCTACAACAAGAAGAGGTAACAGCCCCTCTGCTATCCCAGAGCTGGGCCAGGGCAGGATCCGGCTGAGCCGGGCCTGGGGAAGGGCTGTGGGGGAGGCAGCACCTCTGAGTGCTGCCCACCCTTTGCAG
>VXBX01006175.1:57395-68640 GCA_013400415.1 Scytalopus superciliaris
GATTGGTGGATGGGGGATCCCCAGAGCTCAATCCCGGTGCAGGGGGTGCTCCCAGGATGGAGATTCAGGGTCCCCAGTGCAGGTGCTCAGCCTTTCCCTCCCTCCAGCACCATCTCCGGGTCGGGGCTGCAGCACATCTCTGCCGACGCCTTTCTGGACACCCCTAGGCTGAGCCACGTGTGAGTCTCCCCTCCCCCAATTCCCTCCCTCCCTCAACTCCCCCCACTCCCCGTTTTGGGGCTTGGCCCCCCCATCCCCGCGGGCACCGAATCCCCGTGCAGGGTGGCTGGTTCCCTCACCCCGGCAGGATCGATGGTGTCCCGCTGCCCGTGGACACATCAGCCTGGCCGGGGCGGGCATGTGGGGCTCTGCCGCTGAGTGGGAAACCATCGATCGAGGCAGGAGTGCAGGCAGCTGCCGGCCCCTCCCCGAGAGCCCCGTGCTGTCTCGGTGTGGGAGGGGGCCCCCGAGAGCTGGGGGGACCCTGTCCTGGGGTGCGTGGGGCTCCCCCCTTGCAGGGGGGCACCTGAGGGGTGGTGGCAGCCCCGGCAGAGCTGCATTTGCTGGGTCATGGTGTGACAGTGGTGGCCCTGGTGCTGCCCTGTGCCTCAGCCGGACCCTCTGCAGGGCAGGGTGATGTGGGATGGGGTTTTAGGGTGGGAAGAGGTGGCTGATGGGGTTTGCTCCCTACAGGAATCTCTCCTCCAATG
The DNA here is from genome assembly GCA_013400415.1 of Scytalopus superciliaris. Classification (NCBI taxonomy): domain Eukaryota; kingdom Metazoa; phylum Chordata; class Aves; order Passeriformes; family Rhinocryptidae; genus Scytalopus; species Scytalopus superciliaris. The sequence goes on from VXBX01006175.1 coordinate 58,106, forward strand.
CGCTGCACAGCCTTTCCTGGAAAACCTTCCACCACCTGCCCCTGCAAGAGCTGTGAGTGATGGGTGCGAGGGGGAAAGTGGGTGTGGAGCATCTCCCCCTAGGATTGTCACCTTGGGGTCACACAGAGGCAGGGACAGGGCCGGGGACACAGTGCAGTAGTGGCTCCCACAGCCACAGGTATGGGGATGGGGACAGGGATGGCACATGTGACACAATGCCTGGCCCTGGCTGCATTCAGCCATGCTCGGGGGCTGGGGGTGCCCATGTCCAGCCTTGGTTGATTCCACTGAGACATATACAAATGTGTGGGACCTGGAGCCCTTTTGAGCCTGTGATCTCTTCCTTGCTCCATCTCAGCATCCTGGTGGGAAATCCTTTCAACTGCTCCTGTGGCCTTCGCTGGCTGCAGCTGTGGCAGAACGGGAGCCGGGCCGAGCTGGGGAACCAGTCCCTGGGCTGCTGGGAGGGCAGTGTGCTGGTTCCTCTGGGCAGCCAGATCCTCAGCACCTGCGGTACGTGGGCTGGGGACCCCGCCGGGTCTGGGCTCTGGGTCTGTTCCCCCTCCTGAGCCACTTGGCTGGGGATAGTGTGGCTCACCCCTTTTCCCTTGGCAGAGCCCCCGACTGTCCGCATTGAGCCCCCCGAGGTGGTGCTGCGTCAAGGGGACAGTGTCAACCTCACCTGCCACATGTCTGCTGAGCCACTGGCCACCATGGAGTGGGTGGTCCCTGAGCTGGGACCTGAGCTGCCTGTCATCACCAAGGCAAGCTCAGTCTTACTGGGGCATGGATGGGAACCCTTTCAGCACCACTGTCCCCCCCACAGCATCCTCTCTCTGGTGGAGTGGCCATGGGGGAATGCAGGAGCTGGCCCAGCTCTGGGGACTTGTTTGTTCACCCCTTCCCGGTGCTCCCTGCAGCTCTCAGACTGGGAGATTGTCCTGGAGATCAGCAATGTCTCCTCCAACCTCAACTACAAGGACTTGACATGCCGGGCAGAGAACGCAGTGGGGCCAGCAGAGGACAGTGTGATATTCAATGTCTCCTGTGAGTAGCCCAGAGGGGGCAAGTTTGGGGTCCAGGAGAAGGGTCTGACTCGGAGACCCACCCAGCTCTGTCTCCTCCAGTCCCTCCCGTGATCCTGCTCCTGCACGAAGCCCTCTCCCAGCACTTCTGGTGCATCCCCTTCTCAGTGGATGGCAACCCGGCCCCCAGCATCCGCTGGCTCTTCAACGGCACAGCCCTGATCGAGGGACCCTACATCCACACCCGCATCGTGGAGTATGAGCACAACTCCACCATCCTCCACGGCTGCCTCCAGCTCAACCGTCCCACCCACGTCAACAACGGCAACTACACGCTCCTGGTCCACAACCCCCTGGGCTCAGCTGCCCGCAGTGTCCAGGGGCGCTTCATGGAGAACCCCTTCAGCTTCAGGCCCGAGGAGCCCATTCCTGGTAGGTGCCAGGCAGGGGGGCTGCCTGGGGCCCCCCCAGGCCTCGCAGAGGAGATGTGTCACACGTGGTGTGCAGAATGGGTTGTACTGGGCTCTGTCTCTGCACAAGCCCCAGTGTGCCTCAGCTTCCCCAGGGGGTGGGAGGGGGAGGGACAGGGCGTTCCCACCTGAGGAATAATGAGTGTTTCTCCTTTCTCTCCCTTTGGGCTGCACCAGTGTCTCTGTCCCCACTGGGTGAGTGACCATGAGCACTGCTGCCCCTACTCCTGCCCCAGCCCCCCCAAAACCATGCATTCCACCCATCCCTCAGTGCTGATCCTGGGGTACCCAGGGGTACCCAGGTCCTTGCCAGGACCACTTCAGAGGATGGGGGCTCCCCACTCACCCTGAACCCTTCTCCCTGCCTCAGGCACCAGGAACAGCTCTCTGGAGGGACCTGTGGAAACAATGGATGAGCACAAGTTTGGGGTAAGGAGATGCTCTGTGGTCTGGGATGGGGGGATCAGGGCACCTGCAAGAGGGTGGGACAAATCCTTAGGGAACAGCCAAATCAGTGCCAAGCGGGATGGGGGCATGTGATGAGGATGAAGGACAGATTCCCCATGCCTCAGTTTCCCCTGCAGCAGCGCCTGGGGCTTGTGGCCAACTCAACCCCCCACAGGGTGGGAAAAGGGACCTGGCAGGACCCCGACCTGAGCCTTGTCCCCGTCCCTGCTGTCCCCAGGTCTCGGTGGCTGTGGCACTGGCTGTGTTCGCCTGCCTTTCACTCTCTGTCATGCTCATCCTGCTCAACAAGTGTGGGCGCCGATCCAAGTTCGGCATTAACCGTGAGTTCTCCCTGCCCAGTGACGTGGGATTTGGGCTGCGGCACGGGGACACCCCGGTGCCCACATCCCCAGGGCAGCCAGGGCTGTGCTGGGCACCTGGGTTGGGACAGGGCTTTGGGAAGAAGGATTGTGGGTGGGGACCGAGGATGGGGGGACACCCGCAGAGGGGTGCTGGCTCCCCCGGGAGCATGGGCAGCAGCTGCTAATTCACTCCTGGAATGGATTCAGCCTCTAAATGGGTTTGATCGGGCTGCTTGGCCCCCGGGGGCCGGCCAGGCAGGGGGATGCTCGGCAGAGCCTGGCACTGGATGCACAGGCTGGGGGGGCTGGGGGACCCCCTGATGGCCTTGCCCTTGTCCCCACAAGGCTCAGCGGTGCTTGCCCAAGAGGACGACCTGGCCATGTCCCTGCACTTCATGAACCTGGGAAGCAGCCCCCTCTCTTCAGCTGAGAGCAAGCTGGAGGGGCTGAAGAGCAACTTCATCGAGAATCCCCAGTATTTCTGCAACACCTGTAAGGGCTGGGAGGGACTGTGGTCCCCGAGCACCCTCCCATGCTCATCCCTGACCTGGGGGGCACTGATGGGTGGGGTTCCCTCCAGGCGTGCACCACGTGCAGCGGCGGGACATCGTGCTGAAGTGGGAGCTGGGCGAAGGTGCCTTCGGGAAGGTTTTCTTGGCTGAGTGCTACAACCTCCTCCCGGAGCAGGAGAAGATGCTGGTGGCTGTGAAGGTGAGGAGGGGGGATGATGTGGGGAACAGGGGGGTCCACGGTGGGGTGCCACTGATGCCGTGTGCTGGCAGGCGCTGAAGGAGGTGACGGAAAGCGCCCGCCTGGATTTCCAACGCGAAGCCGAGCTGCTGACGGTGCTGCAGCACGAACACATCGTCAAGTTTTACGGTGTCTGCACCGAGGGCGAGCCCCTCATCATGGTCTTCGAGTACATGAAACACGGCGATCTCAACCGCTTCCTCAGGTGGGCCGGTAGGGGGAGGGACGGGACCCCCCCATCTGCTGCTCCATCAGCACAGCCAGCCTGCTCCCTGCTAATGCAGCCCTCCTTGCAATATTGATTAGATTAGCTGTCTGAGAGGCTTAAATAGAGAGAGATTGGCCATCAGCTGGAATAAGCAGAGACTTTTCGATTGCCCCCCCAGGTATTGCTGCTAGACGGGGGGGCTGCCAGAGGCATCGCTTTAGTGGCCGCGCGAGGAGCTCTGAGACGTGGCTTTTATGATTATTGTTATGGGAGTTGGCATTAATGGTTCTGCCGAGCAGAGCTCCCCCAGCCCCCGGCCGCGGCCGCCCCGGCCCTGCTGTCAGCCGCGCTCGGCATCAAAGGCACCGAGGGGCTGGAGGCGGCCGGAGCCGCGCTGGCCCCCGGCCCACCTTGCATGCCCCACTTCACACGCCCCGCCGCGCTTTCACACCCGGCCTGCACGGCCTTGCACGCCCTGACACGCAACCGCCTGCAGTGTGATGGCCCACATGTGTGCACATGTGCATGTGTACCCTTCCACTGTGTGCATGCGTGTGTGTGCCTTTTCCCTGTGTGCATGTATGCGTGTGTGTGTGTGCCCTTCCCCTGCATGCATGTATGTGTGTGCCTTGTCCTGTCATCTGCGCACACGCACACGTGCCTGTTCACATGCACACCTCTCCCTTGTGTGCATGCGCACACATGTGTAACCCTTCCTTGACATGCACACGAGCACGTTCTCTTCCCTTGTGCATTCACACACACATGTGCATGCCCTTCCCTGGCATGCACACATGTACACACCTCCATGTCTTTGCCTTGTGTGCACGCACTCCAGGGAAGGATGCACACGTGTGTGTGTGTGTGTGTGTGTGTGTGTGTGTGCACATGTGCACACCCTTTCCCAGCATGTGTGCACACAAATGCATGCCCATCCCTGGTATCTCTGCACACACGTGTGCACACCCTTCCCACATGTGAACGCTTTCCTGGCATTTGCACACATATATGCACCCCCTTTCCCTATGTGCATGTGCAACAAATGCACACCTTTCTCTTGTGTAAATACACCCCCCCTCTTCCCTGGCATGTTTGCACACTTGGGCACATACTTCACCCATGTGCGTGCACACACTCATGCACACCCTTCCCTGGCATACATGCACGCATGTCCTCAGCCTTCCCTTTTGTATGTGCACACATGTGAATACCCATCCCTGGCACACGTGCACAAGTGGACCCTCTTCCCTTGTGTGCATACATGCCAAGGAAAGATGCACATTTGTGTGCGCACACACACATGCACATCCTTCCCATGTGCATGGACACACACACGTGCTCCCCTTTTGCTTCTGCAGAACACACATGTGCCCTCTCTTCCCTGGCACACGTTCCTATGTGTGCACAGCCCTTCCCTGGCACATGTGCACACCTGTGCATGACCCTTCCCTTGTGTCCATTCAAGCACACATGCCCTCCCTTCCCCGGCACATGTTCCTATGCGTGCACAGCTCTTCCCTTGTGTCCACTCACACACACATGCCCTCCATTCCCTGGCACACCTTCCTATGCGTGCACAGCCCTTCCCTTGTGTCCATTCACACACACGTGCCCTCCATCCCCTGGCACACGTTCCTATGTGTGCACAGCCCTTCCCCTGCCTTTCCCCACGCTCTCCCATGCCCAGCCCTGCATCCCAAGCCCTCCATCCCAAGCAGCCCCTCTGTCCTGGCAGGTCCCACGGCCCTGATGCCAAGATCCTGGAGCAGGGGCCGGGCCAGCCCCGGGGGCCGCTGGCGCTGGGCCACATGCTGCACATTGCCACCCAGATCGCCTCCGGCATGGTCTACCTCGCCTCCCTCCACTTTGTCCACCGCGACCTGGCCACCCGCAACTGCCTGGTGGGCCACGACCTGGTGGTGAAGATAGGGGATTTTGGCATGTCCCGTGACATCTACAGCACTGACTATTACAGGGTGAGCTGCCCCCTTGCCCCCCTCCAGCTCTGCAATGGGCTGGGGGGGGCCACCCTCAAGTTTCCCTGCTGCCTCCCACCCTGTCTCCATCCACACTTAACCACAGACTGGCCTGGGGTGGAGACATTTCAAAGTCATCCAGTCCAAACTGCAGGGACACCGTCTACTAGACCAGGTTGCTCCAGGCCCCATCCAATCTGGCCTTGGATGTTTCCAGAAATGAGACAACACCCTGTGCCAGTGCCTCACCGTGAAAAAGTTCTTGCTTACATCTAGTCTGAGGCTTAATGAGTGGGGCCAGGGATGAAGGGGGTAGATGGGGGAGGGCCCTGCCCCACTGACCGCCCTTCTGTGGGCAGGTGGGAGGCAGGACCATGCTGCCCATCCGCTGGATGCCCCCTGAGAGCATCCTGTATCGTAAATTCACCACCGAGAGCGATATCTGGAGCTTCGGTGTGGTGCTTTGGGAGATCTTCACCTACGGGAAGCAGCCCTGGTACCAGCTCTCCAACACTGAGGTGAGCGGGCGGGAGGAGGAGGATGGAGACAGACCCCTGGGGGGTACCCAGAGCGGGGGAATCCCATCTCCATCCCGGTTCCCGCAGGCCATCGAGTGCATCACTCAGGGGCGGGAGCTGGAGCGTCCCCGCACATGTCCCTCCGAGGTCTATGCCATCATGCAGAGCTGCTGGCAGCGGGAGCCCCAGCAGCGCCAGCCCATCAAGGAGATCCACAGCCGCCTCCAGGCCCTCGTCAAGAACCCCCCTGTCTACCTGGACATCCTGGGCTGAGCGGGGATGCCCCCCACCCTCCACTTCTTGCTGCCCCCCTGCCCTCCCTGCTGCCCAGGGGCATGGCTTTCTCTCGCACAGCCCTGGACTGATGCCCTAAGTGGAGGAGAGGGCTGAAACCTTATTTATAGTGGAAAATGCCAGCCCACTCCCAGGGGCAGCTGGAGGGCTGAGCTGGGGGCCCCCCAGTTCTCTCATCCCTGGGTTTGTGGCCTTGCTGCCTGGCTCCTTGTCATTCCCCCAGCATGCCAGGATGGAGGTGTACAGCTGATGTGGGTTGGCTCGAGGGGGCAGAGCTGATACCCCCCAGCACGGGGTCCAGGCAGGAGCCGGGAGGCTCAGCTCTCTGGGGGAGGTTGGGACACCTTGTGCTCTGCAGCAAAACCAGTCAATAATAAACTGTCTGTCTCTCCCCCGCACTGGGCCCTGCCTGCTCCAGGGTGTCATCTGGGTCTGTGGGATGGAAGGATTTTGGGGACAAACAGATGCTTTTTGAAGCAGGGAGACCACCCTGTCAGGGCCAGAGAAGCTGGAGGGGAGGTGCTGGCCCAGGGATCCTGGGATATGGGGACAACATGTGCCCAAGACGCAGGGATGATGTGTGCCCAGGACCTCAGGATGCAGGGCTGTGTGCCTGGGATGCAGGGATGTGTACCCAGTCACCTGGGAAGAGGCAGGGATGATGCCCTCATCCTCAGCCCAGAGGGGCACCTTTTTGGCTGCCCCATGGGGACCACCCTGGGCAGCACTACACGGATGCTTGTGCCATCATGGCCCGGGGCACCTAAATCCCCTTGCCAAGGGGATGGGACTTCACAGCACAAAGCCAACACACCCCACCAAAAGGCAATGACCCCCCCCCCTTCCCTGTGCCCTCTCATCAAAACCAGGGGTTATCACATGCCCTGTAGCGTCCACTCCATCATCCCTCCTCAGGCTCTCCAGCTGCCTTGGTAATGGTTGAGACCTGGATTTGACCATAATGGAGCTGAATTGATTTCATCTGGATAATTAGGCAGCGCAGGCAGAGCCCTGGCAGCTCCTTTGTTACCCCCCATGACCCGAGATAAGCAGGAGGAAAGTGGGGTTGCAGGGGAAACTGAGGCACGGCACAAGGTGGGAGCAGATGGGGGATCTGTGGCTGGTGCTGAGGGGCTTGGGGCCGGCAGAGCACATGGCTGTGCCGGGTGGCTGGGGCTGGATGTGGCACAACAAGACCTGGAGGAAACTGGAGCCATCCCCAGCACCCCACAGCTCCCAGCCTGTAATCCATCCCCAAACTCTGCAGTGGGGCTGGATCCAGTCCCCAAGCCCAGGGCTCAAGCCCCTCTGGCTGGCCCTGCATCTTTGTCAAAGGTCCAGCCCTGGGCTGTGGGGAGCTGGCATGGGCAGGGTCTGGCCCCACTGGAGCCCAGCCTGGCTGGCAGAGCCCCCCACCTGCTTCCTTGGGGTCTCTAATTGCTGCCCAGGTTGATTTATGGCCTTTTTCCCTCTTATCTAATTTGAGGAAGGAACTAGATTACAACCTTGAGCTTTTCCAGCCCCGTGCTGGAGATGCCGCAGACCAACGCCCCAAAAAGGACCCTGTGCGGTGGTGACATCCACTCCTCTCCACCCCCGCAAAAACAGGGAAGGCTTCGCTGCAGCCCCGCGCCCACGGGGTGGCAATGCCTCAGTTTCCCCCTTATGGTGGTCAGGGAAGAGTTAAAGCTCCCCCCGCGATCGATTTTACCCCCCTTGCCTCCCTCCTGCAGCAGTTTCTCCATTTCACTGCTCCGGAGGGAGCGGTAATGGACTCTGGCAATGAGGTAATTAACGGCTCCGCTCCCAGGCGGAGCTGCCGCCCCAGCGGCACCGGAGCCTGGCTCCGCTAACCCGGCTTCGGCAGTGCCGGGGAGTCCCGGGCTCGGTTCTGCCTCTTGCGGCACGGTTGGGTGGTCCCCCGGCCGCATCCTGCCCAGGGGGTCCCGTCACCGGCTGAGCCACCCTTCTGCTCCCTAATGCCGCACGCTCAGACCGTGGCAGGATTGGGCTATCCCACCCCCCCAGAAGCTACTAAAGGGACCCCGGTCCCCTCTAAGGAGACCAGACGAGTTTTGGAGTTCCCCCCCGCTATGGGGTGGGTGAATTGAGGGTCGTCGGAGCTGAAGATGCAGCTGTATTATGGCACTGCAAGGGATGGACCCCGCACAGCCCCCGACCCCACGGAAGTGCACTTGAGGGTCCCCGTCCTCTCCGGTTCTGGGGGTCTCGGGGGGGCTGCAAAGGCATCTCGGCACTGAAGTGCCGCTGAAGTGTCCCCGAGCAATATTTCCCCACCGCCCTGGGGACACCTTAAAAAGCACTGGCGTGGGAGAGGGGGGTCACTTCCACACCGGGTCCGCAGCTCCGGATGTCCCCAGCCGGGACCCCTCAGTGCCCGCAGCCCTCACGGCCCCGGTGCCTGACCCTGCTCCGGGAAGCGCCGTTTTGGGGTGGCCACAGCGGAGCCTCAGCTGCAGGTGGGCTTGATCCTAATGGAGACCCGGAGTGGGCAAGGGAGGGGGGGCGGTGGGAGGGGGGGGTGGGCTGCTGAGCCGCCCTGGGACGTGAAAATCGTTGTGAGTGATTAGAGTTGTTCCTGTAACGAGCAGAGCAATTAACGGCGCCTCGGGAGCAGCGGAGGCCGCTAATGTGTGCGGGGGGCGGGGGGCGGCTGGGCAGGGGGACACGTGGTGTTGAACTGCCCGGCCGGGGGTCCCGGGATGGGGATAACACGTGGACGGGGGTCCCGGGATGCAAGTATATGGTCAGGAGCCTGGGATATAATTTTGATATATGGTCAGGACCCAGGGATGCAGAGGTGATGGATGGTTGAGGAGCCCAGGATACAGGAGTGATGCAAGGCTTAGGTCCCAGGATATGGGGGTCATGTACAGCTGGAGATCCTGCAATACAGGGGAAAAGCATGGCCAGGATCCTGCAATGTAGGGATGGGGTGTCTGGGATGCAGGGATCACATGTGCCTGTGATCTTGGGATGATGTGTGCCCAGGATCCTGGGAGGTGGGGATCCTGTGTGCCCAGGATGCAGGGACAAAGTGTGCCTGGAATGTGGGGGTGTACCTGAGATTTCAGGATGCAGGTACAGTGTAGGAATGGTGTGTCCCTGGACTGCAGGGATGATTTTAGCTGAGATGCAGGGATGCTGTGCCTGGGATGTTAGGATGCAGTGACAGTGTATCACTGGGATGCAGGGATGGTGTGCTCAGGGTGTTAGAATGCAAGGATGATGTGCCAAGGATGTTGGGATGAAGAGATGATGTGCCCAGGATGTAGGAATGCTGTGCATGGGATGAAGGGATGAAGGGATGATGTACCCAGTATGCTGGGTTGCTGTGCTCGGGATGTTGGGATGCTGTGCCAGGATGTTGGGATGCAAGAATGGTGTGCCCCAGATGCTGGGATGCAGAGATGATGTGTCCCTGGGATGCAGGGATGCTGTGCCCCAGATGCTGGGATGCAGAGATATATCCCTGGGATGAAGGGATGCTGTGCCAAGGATGTTGGGCACCAGCCCCGGGCTCTGCTCCTCGACCACCAGCCAGTGCCATGAAGCTGAAGGACACCCCAGTTCCCCCTGGCCCCTCCCTGCAGAGCAGCCACCCCTTGGCCAGGGGGTCCCTTCCCCTGCCGTGGCCCTGAGGGACACCTCAGGTCAGGACCTGCACCCATGGGTGTCACAGAGCCCCTGGGACAGGAATACCCTACAGCTGAGGGGCTGGGTTGGGATGTCCCTGCAGACCCCATCCCCACCCATCACTGTGTGCGGACAGCCCCAGTGATGCTGCTGTGCCAAAAACCCGCTGGTTTCTGGACAGAAAAGAAAAAAAAAAAAAAAAAAAAAAAAAAAAAAAAAAAAAAAAAAAAAAGGTTTTTGGGCACCAGGAAAACATCTTGTTANGGTTTTTTATTTTTTTCCCTTTTCCGTAGTCGTCTCCATGTCCAAACTTCCTGAGAGCAGCTCCGGCCCTCCCTCCGCTTCCGACGGCTGTGCTGCGCCATCCCAGCCAGCCAAGCCCACTGGCCAGGCCAGCCCCGCGTGGGGGCCACTGCACCCCGACCCTGCCTGTCACCGCGGCCCCCAGCCAGGTGAGTGCCACTGTCATCAGCCTGGGGCACTTGGGGGGGTAGGAGGTGGGTCTGGGGGGTTGTGCTGTGCCCTAATGAGGTGCTGCCGGAGCGGGAACAGCCTCAGTACTGGGGGGTCTTGGGAATGGTGCAGGTTCCAAGGTGAGGGGATGGTGAGGGAGGGGACAGCGGCGAGGGGACACTGGCGGGGGGACAGCGGATGGGAAGCTGGACAGTGCTGCGACACCCTGTGGTGACCCCAGTGCTGACCCTGCCCCTGTCCCTGACTCACACCCATGCCCCCCTCACCCTTGCCCAGCCCCATCCCTGCGGGTCTGCGGTCCTCGGAGGAAACACACCACCACCCCCACCCCCCAGGCTGTAGTGGAGGAAGCGC
>VXBX01006178.1:0-110371 GCA_013400415.1 Scytalopus superciliaris
ACAGCCCTTAGCCCCCCGGGGACAGCCTTGAGCCCCCCTGTGAGCCCCCCGGGACATTCCTGAGCCCCCCGGGACAGCCGTGTATTCCCCCCGGCCCGCTGTGCCATCGCCGCTCTCGGCTGGCACCCCTGGTGCCCCAGCAATGTGTTTCCTGCCTCCTCCTGACACGGTGGGTTTGGTTTGTTTATTTCGCTCAGAATTTACGACCTCGCGTTCAAGCCGGATGGGACCCAGCTTATAATTGCTGCTGGAAACAGGCTGTTGGTAGGGAAACCTTCCTGTCCTCCTTACAGCTGCGTGGATGTGATTTCCTCCACATTAACTTATGAATATAACCTATCCGAAATCCCCTTATCTCTACCAGCCCAGCCTCGCAGCTACATACATATTAATGCAGGCAAACTCTAAAGTGATTTGAAGCTTTTTAATATTTCTTACCGAGTTTTAAGCTCTATTTCCTAAAGTAATGAGGTTTAAGTTATTTGCATCATCTTCATTCTCTCGTGCCTCACCCGAGGTTTGAAATCAGTGAAGCTGCCCCCGGCCTGGCACAGAGCACAGAGTGCCTGGGCTGTGCTGGTACAGGTTTCATTAAAATCTCTGTGAGAAAGGGAGAGACTCAAACCCACGTTCCCAGTGTCGTGGGAACCTTTAACTGCAGCTGTTGGTGGGTCCCTGGACCAGCTGCTCATGGGACCTGCAAAGCTTTCAGATGGGGCAGGTGCAGGAGCTGCAGGGAGGGAGGAATTGTAGAGCTGGAGCTCAGCACTGCAGGACAGCAGGCACCGTTTTCAGTGCTCACAAAATGGTGCATTTAATGATGCTCCTTTGCAGTAATTTATTATGTTTAACAACAGGATGTGAAAGATAAAAAAACAGTAAGGTGTAAAAGAAGCTGCCAAATGAGCTGGTGGGAAATTTCTATGTGTAATTTTCTAGTACTGATTCTTCTTTCCTCCCAAGCAGTGTCATGTTATAGAAAGTGCTTCTGTGCTTGAAAACGTTTTGTCTCGCATGAAGGGTGTGCCATGCAAAAAGCAGGCACAAAAGAAAGTGCATAGTCTGTTGTCCCTCAGTAATTTTAAATCCCAGCCCTCACCCTGGAAGTGTCCAAGGCCAGGTTGGATGGGGCTTGCAGCAACCTGTTCTAGTGGAAAGTGTGCCTGCCCATGGCAAGGGGTTGAACTGGATGAGCTTTGAAGTCCCTTCCCATCCAAACCAGTTTGTGATTCTTTGATTCACTGGAAGATATTTTTTTTCTGTAAGTTCTTCTGCTTGTATGTTTGGTTTGGTTTTTTTCTCCCCGTTTAAACAGGTATATGACACTTCTGATGGAACCCTAATCCAGCCTTTGAAAGGACATAAGGACACTGTGTACTGTGTGGCTTATGCCAAAGATGGTAAATATCATTTTGGGGCTTTGTTAGTCTGGTTTGTAAAGTGCACCTCTCCTGTTTCTTATTGCCTGTTGAAAATGGAGAAATGGGCACTGTTTTGGTCACAGCGTGTGAGTGCTGAGGGTTTGTTCTTTAACAATGCTGGGGGTTGTTCTTTGATGGAGTGTTCAGTCTGCTGCACAAGGTGCTGCCTGTAATGTCCCCTGGGAATCCAAGAGCTGTGGTCCCACTGCTCCTTCAACTTCTGTTTAAGTTTAGCACTGGTTAAGTGTATATTTGTGGATAATGTGAGGAGAGGGTTTGCCCCAGAGATCCCTCCTTCTACTACTCACCTGCCTCTGAGTTTTATTCCCATAGTTCTGTCCTGGAGCTTCCCAATCCTTCACATGGTACCTGCTCACTGCAGATCCCCCCCCTGCTTCCCCTTCTGTCATGGTCTCCAACTCTCTGTGGGACTCACTCTCCGGGCTCAAGGGTCTTCCTGCAGCTGCTGCTGTTGGAGTGATGGGTGTTGCTGTGGCAGTGTGCAGGTTTTCCGTGTCCCTGTTCCCATGGATCTCCATCCCGGGGCTGGCAGCACTGGAAGGATGGGCTGTGGGAGTGGTGCAGTGCAGCCATTGGAGCTCCCTGTGGCTGGGGAAGGATGGCACATCCAACACTCAGTGTCAGCCCCTTTATTACTTGAGCCTTGTCAAGGTCAAGAACTTCTTGCTCTCTCTTTGATTGCGTATTTGGAGTGAAAGTGATTTTTGTACGTGTGGGATTTAAATGATCTCCAATTCCTAGGCAAGCGTTTCGCATCTGGCTCGGCTGATAAAAGTGTGATAATTTGGACTTCAAAGTTAGAAGGAATTCTGAAGTACACGTAAGTGATGCTGTTCAGTTCCTTGCCTCAAAAGCCAGTTTTGATTATGCGCTGCTGGTCTCAAAGAGCATGAGCTGTTAGACTTGGGAGAAGGTTCATGAAGGTCAGAGAAAATGCCAGGGGTGTTAGGGGAGGGAGGAGGAGAAGAACAGTTGAAGTGTCTGAACAAGGCAGGAAAGCAATTAAGGGCACAAAAGGGGGTGGGAGTCGAAATAAATCTGAGTTTAGAGGGCTGGCAGAGAACTGGGCAAACTCAGAATAGGTCAGAATAAAATGAAACACAGTGTGACTTGTTACATAATAAACCATAATTCTGGTTCAAAGATCAAATTAAAGATGGATTCGGTACTTTTGGTATATTTCAGTCTTCTGGCTCTATGTTTATATCAGCCCTCTGAAGTGAGAACTTCACCTTCTGTTTGTGACTGCACATTTATCGCGGGTTGGTTTGCACGAGCTGGTCACTGCACAGAGTCTGCGTGAGCATACTTGGTTTAGAATTTGGATACAACCTCTAGTCATATTTCACAAACCACCATTGCTGTACAGTTTTAGCTAATCTGGATGAAATACAGTGAATCTTGCCACTTGGAGACAGTTTTTGTAAGGTTTATTCCTGATTTACCTTACAGTAATAGCAGATTAACTTAATGTACTATAAACCGATCCAATTATTTTGGCATCTGGTAAAGCTTTCAGCAGTCTTGCTGAAAGTCAGAAAAGAGGCATTGAAGAATGATTTATTGAAATCTGATTGTAACTTCATTCTAGGCATAATGACTCTATCCAGTGTGTTTCATACAATCCTCTCACTCATCAGCTGGCATCCTGCTCGTCTGGGGATTTTGGTATGTCTTTTCCCTGGAAGCTTTTCCCTTGAGCCAGTGAATTCCATTGCAGTTGGATAGCTAAGCTAGCCACAGATAGGTGCAGCTCTGTATCTTCAGAAGAGATGGGACACAAAGCTACCTAAAGCTCAGTGATGTTGAATACTGATTTAAATCACTTAAACTCAGTAGGAAAAGGCAGTGTAGTGAGGAGCCACAGGGTAGAATATACTGCTCTGTTACTGGAATTTTTTGCAGAGACACCCTGTTATTTAGACAGATTTTCTTCCCCATTTACTAAGAAATAATATATATTTAAATGTCCTTCTAGCAGTGGACAAGATTTTCATACCTTTAAAGTCCCAACCAATTCTCTAACAATATTAGTTTGCAGTTTGAACTCTGGCTTGTGCTTTTTTGTCATTGACTACTTATTTCTTTTCATCAAGGCTTGTGGTCTCCTGAACAGAAGTCAGTTTCTAAACATAAAACGAGCTGCAAGATCACCTGCTGTAGGTAAGTTTTCAGGATTGCCTTAAGTCACTTAAGCTACTTTCAATACAAACCATTCCAAATAAAATGAAAGCTCAAAAACAAAAGGTTTTTTCCTCTCTTCAGTAGCAAAGTGTTTGGGTTTTATGTGGTTCTGTTTATAACCAAATTCTTCTAAAAGCATTGGGAAGGTGTTCTGCTCCAGCAAGTGTCTCAGGTTCTTTCTCCCTCTGTTTATCCATGTTGTGAAATAACAATAAAATTAAGTTAGAGGAAAAATAATTGCAGTTTTTGTTTGTGGAGATGTTCATCCTCTGTGCTGCTGGTGTTGTCAGTTAAAGGATGTATTACTGTTGTGGGCAACCTGAAGCCAGGGCTCATTAATTAAAGTCATCCCTCTGACTGCAGTAGAGACCAGATTAGACCCCAGGCCCCCTCTGTCCCACACTAGGCAGTTCTGTCTGATCATGTTCTGAATGTGGCTTTTAAAGCACTCTGGTGTGCTGCCAACACTGCCATCCCCAAAATGGATCTGTGACTTAGCACATGTTACAAGTGTTGCTTGCAGGTGATAGCTGTAGTGTATTTTTTTATTTCTGGGTATATGATAAAATGTTCTCGATGTAGTGCATGCTGTTGCCATAAATGTGGATTTAGATGCACAAGCAAACTGTGGGTTTACTGGCTGCCTCTCCAAACTCCCTCTTAGAAATATATTTGAGTCTACCATCCCTGTGTGAGTGTGCTGTACCATCCTACCTTCCAGCTGCTTGTTTGTAGGGGTTTACTCTTCAGTGTGTGTGTGTCTCTCCTCAGCTGGACAAATGATGGCCAGTACCTTGCTTTGGGGATGTTCAATGGCATTGTCAGCATAAGGAACAAGAACGGGGATGAGAAAGTGAAAATAGAACGCCCAGGGGGTTCTTCCTCTCCAATATGGTCAATTTGTTGGAATCCCTCCAGGTAAATCATTTCATCCTTCCTTTTTTTTCCATGCTGAATAGATAATCCTTGGCTCATTGATTGCAGAGAGTCTTGACTTTTATCCCTGCTGAAACAGGTTAATGCCATGTATGTTACCCTTTTTTAAGTGATCCTATACTGGGGTTTTGGCTTTGCTGCTAGTCTTTAATTGAATGGAGGAACTGGTAACAAGTTCCACTTAGACTGTAGGTGTGTGGGATTGTTAATGTTGGAAAAGGCCTCAGATCACGGAGTCCAACCATTCCCTCAGCACTGCCAAGGCCACCACTAGGCCATGTCTTCATGTGCCACTTCCACATGGCTCTTAAATCACATCAGGGATGGGGACTCCACCCCTGCCCTGGGCAGCCTGTGCCAATTCTTGACCACACTTTCAGGGAAGAAATTTTCTCAATATTCAACCTGAACCTCCTCTTGCACAACTTGAGGCCATTTCCTCTCATCCTGTCCCTTGTTCCCCAGAAGCAGAGCCCAACTCCACCTGGCTCCCCACTCCTGTCAGGGAATTGCAGAGTGAGAAGGTCCCCCCTGAGCCTCCTTTTTTCCAGGCTGAGCCCCCCCAGCTCCCTCAGCTGCTCCTGGTGTTCCAGACCCTTCCCTAGCTCTGTTCCCTACTCTGGACATGCTCCAGCCCCTCAATGTGTTTCTTGCAGTGAGGGGCCCAAAGCTGACCCCAGGCTTCAACATGAAGCATCACCAGATCTCCAGAAACATTTCCTTTTTACTGATTTTGATTGGTGGGTATTTTTGGGGGTGTGGGGGTGGGTTCTGTCTGGATTGGGGGAGAGAGAGTGGAGCTGTTTTTTCCCTTCAGTTCAGAGGGAATATTCTTCCAGATATGTGAACAAACAATTGCTATTGCAGTAGGTGGCAGAATTTTTGGAGTAGAGTAGATGAAGAAGAGGAGGAGTCAGTTGACAGCTATTTAGAGGAGATCCCTGTACTGGAATCCAAGCCTGGCAGTAGGGAGGATAGTGAGCCAGAGGAGGAAGACCACGAGAAACAGGAGGTCCCTTTCAACTTGTAAGTGAAACTTCAAAGAAACATATGTACCTCTGTTACCCAGAACAGCACTGTACAGGATGGACCAAGGGCAGAGTACTGTGCATGGTACCACCTCAGATATTCTAAAGTTAGGAAGTTCTAGATTAACAGTTACCTGCATAGCTGTGGTTTGTTCTGCTGGTCTGTGTTTCTGATGAGATAGGTGTGTGCTGCCCTCCAGGTGCAAGTGTCATGCACTGACCAGAGGGAGAGAGCTTGCTAACACTTGGCTTGTTTTTAGGTTTTTTTTGTCTGTTTATATTCAGGTCCTGACTAGAGGCATTATCTGCAGCAGAACATTCAGGTTACCATCTCCCTTCCTAGGCAGGGAGCTGTGGAGAAGGTGATTCTCCTGCTTTGCTCTGAGCTGAGCAGATGGTGTCAGGGTACCAGAGTTCAATTTGGACTTGAAGCCTTTCCTCAGCCTGCTGCTGGCCTCACATGAATGCATTACACTGATAATTGTGGTTCCTCCTTGCTCAGCTGTGTAGACTTGGACGTGATGGTGGCCTTCTACTCCTGTAGCTAAATCAGAACATGGGCCCAGTGGCTTCCCCTGTCAGGGGACCATTCACTCCATTGCCCACTGCTCACACAGCTCCTGGTGAAGTGATGCCTCAAGCTTTGAGTTATTCAGTTATTCCTCTAGAGGAGAATGGGGTTTCTTTTGTCCCCAAGTTGTCTTCCACAGTTTTCAGTTATAAGGGGTATCTGCTGTCCTTTTAGTTGGTGACCTGTAACAAGTAGCATGAAGTAAATTCTGCTATCCTACTACTTGGTTCTGTCACTCTAAGAAATGTATTAATAAATTGCTTCGAATTACTATTTTATTTTTTGGTAGAGATGAACGCAATGACATTTTAGCTGTGGCAGACTGGGGTCAGAAACTTTCCTTTTACCACCTGAGTGGCAAGCAGGTATGTCTTAAGAGAGTTTGTTCAAGAGTAGCAGGGTATTTCTGAGTCTGTTTTGTGCCCTGCATTCAAAGTGTTTGTGTACTCTTGCTTTATTAGTTACATTAAGTGTCCTCTGCTTTCCTAGCCTTTTATGAGTTTTGCTTCTTTTTAACCATTTCTCCTTCAGCCCTTGTTTCTCCCATGGCAGCTCAGCTACTGTCTTGCAGTTCTTGTGTTAAAGCCTTTACAGCTTTGCTGACTTCTGTGACGTGGTTTGCTGGTCTGTAGAAAACATCTTTGTATTTTATTTTTCAGCAGTTAAAGGGCTTTTGTGAGTTGCTGCATTCTGAGCAGACTTGTTGGGACTGGAGGGATTCTTGTACATATTTTAGAACTGCCTTTGGAAATCTTAATATAGCCAGTGGTTCTGGGTATTGAAAGGCTGTGCATAGATGAGACAAATGGTATCAGTGATGGCACTCGTTGCCTTCAGAAAATATGAAATGATCCTTTTGTTAATGTTTTTGATATTTTTTATTTTATTTTCCCTTGTAGATTGGGAAGGACAGAGAGCTCAATTTTGATCCATGCTGCGTCAGCTACTTTACTAAAGGAGAGTATCTCTTGCTGGGAGGCTCAGACAGGCAGGTTTCTCTCTTCACGAAGGATGGCGTGCGCCTGGGCACCGTGGGGGAGCAGAACAGCTGGGTGTGGACCTGCAAAGTTAAACCAGACTCCAACTACGTGGTGAGTAGGGACGTTTCTCTGACATTCTCACAGGGAATTTGTCACCTGAGGTAAGACCATACATTTCAAATTCAGTTGCATAGTTTAGTCAGTCTCACCGAGGCAGCAGAGCCTGAGCAGTGTCTAGGGAGGTCCTAGAACTGCCACTGCAATTACAGATATCCTGCAGAAGTAAAATTTGGGCTGTAAGAAGGATGTAAGGAGCATAACACTTGCTCTCAAATGGTAAGGCATTCACTGCATTTTGATTAAAAAAGAGATGGAGAAGAATTAAAAATGTCAGCTAATAACTTCTGGAGTGACCAAATCTAATTCCTTGATAGGAAGAAAATGCCTACAGGGCAGCTGTCAGCCTGAAATGCTGCACTCTGGAGTCCTGTACAAGTGAGAAGAGAATCAAAGTGAATTTAAAAATAAACAAACACCTTCCACTCCCCCCAAAAATGTAACCAAAACCCCAACCAAATAAGCCTAAGCCAGCATGGTGGTCTCTATGGTTTCTGGTGAGATCAGTCCTCATTCTGCCTTGCAGTTTTACCATGGTTAAGTGTAGGTTGGCTGTAACTGGTATCCATCTATACATTGTGCAGGAAAAGGGACATGGTGTTCATATAAATACTACACACTTTGCCAATTCTCACCTACTTGTACCAGTTAACTAAAATGGCTCTCTTCCTGTGGCCAGGCAGTAGGGTGCCAGGATGGAACCATCTCCTTCTACCAGCTGATTTTCAGCACTGTCCATGGCCTCTATAAGGATCGCTACGCCTACAGGGACAACATGACTGATGTTATTGTCCAGCACCTCATCACAGAGCAAAAAGGTAAGTCCAGGCAGGCCAAACCTTCACTCAGTTTGTTTTGGGGTTTAATTAATATCCACCAGAACAGTCGGAACATAACTCTTTGTGTACCTGACAGACTGTTGTTACTTTGGCAGTCAAACTGTGGAGCACAGTTTGCAGGAGATGAGCGCACACTTGGAGTGTGGAGACACAGCACTGACAAGCTTAATGAAAGATCTGGGGATTGGAGGAGGCATTGGGAGTGACAGGGGCTTCAAGATAAGGTTTTAATCTCTGAAAATGAGATAAAAATACTATACATCATATTTAACTTTTCCTTACTTGTAACCTCAAGGCTTTCTGCTGATTTTGTTTCTTCATACCTGCTGGCTTTTTATGGCAAGGAATCAAAGTACTGCTCCAGAACATGCTGTTGACAAACCACAGAGGGTGATAAACTATGAGGGAGATAGTAGATTATGTGGATGCAGAACAGCAAACATATCTAAGCAGGAATGTGCTTTGTATGTTAGAGGTGCTTTAGAGAGATTCAGTTTTAATGGATTAGTCAGTTTTCTGATTTCTGTGCCTGGTAGTTTTGTGTCAGCTTATGCTGTATTGTTTCGGTGTTCTTTCTTTCTAGTTAGAATAAAAGGCAGAGAACTTGTGAAGAAAATTGCAATCTACAAAAACAGATTAGCCATCCAGATGCCAGAGAAGATCCTGATCTATGAGTTGTACTCTGATGACTCTGCAGATATGTACTATCGGGTGAAGAAAAAGATTGTAAAGAAATTTGAATGTAACTTGCTGGTGGTGTGTTCAGATCACATTATTTTATGCCAGGTATGTACCTTGAAAGCTGGGGTGTGTTTAAGAGTTGAACACAGCTGTCCCAGTGGCTGGCAGGATATGACTGTCCTGTGGGGTCTGTTGCAGCTTTTCCAATGCTGTGCTGTGCTGTGCAGCACTGACATGCTGGTGGGCAGTTGCTGTGGCACAGCTCAGGTGGCTCTGGCTCAGTAAAACTGTCTCTGTAGTGAATTTGATAAATTAGCACCTAATCCAGGGGAACTTTTTGGTGGGAGGGAATTACTAGAAAAAGACTGGGAGTGTTTAGTTTTATTTGTTCGTTCGTAACATTGGAAAATCTTAAAGAATTCACCCTGTTAAATTGATTATTTGACTTTATGATTTTTATATCTAGAAATAGGCACATCTACTTGTCTAGGTGTAAAAGTAGCACATCAGACACGGATTTCATCTTCATCTCCATGCTGTGTTTTATGTTTTACTGTGTCCTTAGGAGAAGAGGTTGCAGTGCCTCTCATTTAGTGGTGTGAAAGAACGAGAATGGTTGATGGAATCCCTTATTCGTTACATTAAAGTAATTGGAGGACCACCAGGAAGAGAAGGCCTCTTAGTTGGCCTAAAGAATGGTCAGGTAACACATCATGTTTGGTATGTGTCTTTTCACTGCACATGAAATCTGTTCGGTGCTCCTAGGGAGAGACATCAGGAGCAGCAGGCTCTTTTACGGCCTAGAATTTTGACAGTCTCATCTTGGGATTAAAAATCAATTACTTCTGTCTTTCATGTTCTCTGACAGTAAAATTCATACAAATATGGTTAATTGTGTCTAAAGTCTGTTGTTAGGATCAACTGACAAAAACTGAGTTCTTGGTAAACTGAGCAAGTGTGCCTTTAGTGGGTGTTGGGGATGTATACATGTCTCCTGATGACCATTTGTGAGGGTGTGGGTGTTCTTGAGGTGAAAGTGCTGTCTGTTTCACACAGCCAGTGGCAGCTGGAAACATCAAACTGGAGCCCTGAGGTACTGACAGAGAGGAAGCTGAGATCCTGCATATTCCTGTATAAATATAATTACTTAACTAGTGAAGCATTAAGAATCTGGGATGTGTAGCATCTGATTTGTTTGTATAGGCTTGCAACTAGAGCATGTTGTGGCAGACAGTCTGCTCAAGAGACCTCAAACTGGAAGCATTTCCTTTATCTTGGTGCACAGTCCGTCCCGGAAAAAAACTTCAATTACACACTTTACACTGAAGTCTGTACTTGTTATGCTGTTTGCAGTTTTAGGGACAAAAGTGAGCGGGGTGACCTTGTTTCCCACCTGTCTAGATCCTGAAGATCTTCGTGGATAATGCCTTTGCTATCGTGCTGCTGAAGCAATCCACGGCCGTGCGCTGCCTCGACATGAGCGCGTCCCGCAACAAGCTGGCCGTGGTGGATGAGAACGACACCTGCCTCGTCTATGACATTCACACCAAAGAGCTGTTGTTCCAGGTAAAAATTAAAAGTTGTGAGGGTGTTTTTTAAAGGTGGGGTGAGAGGGCAGGGAGTAATTTGAAGCACAGAACGTCCTGAAAGTGTTGCTGCGCAGGAATTCATGTAACTGTCGTTTAAGCTGTTAATCACCTTTTGTAGGATTTAACTGTGATCAAAACCACCCTTTCAGGGATGGTAGAGAAGGAATGAAAAGATAGGAGATGTTTGTGAACAACAGCTGAATAAAAAGCACTGAGACGTGACCTTTCAGTTTAATTTAGACCTCTCTCTTGTTTCCCTCTGAAGCATTACAGTTAATGAGCATTTTGGTTTTATCATTCATATGAACAGAATTAAAGTCTAAACATCTTTGTTTGTCATGTATTCCTAGGCTATAAAAGGAATCATGGTAATGCTCCCTTCATTGGCAGTTTGGCAGTCACTGATTAATGCTGCCTAAGTGTTTTCAGAGCACACTGGATAGCAAGTATGGAGTGCTGCAAAGATAGGGTCTGTAACTTCCTTTGTGTAATGGACAGAGAAATTATCAATTAAATGTGTTAACTAACATGTGTTAACATATGTATTATTGCAGAATTTGGTTTTATGTTCTACAGTTTGATAGTAGAGATCATTAGTAAATCCACATCAAAGGCAAGACAATTACAGCTGTGTATTAAAATGTAAAATACATCCCCATGAATCTGTTTAGGAATATACCAGGCTTTAGGATATTAAAAATGGAAATAATGATTGTGTGTCTACACACCAGGCTGTATTAGGTCAAACATTCTAGCTGAAGGAGACTATTTCTTAGGAAAGGTATGATTGCATCTGTTGTAATCCTCAGTTGTTTTGTTTATTAGGAACCCAATGCTAACAGCGTGGCCTGGAATACTCAGTGTGAGGATATGCTTTGCTTTTCTGGAGGGGGATACCTCAATATCAAAGCTAGTAACTTTCCTGTTCACCAGCAAAAACTGCAGGGCTTTGTTGTGGGTTACAATGGCTCCAAGATCTTCTGCCTTCATGTTTTCTCTATGTCAGCTGTTGAAGTTCCGCAGGTAATCCTTTAATCTCATTAAGTGTTGCTTTATATCTCATAAACATGAATGTTTAACAAGTGAAGAAGCTTTTCTGAGATTTACTTGTATTCCTTTACTAAAATGATTGCAGTTCACACTTTCTTCATCATTATTTGTTATATTGTGTGATCTATTTTATTTTTGTTTCTTTGGCGTTAATTAAGCTAACTTGCTGTGGGTGGGTCTTGTTGCTGATTCTCCCTTTCTACTTGCAAATACACATAGTCCAGTAGAGTGCAGGCCTTACCTCCTTGAGTATTTTTGCTGTGTTCTCTCTGTGTAACTTTTCTCCATTGTAATTTCATTTTTCTTGTAAGTACACCAAATACTGGCATACTGTTGCTTCATCTAGATGTGTCTAGGCAATATTTAAACTGCATATTTTAGTCTGAATGTATAGTACATGTATACTCTTTATATTCTAAACTTGGGGATTGCCCTCCACAAAATGCTGTTTTCTGTGTCATGAGAAGCAATGGAAGGGTCTAAAACAGTCTGAAAACAAAGAAAAGAGATTGTGACTGGATGCACTCAGGTGTGGGCAGGGTTTGCTGCTGAGGGTCATGGCAGGAGGCAGAGTGCCCTGTGCTCATATTGACTGGTCAACATGAGTGTTACAGACTCCTCTGTCCCCTGAGGCCCAGTGCAAGTCCTTATCGAGGCTCTGGCTTGTCTGGGGTGGTTGGCAGCCTCAGGATCAGCAGGCCTGGAATGCTCCTGTCTGCCCTTGGCACACTGTAGATACCAAGGTGCCACATAATTATTGTGCACCATCACAGAGGCAGCTTTTCCACAGCTGTGCTTTTGGACGGTGGGAATACCAAAGAGGGTACAGTTTTCAGATAAATGGATCAAAATAACAATCAGTAACATCCTGCTGTGGCTGCAAGCCCAGGTTAAGGTAGTGGTGCTGCTGTGTTCCCTGTTCACTCGGAGCTTGAGCTGTGTCAGCAGACCCACATCCATCTCTGTGTGTCACCCTGCAGCAGTTGGCATTTCTCCTCTTTAATTCCCTTGAGGGCAGGTCCTTGAGGGCCTGAATGTCTTTTGGGCTTAATAGTCAGAGTCTTGGTAGAACAGCTTTGTCATCAGTGTTTGTGCAGAAGGGTTACTTCCCCTTAGAGCCTCTTCCTGTGTGCCTGGATGTTTCCAGGGACACATCACAGGGCAGTGGTGCCACTTCACATGCTCTTGGCCTTTGAGAATACACTGCTCCTCCTTTGTTCTCCTTCCACAGTATTGTAAAAGCTCAGTGTGCATCTTATTCAGCATGTCCAATGCCCAGAGGAATTCACATTCTTAACTACTTTCTAATATGCAAGGAACTTGCAAGATTTCAACAAGGATGAGTTTGGAATGTAATTAACCCAGCTTGTCTAAATAATACTAATAATAATCACCCCAGAATGTTGTTCTATCTGTGTATGAAACCCAGACATTTATTCTCTGGGCAGCTTCTAATGGTTGTGATTAGAATATATCTTTCTTTTTCCCAGTGGATGTAGAGAATTTCACTAATATATCTCAGTATTATGCTTTCTAATACATGTTTTTTTCCATGGCAATCCTCAGTCTGCACCCATGTATCAATATCTGGAACGAAAAATGTTTAAAGAAGCCTATCAAATTGCATGTTTAGGAGTGACTGATGCTGACTGGAGAGAGCTGGCCATGGAAGCCTTGGAAGGACTGGAGTTTGAAACTGCTAAAAAGGTAAAGCAGTTATTTACTCATTTAGCTGAAAGCTTGGGGTTTATATTTAGATATTTATATCTCTGTGTGTATGTATAATGTATGTTTTATGACTGGAATGCAAGTGGTGTACCTGGTTACTGTCTTGCTTGTCTTCAGTGTGTCTGTTGTTCCACAAACAAACAAATGGATTTGTTTATATACTCCGGATGTTGAGATGAGGTTTTAAACTGAAATCTAATGTATCTTTCTAGATAAATGCCATGTTCTAGATCAAAGTGTTCCATGCAAAGAAAATAGTTTCAGCTGGAAAATGTGTTAATGAATTTAGGGAAGCAGAGCTGGAAGCCGTTCAGCAGTGCCCACCGGGTGGCAGCAGAGGATGCTCAGCTGGCTTTGTCCCCCCACCGTCCTCTGTGCTGCAACTTGCCCTTTTTTTCTCCCTAAATATTTAATATAGCCTCAGTACATGTTGGGAGATTTCCTATTCCTTGTTATCTGCCCATTAACGTTCTGTGGAGGCAGTGGTGATGGGATGGCATTGTTTCAGTCCTTTTCTGCCTGGCATGCCTTGCTTTGGGTAGTGGTCTATGAATGGGCATAGACTGAGGAACTGAGTTTTCTATGGCATAAAATACTTCCCCATTTTCTTTCACCACTTCTTCTCAAATAAGAGAGGGCGAACTGAGTTCAGTGCCATGAATATTGTATGAAAGACAAATCATTCTAAAAATACACCAGGAATGGCCTGTAATGATAGACATCTTTTAATAACAGATTTTTTAAAAAGGAAATTAAATACTACTTTTTTTTCCTTAAGTGTAGGCATCAGAATAATTCCAGTTTCATGGATTGCTTTATGCAAAATAGATACTCTTAAAAAGAGTTTTCAGTTCCTCCTTGGAATTTTAAAGTAGTGCCCTCTTAGAATTAGAGCGGATTAATTTGAACAAAAGCAGCTTCTTGACATTAAAGGCTCTCATAGTTCCTAGTCTGATCCTGTGTAAGCAGAATATTCTGTGCCCGCTTAAGCATTAGTTTGGTTGGAAGTCTTGACTGTGCAGCCCAAAGAGTTAAATTTCTGTTTTGTGATGCATGTCAGGAATAAGTGCTGAGCTGCTGCAACTCGCACGTGACTTTGCCACTTGAGACTTTGGGTTGCACATTTATCTCCATTTGCAAAGATATTACACTGTCTTACAGTTCTTCTGTATCTTACTTCCTTTCCTCTCTCTGAGCTTCTTTCATGCTGGATTTTCAGAATGGTTTGAAAACTAGAAGTGTGTGCAGCAGGCTTTGACAGTGTGATCAGTTATGTGTTCTGCCTTGTAATACTTTCCTGAAATTTCCTTGGCCGTATCACACCTTGCATCAAAATGAAGAAGCTATAAAATAGGCAGAATAAAAGGATGTAATATTTTAATTGCGATGTTGTATTTCTTGGGGGACTGACATGCACAGCTGCCAGTCCCTGCTGTGCTGCTCCTGGTCAGCTGTTGGGTTGTACCCTGTCTTGTTTACTGTAGTGACTCTGGACGCAGTGGTAGTGAGAGCCCTTTGGGTTGGGACTGCACAGACCCAAACCTAGCAGAGTTCTGCCTGCCCTGCTTGCATGAGGACAGCTTGATTCATGCATAACAATATTTGGATTTTTCTGGCCTTTCAAGTTAATGTCTTGTTGTTTTTTCTTCTGTTATTTTCAATAGGCATTTACCAGAGTACGAGACCTTCGATATTTAGAACTGATCAGCAGCATAGAGGTAAGAGAGTGTTCAAGACAGTGTATTTTCTTGCACTTACTACTGTGCCAAAATCAGTACTTTCTGTTTTGGAGAGACTTTTGTTTGGATAGTGCTTCTGACTGCTGGAGTGAAAAATTAGCAGAGGTGACTCATAGGACTGCAACTTCATGGAATGTGGGTGTGGGATGAGAACTTCTGAATCTGTCTTCAGGAAAACAGGAAAAATGTTCAATATTCCATTAATAATTGGTAAAATACTACTGTGCTGACAGCTTAGCACAGAGTATTTCATAAACATGAGTTCATTAAGCCTTTCCCTACCCCCCAGAGGTAGGTAATTACTACTATCTCCTCCATGCAGGGACAGAAACAGGCCCAGAGAAATGAAATTACAAACTCAGGGTCTCATGACAAGTCTATGACAACTGGAAATAGAATTTGGGATTCCATACTTCCATACTGTGCTCTCATCACTCCTCCCTATTCTTTTCACACTTCTTGATAGAATTTCACCCAACAATAACTGTCTGTCATGAGCACTTGAAAAGACATGGATCACCCTGCTCCTTCTGCAGAGTTGGTATGAAAATACTCAAAGATCTGCTTGGAGATGGCATAACGGGAATTCCTCTTTCTTGTGCTAATTAGATTTACACCTTCTCTGAAAGGATACACTCCTTGTCTTCATGTCTGCAGAGCTGTCCTCTTGCTGTCAAAATGCCAGCTGGTTGCAAGGAACTTATCTCTAACAGGGGACAAAGTTCTGCATTCGGAGCCCCTTTTTATGTTGGGTTTTTTTTTTCCTCAAGGGTAGATAGGTAGTGAGGGTGTTCTCTCACCAGTACTAACCTTTCTTTTCCACATATGCTTCTCCAGATCTGCATGTGTTAAGGGTATTCTGGCTTTGTCATGTCATACTCTGCTTTATGAGAAAGATTCCCCATGTAAATAGGCATAAACTTATTTTCAGACTTCTTGAAAATGCCCCTTCTGCAGTGAGTTCTGCATCCTTGCTCACTCTCACCCATGGTGGATCCTGTTCCTTTTAGGGCTGGTAGGAGTGTAACTAAGCACAGATGTTCTATTTATGTGATGGTTTTCTCTCAGTAATGACACTTTTTTTTCCCTCTAACTGATGACAACAGGAAACATAGCTGCCATCTCTATCTGGCAAGATTCTGTGGAGTCTTTAAAAAATGGTGTAACAAGTCCTCTGATTATTTATTTAACAAGGTTTTTGAAGGGAACTTTCACTACCATCCCAGTGTCAGCCCAGTCAGTAAGTGTGATGAGGAGGAGAGATGGCTGAGCCCCCTTTGGCAGTGGAGGATTGAATTTGGATACTCATGCAATGCTTTTCCCCTTGCGTGCAGTTTTCTTTAAATTCAGCCCGTGATGTGGGCTAACAGCAGTAACAGTTTTATCCCAAGCAGGGTAGTGATGTGTGTCCAAGGTACAGGATGTAGCACATTGAAACACACACACACACACACACACACGTGCATGTCTGCATCACAAGTCCCTTACAGTGAGTTTGACTCACGTGAAGAGTTCTCAGTGGCACTGCCCACAGAGGAAGCATTCTCCATGGCATTGCACAAACTGTCCCCCTGTGGTCCTTCCCAGGCAGCTGGAGCAAGCAGCTCTGATTAGCAGGAGAGCATGTGGAGGTGCTCTGCTGACCTGAATCCATGAGCTCTTGTGTGTGGGGACAGTGGAGGTGACACTGGTTTGTGTTCAGAGGCAGGTTAACGTACTTTCTGAACCTGCTTATTGCTGGCAATTATCTTCCTGTTTGTCATCCCACCCACACATATTGTTGATTTAGCCAAATTATATGCTAGTGAGTTCATACAGGAGAAAACGAGGAGCCCATCAGATGCCTTTTTTAAAATAGCCTGGCATAATGATAGCATGTGTTCATTTTCCTGTGTGAAATCAAGAGAAGTGATTTTTCATCACTTTAGTTTGTATAGTGACATTTAATTTTGCTCTTCCTAATTTTAATTAAGAAGGGATTTAATCCTTTAATTATAAATTCACCAGAAATGTAGGAGAGGCATAATTATGATATCCCGTCACAGGTTTTTAATTATTAACAGTTAAAATCTAAGCTTGAAAATCTAATTCCTCAATGGCTATTTGTCACTTAGGTCCTGGTCATCCACAGTATTTTCTGCATCTCTCTTCAACTTTTCTGTTTTTCCAGGAGCGGAAGAAACATGGAGAGAACAACAAGGACTTGTTCCTGGCAGATGTTTATGCCTACCAGGGCAAATTCCAGGAGGCAGCAAAGCTGTACAAAAGGAGTGGCCATGAAAACCTGGCTCTGGAGATGTACTCTGACTTACGCATGTTTGACCACGCCAAGGTAGGACAAAATACTGATGTGCCTGTAACTGTTTGCAAAGTGTGAGCCTACGAAAGGACTGGATCAAATGAGGGCTTTGAATTTCGACCTTATTTTCTCAGTTAGTTGGTTGGAGTTCGTTTGGCTCATAAGGGGAGAAATGTCTCTGGCCTGGGTGTAATGGTGGGGTTTTCCTTCAGAGTCAGCTACTGATGCAGCAGATTGTGTTTTGTAGTGTGACCATGGAAATTCAGGCCCTTTCAGTGGATTTTCTTGTTGGACACCACCAGTGGTGACTCTTTCCTAGTGGTTACGTAGTATTATCCATGGGAATTTTCCATTTTTAAGAACTAAGAATTTTGGTTTTATGACTTTCTTCCCCCTTATCTTGCTCCAGAGTCCCTTTTTATTTGTTTGTCCTTCAAAGATGATAAGGTAGTACCCAAGCAAAGTGGAGGGGAGTGCACCATGCATTTAATTCACTTCCATATTGTAATATTTTTCTGTCAGAGTAAGTCAGTTCTACATTAATGCATTTTATAAAGTGTACAACATAGTAACCTAGAATATTCGTGTTTACTACAGGATTTTATTCCAAAGATTCAATGTCTTGGCTTTTTTTTTTTTCCTTAACTTTGTTTCCGTGTAGAAATAAATTGAATGATTCTAAAAGGTGATGTTTTTATAAGGTGATAATAAGCAGTATTTGGCTTTTAAGTCTCCTATGGTGTTTTCATATCAAAATCCCCAGGAATGTATGCCCTGTTTAGTCTCATTCATCACTCATCAGAGCCTTATTCTGCCTGATCCAGGACAAAGAATTCACCATGACATGCACAGCAACTGTTTTAGCACAGATTCCCCAAGCCATGCTGCAGAGAGATCTTTTTCTTCCAAGAGCTCAACAGAAACACTTGTGGGCTTTGCTGATGTAAGCCCGACTTCCGCTATTTTTGGCTGATGAGTCTTTGTTAGCTTCAGTGTTTTGGCTCCTCTCAAACATAAATGTAATTCATAAAGAAAAATGTTCCCATAAGTCTTCATAAGAATCTTTTAATTCTTGGCTGTAGTCATGTCTATATTTAACCAGCAGAGAGCAAGAGGTCTCACGTCTCTTATTCTGCAGAGTGACTCCATGTAGAGAAATTCAAGGTACTTCACAGCAGATGAAGGCAGCTTCTTGTGCAGGGAGTGCACAGGACATGGAGGAACATGTAAAATCCCCTTGTTTGCAAGTTACTTATCCAAGGAAAGACATATGGGGGAGGGGGATGTTTTTGTGGTGTTGTTTTCTCTGATGTTGACAGAATAATGCCTAAGGGACCCACGGAACCTGATTTCTTGTGCTTGACTTTGATGAGGTCTGGATGGAGGATCCAGACTGGAGACAGAGATTGGGAGTCCTTTGATATCTGGTCACAGGCTTGTTATCACAGCACCAGATCATTAATTACTGATAACTCACAAAAACCTCTTTTTATACTGTGAGAAGCTGAGCTTTTGATTTTGGAGTTATTTTGGTGGCCTAAGTTATTTTGGTGTTGGAAAACAAGTCATGCCAAGGAGGTTGTTTTGACTTGTCTCTTCACTTCAGTTTTCCGTATTCAGAGGCTATCAGGACACCTCTGTAGCTGTTCCCTGGAGCAGGGCTGTGCTGCAGGAGGTAACCCTGCAGCTCAGTTAGAGCTGGCACAGGCAGGGTGCAGTTCTGAGCCTGTCCCCTGGCTGCATCAGGGAACTGCTGAATTGCAGTAGTTGAGCACATGTCGAGGGCTCCTTGCAGGGCTTTTTGCCCCTTTGGTGCCTTTGGTTGGGTTTCTTTTAAACCTCGATCAGAATTTGCCAGAAAGCCAGAGGATAAGGTAATTTTCCACTCTTTTCTTACCTGTCATTTCTCCTGTGTTCTGATTTCTCATTTGATAGAAACTGTTTGATGGGCAGTAGCCTGTTCATTAACAGGCCCTTAATCGATCTTCTGGCGTTGAAGAGTTTGGGGTTTTTTTTTTATCCCTGGCACATCATATCAACAGATGTGAACCATATGGTGCCAAGGCTTCAGTATTGGCAGAAGAAGCTAATCTAACTATTAGAAATATTCCCAAAATGGTTGTCATTATAATGTCCAGGCTTGGTGTTTGCATTCCTTCCACAAGTCCAACCAGTGCTTCAGAGCACTCTCACTCATGAGTGGCTGTCATTCTGTCCTTAAAAATGAGCTTTTTTGATATATTGAAATAAAATTATCAAGTGTCTTTGCAGAAAGTAAGATTTCAGCCTTTAATTGATTTGTGGTGGGGCATCCTGATGCCAGTGTATGATTAAATGTATGTGCTGTTGTTCACATGGGCACAGCACTGCTGTGTTCATGCTGTTGTTCAGCATGGGCTGGGGCTGGGTCATCTTTGAGAATGAAACTGTACCTGTTTGCCTTGCAACAGAAAATATGAAAGCTGGAATTGATCTGTTAGAGTCTTTAGAGTAGAACTGTGCTGGGGGTTCACAGGAGTTGTCTCTGAAGCACCTGCATTGTCCTCTGGGCCTGCCCAGAATCTCCTGCCTTTTTTTTTTTTTTCAAATTGAAAACTGTCTAAACAGGAGACTTGCCATTGTTTCCTCCCAGACACGGGGCCTTGATAATGAGCTGCTGAAGGCTGGCTCAGTCCTTGTTGCTGCCTATGCAGTACTTGTGTCCTGAGGAAGCATCATGGTATTCATTGCAAAAGCCTTTATGTATTTTGGAGTTCTGACTGTAACAACGTTTGTGACCAGAAGGTAATGCAGACTTTTGTATTGCCCTCTTCCAGGATTTTCTGGGATCTGGAGACCCTAAAGACACAAAGATGCTAATAAAAAAACAAGCAGACTGGGCCAAGAACATCAATGAACCAAAGGCAGCAGTGGAGATGTACCTGTCTGCTGGCGAGCACATGAAGGCCATTGAAATCAGTGGGGACCACGGCTGGGTGGATATGTAGGTTTTGTGTCACCTCAGACATAATCTATAATAAACATTTGAATGAGTTTATAACTATGAATTCTACATAGTTCTAAAATAAGACAAAATGTGTTTGGTATCTGCCTTGGTTTATATAAAATTGAGTATTTGAAGCACATCTACAATTAAAAATGTCTTAAAAGTTCCGTATGTTTAGGGGGTAGGGCTATAAATATGTTACAAAAACAAATGCATTGCAGCAGTGATGAGTATGTATGGGTTCATCTACAGTATGAGACTGTCTAAAATAGACATGCCTTAGGCTTCTGAGTGATCATTGCAGCAGTGATTGTACCTGATAGCCCATTGCTTCTGGTTTCAGCTGTTCAGGATAATCATCTAGTGGCTAGAGAAGTCACCTGGAGTGCAGAGTCCCCAGAAATTCTGGGGCCACTCCTGTTACTGGTCATTTCTCCTGGATTTGCAGCAGATGACACTTTGGGTCATCTGCTGAGCTGCTGTAAGATCTGGGCCAGGTCCCTCAGCAAGGCCCCGTGCCTCTGTTTTGCTGTGTGGCACAGGGGGTGATGTTTATTCAGGAGTGCCTTGCTCAGATCAGGGTTGGGGAAGTGTGTCCCATGTCACTTAATCATATAGGACATGCTCCCTCCTGCCATCTGCACGGCTCTGCATGGAGTCTGAGTTATGGAGCTGCATGTGTGAGTAAAGAGTGAAGGAAGGGGTTGGAGTTCGTAAAAGGAAAAAAAAGCATTCGGAACCTTTACTGAAGCTGTTTAAACAGTGTTGCATGGTACTACTACTACTACACTATTTATTAAATGTTAACTGATTAAAGGTGAAGTTGCAACAATAATTGAAAGGTGAAGCACCACGGCAGAATCTGAAATGTCTGGGTTCTTTTTGCTGGGTCTAGGCTGATTGAAATTGCTCGGAAACTGGATAAAGCTGAGCGAGAACCTTTGCACAAGTGTGCCTTCTATTTTAAGCAACTTGATAACCCTGGCTATGCTGCAGAAACCTACTTGAAGACTGGTGACCTGAAATCATTGGTCCAGCTCCATGTGGAGACTCATCGCTGGGAAGAAGTAAGTGTGCCCTTCATGTCTGTGTTGAAAGCCTTACTTCTTACTTTTTCTGGTTGCATCAGAAAAGAGAGACAGATGTCTGGCTCCCCCAGCACTGCAGTGAGGGAGAGGCAGGGGGAAGGCCTCTGTAGGATTCATAATATTTCACTTCATTGTGTATGCTTGCGTGTGTTTGGTGGTGGTGTGGTTTTCTGCAAATGAATCTAAACTGCATTTATAGTGGTACTTCAATTCCTTTAAAAGATGCATTTAGTAAAAATGAAAATAATGTTTGTCTCTTGATATGAAATCTACTAAATTTCCCAGATAATCACTTTCAAGTCTCCCTGTTTCAATTGCCAGTCTGTTATTATGCCTAGCTTCTTGTCCTTTGTTGTTGATTGCTTTTTATTTTAAAACACATGAGTTTCATACTGGAGAAAATAGGGATTACACTCTCTATTCTGCGTGTGTATTTTATTGTGAATTTGCTTAGAGTTGAAGGATTGATCCCATGGAATATTCTAAACCCTTTAACTGTTGAAACCGTGCAATATTCTCAGAATGAATGTTTTATTTACCTCAGGCATTTGCTCTGAGTGAAAAGCATCCTGAATTCAAAGATGATGTCTATGTCCCTTATGCTCAGTGGCTGGCAGAGAATGATCGATTTGAAGAAGCCCAAAAAGGTGAGAATCACTCCACATTTATTCCATACTTCTCTGATACAGAATATGCAGACTCTTCCCTGGAGAGTTCTGTATCAGTGGGATTCAAAGCAAAATATAATCCATGTTTTCATACTTATCTTAAAGTAACTGAAGTTTCCTGATTTTATAGGAAAATGTGATGGATCTATCAAAAATAATGGCATCTAAATACAGGCCCAGATTTTCTATGTTGTGTATCTGAGTGTGGCACGTAGCAACAGTATTTGGCATGTAGTCTGAACTGTCTTAATAACATTTTTATCTCACTAGAATTCAAAATATAGCAGCCATATTTATAAACCTGCATGGAAAATGTAATTTTTCCTTGTATTTAGGTAATGTGGGATTTGTACAAGTAAAATTTTCCTGTTTCTTTATGGTTGTCATGGCTTTTGTTAGGCTTATGAAATTGCCTACAAACAGAATGGTCAACTTCCTATCTTATGGACAGACTTCAAAATTCAGTGCATGAACTGTCCCAGAGACAGGGCACTGTTGCAATGAGCTGTGTTGGGGCAGCAGGGGTTTCAGTGCCTTTGCTCAGGTGCAGCTCCATGTGACAGGTGCACCTGCTGTTTCCTGAGCCAGCTCAGGTGCAAGTGTGAAACTGCACTGGCTTATGATGACCCAGGTGGGCAACAGGCCAGGCCTGATCCATCTCCACACAAAACTGGTTTGTGTGTCTTGGCACCAACCCTTTGAGCACCTGGTTCAGGGCAGTGTGGCAGTTTCCACTCTATTTTCAGGTTATAGTCCCAGTTTGCTCCACAAAGCTCTGTGCTGCTGTGGCCCAGCACGTGTTGGTGCCCAGAGCTGGGTGAGCTGGAGATCCTCGTGTGGCTGTGTGAGGTCTGGTTCAAGCTGAGCTGGCTGCACTCAGAGGCAACTGTGCTGTGGGGTCAGGTTTTTGGAGGGTTGGTTGCCCCCTGGCCTCCTTTCTTTATATGAAGGCTGTGTTTGCCAAGTGAGAATTCAGTGTGTGCATGAGATAGATGCTGTTAGAAAATGACAGAAGGATGTAGTCCAAGTGGTACCCTTTCAAAGTATTTAGCATTACACACCAGAGCACTAACTTCAAACATTAATTTATTGTAATTTTGAGTGAAGTTGTGATTTGCAGTGTTTGGAGATCGCTGTTGTTTGTACAGAGATCTAATCATTACAGTATTTTCCTTCTTTTCTAGTTAAAAAAGCCCCAGCAACCAGCATCACACACAATCCATGAGCTCAAGTGCTGCTGAGATAGTGCAAAAGCCACAAAATACTTACAGATGCTTCTCATGTTCCATTAGTGTAGCTGCTTTCAAGGAGGAAAATACCAGTATATAATCCCTTTTATCCTGCCCTGGATAGACTATTTGATATGGGCTGAATAGACTGCTCTCAATTCAAAAACATTAATTTCTGTTAATTGATATGATCGCGCTGTAAACCCGTCTTTGTTTTGGGTTCTGTAGCTTTTCACAAGGCTGGCAGGCAGAGAGAGGCTGTGAGGGTGCTGGAGCAGCTCACGCACAACGCCGTGGTTGAAAGCAGATTTAATGATGCAGCCTATTATTACTGGATGCTTTCCATGCAGTGCTTAGACATAGCCCAAGGTAAGTCACTGGAAGGAAGTTTGTGTTTGCTGCCTCCTCATGCACACAGACAACCCCTGCACTGTGATAGCATTGCTGCAGCTGCTTCACTGCTGGGTGGTTTGGTTTGGGGTTTTTAATGCTGTGCATAACTAGGGCTTGTGCTATTTTTATATTCCCCTGGTTTCGCCATGTGCTAATTTAAAACAAATAAACAAACCAGAAACGTAAGCAGGCATAAGACTCCTGAAATCTGGCTGTGAGATCCAAATCATGCCTCCTGGGACCAGGTATCCTCCTGCACCTCCCCACCACACCCGTTGCCTAGGAGGTGATAGGAGGATTAAGTGCTAGTAAATAAAGATTGTGTTGGAGAGTAAGATCCATCTGGTGTTCGAGCATAGGTTGGCAAGGTACTTAACAAATTATTTGTGCCAGCAGTTAAAACTGTTTGTTTGTCAGCTGTCATCTTGTCTCCTGAATGTATTTCACTGGGAAGAAGGTGGAGGCAGCAGTTAATAGGTGTACTTTAGTTGCAGTGAATACAAAAGATTGGGAATACTGCCTTTTGCTTGGTGCTCTAAATACCTTTGATTTTTATTCAGCTGATCTGTCACCCCTCAGATGTTTGAGATGCATGTCTTTCCAAATGGCTTAGTAGTGTATTTGATACTTGTGAAACAAGTGTTTCAAAACTAATTTTATTTGTAAACTCTGGAGTTCTGAAGGAGGTTTCCAGGACTGCACACCCACTGCTTTCTACCTGTAGCTCAGCTGTAGCCTCTGGCTGTGTCAAACCATTATGTCAGCTATTCTGTGTTGTCCCTGCTTGTTTTAGATCAGAAGTTTGCTCAGAAAAATAGCAAGTCTATGCAACGTGTGGTAGATAGGACACGCTTGTCCTAGTGCATACCTCCTCTGGAAGTGCTGCTGATAAAATCATAACAGACTGGTTTCTTGCAGCTGAGTCTCATAGACTCCTCTTGGAGACTGACACCAATTCCTTTGCCTCCCGCAGAGAATAAACAACAGAAGACTGAAATGTTGCAGAAGTTTCATCACTTCCAGCACTTGGCAGAAGTTTACCATGTCTATCACTTCATTCAAAGATACACTGTAAGATACTCGCTTTAGAATTGTGTATTTATGCTTCCTGAGCTTTTTTCCTTAGGGAGTCCAGAAATAACTAGGAATAATTAATGACTTTTCAGGCAATTAAATATTGAGTGTAGATCAGTAATACTGTATAGTAACTTTATTTCATTATACAGCCTTCAGCTGTATGTTGCCTCAGCCCCTCACAGCTCCAGTGCAGTTGGAGCAAGGTGTGCCTGTCTCTCTGGGAGCAGTTGCTGTGCCAATGGCTGACCTCCTGCCCCCAGACCTTTTTGCTGGTGCTGTCAGTTTGGTCCCACAGTGACCCAAGCCCCTGCTCCTGCACGGGCCATGGTCAGCTTTTCCCCTAGTCATGGAAAACAAGGTTGGACAGAGGAAGGCACCCTAGGGGCCCCTGCAGGGGGTGTGTGTGTGTCAGTGATGTGTAGCCGCCAGTGAGGAGATCCTGCTAATTTCAGCAATTACAGTCATGTTGCCATCATTGTTGGTAAAAATATCTGTTGTAAAACATTTGAGAACCTTTGCTCTGTGCCCTTGCCCAAAACAATACTCTCCTCTGTAGAGTCTTTTCTGTCAAAGTACTTCAGACCTCACAGTGCTAGAGACTCTGTGCTGTAGCTGTGCAGCCTGGCCTCATTTTTAAATAACCTGTTAAAGGTTCTGCTTTAGCTACACGGGTCTTTCTGTGTGTATCAGGCATGAGCTCTGGTGATAAAGACATGCAAAATCCACTTGCTATATTCTGTCAACACCTCTTTTTGCAACAGCATGAAAGAAATGCAGTACTGGAGATGCCTCATGCTGTGATGCTTAGTGATGTGAGTTGTTGAGTTTCCAGCTTAGAAACGTGTGTCTGTTTTCCATACCACAGGAGGAACCTTTCAGCTTCCACCTGCCTGAAACCCTCTTCAATATTTCCAGGTTTCTGCTTCACAGCTTAACAAAGGAAACTCCTTTGGGGATCTCAAAAGTGTATCCTTCTGATAGAGTACAAAATCTAGAAATTACTGTGTGAGATGCATGAAAGGAATAACTGCCTTTGGTCCGAGGCAGGGATCTCCTAGAGGGAATCTTCAGTGTCAACTGTTAGTTGTCATTAATGGGAACTGACTTTTGTCCCTAAGGAATAAATAGCATCTTCAGACCATTGTGTGCTGAGCTGCACTAGCTTTTTGTTGTTGGGGTTTTTTTGTTTTCTTTTTTGATAGTTTTGGAAAGCTGTGCACATCACTAACATGTAGCTTAAAGCACCTCCCAGTCTGGTGTGTCACCTGTGTAGAGGAAAGTTCTTGGACACCAGTCACTGCAATAAGATGTTGGCTCTGAATCTCAACAGTGTTGTTGCAGAGACACTGAGCTGAAGCAGGAGGGGGGGAAACCCAGGAACTTTTGCTTCCCGTGAGGCTGGTGTGGCCTTGTGGTGTCTGTCAGGCCAACATCTGCATGGCTTTGCTGGTGCTTAGTGAGTCTCTGGAGACTGATTCATAAACGGGCTGTGTGAGCCCTGTGAAGGGCACCTTTTCATTAGAGATAACCAGAAGGTCACCACAGGAGGAGGCCCAATCTTCTTGGCTTCACTTAATTTCTGGCTTTGGATGAGATGTTAGTTTTCCTTTTCATAACTTCCTCAGTTACAAATGTATAATCTTCTTGGGTAATAAGCCTTGTGATCAGTAGCTCTAAACAGCAGTTATGGTTTCACACTTGTGAAAGACAAGGACAACCCTTGATCAGTGACATGGAGCACACCATTTCCAGTCACATCACGTGTATTTCCTTGATGTCAGTGGGTTACTGGTGGTGTAAAAGATTTTGAGTCTTGTTTTTTTTCTTGGCTTGGGGAAAATTTATGCACCCCAGAATTACTAAAATGTTGCAGATGGAGTCAGAATATTTAACGACAACGTTAGTGTAGGATCAGTTCCTTACCTTGCTAATAACTGCCCACAGGCATTTTGACAGTGTTTGTAAATGAAATTCTATAAACAGATTTCTCTAGTTGAAGCCTGTTTGAAGTCCTGGTGTTGGATATGCTTCGCTGCACAATTTCTCTGACTAGACAGAGTATTCCATTTTGTCCTAAATGCTGTATTTATTTTTATTCCTTAATTAAATCATAGCAATACATTATTTGCCCTGGCAAAGCAGAGTAAGGCTCTTGGTGCATATAAACTGGCTCGTCATGCCTATGACAAGCTGCAGGGACTGCAGATCCCAGCCAGGTTCCAGAAATCCGTCGAGCTGGGCAGCCTGACAATCCGATCCAAGCCATTCCATGACAGTGAAGTAAGTTGTAATGTGTTTCATGTTAATCATTAGTATGTGGCCCAATCCAAGAATCTAAGTTGCTGTGTGCACAAAAAAATCTGCAAGATATTATGCATGGCTCTGTCATGTAATTGTATTTCTGCTTGAAACACAGTCCTTTTATTGTTATTCTTCAGGTCAGACTTCCTTCTGCTCCTGAGAACAAATTAAAATCAGCCCTCGCTTTGTGGGCAGCTTCCATCCTCCCTCTCCTCTCTTGCATCCACCTTCCTCTCTGTCTGTTAATTCTTTCAAGCCCTTTTCTCCCTGATTCACACGCTATTGCTCCACAGTCTTTGTCTGTCTCTCCAGCTGGAGGTCACTTTCATTTGTCCCACTCCTAACACTCCTCCCCTCCTCCCCTCAACCCTTCAATGACCTTCCTTCCTTAAGTCTTATTTTAACACCTTTTCTTCTTTAACTGTAGTCTGGCTCTCTGCAGTGTCCTATAAAGCCATGTTTCAGGGAGTACTCACTAAAAATAAATTGCATTGTGCCAGTGAATGTGCACCTGGCCTCCTGAAATAATAGAAACACACTCTTAAGAACTGCCTAAAATAACTGTGCTCTTGAAAAGAGATAAATTAATTGGACAACCTAAATTTGACCAAACCTTAGAGCAAAAAACTTTGCTTCAGTAACCTTCTCTTCAGCTTCTTTTGTCACTCATTTTTGATGCAATATTCTGCCTCTGTTACTGCAAAGGCAAGGTGAAAATTTAATTGTTAGAATGGTGAAGACAGCTATTCTTAATGTGAAAACTTGCTGGTTTGTTAAAAAAGGGAAAGCACTTTCAGGCGTTGAAGGATGTGATTTCACAGCAGTGCTTCTCCAGAGTGGCGCTGGTGTTGCATCGGCAGCGTCAGCCAAGGGGGCCCATATGGAACTGAAAACACAGAGCTGAGGATGTGCCAGTCTGCAGTTACAGTGCTCTCAATGTGTCGTTGCAGGAGCTCGTGCCCCTGTGCTACAGGTGCTCCACCAACAACCCTTTGCTGAACAACCTGGGGAATGTCTGCATTAACTGCAGACAGCCTTTCGTCTTCTCGGCCTCCTCCTATGGTGCGTTGGGACATCCCATTTGCTTGTGCTTTGCAAGCAGATAAATGTTAACAGAGTTAGTGCTTAATTTCTTCTCTCTGCACTGTTAAATTTGACTAAGTGGCAGCCTCTTGGGCAGCTGGATCTCACTGCAGAGTACTGCAGCAGCACAGCACTGCTTTATTGCCAGGCACTGAATGCGTCGAGTGTTGTGTGGACATGAACACAATCCTTTCAGAAGTTCAGGGCAGTTGGTTTGCTGTAATTTTATTTTATTCAGTTCATTTCATGAGAGCAGGTGGGCAGAACACCACTGTCATAGAAACCAGAGGCTGTTCATTGTCGCAGGGGCACAGTATCCCCTGTGAGGCATTTCTTGAGTTCCTGCAGGTCAAACACTTCCTGCCTTTCCCACCCTTTAGAGGTGCTGCATCTGGTTGAGTTCTATTTGGAAGATGGCATCACAGATGAAGAAGCTGTAGCTCTCATTGATCTTGAAGCTCCAAGAGTGAGTGAAAGAAGGAATAAATGGCAAGAGATGATGAGTGACCGTATCCTTTTGATTAGAATTGGTTTCCAGTCCTTGTATGGGGAAAAATTAAACAATTTTGAATTTTTTTTCCCCCTTAGGTTTAAAGTTTTCTTTTTTGTCATATGACTGATGTGAGTACAATTGCATTGTGTTTCCTTGTCACATCAGTATAACAACAAGTATGGTTTAACTAAACATATTATTGTCATGAAGCTTTTTCATCAGGACAGTTTGTTTTCACATCCTGTGAAATGTTTATTTTTAACAGTGGAATGCCATGCTTTACCTATTCTGTGTGAATTGCTTTCTGTAAAGAATGGGGGAATCTGGAGTGTGTTGCTTCCAATAACAGCTTCGTTTAGAGGTTGGCTTCTCTCAGCTGAGGGAAGCAGCATGGACATTCTTCACAGCCATTTCTATTAGGATCTGGTTTGGAATGCTTTGGCATTTCGAGCTCCTTAAAATATGAGGTGCAAAATGACACAGAAGAACACACAAACTGACTCAGAAATGTCCTTTCAATAGATTGCTTCCTTTGCTCTGTCAGAAAGGAAGGCAGAGCTGATATCATGTCTGGCTGTGGCCAGTGCTGCTTTTCTACAGCAACTGCAGTGGTAAAACTCTCCAGTCATTGGGAATCCCAACACTGGGAATCCCCTTGGTATTTTTTGTAATGAGCTGGGCACTGTCACAGTTTGAGATACTCTGAAGCAGCAAGAGTACTGGTCCTGCTGGGGTGTTTTCGTGCTGATTCTGTGAGTGCTGGCTATGGTGAGCACAGCCAATTTTACAGGAACTCTTGTCCTTCCATAAAAATGCATCCAGATGCCCAGAGTTTGAGGCTTGATGACAGTACAGATATTCCTGAGGATGATGATCCCTTTACAGCAAAACTGAGCTTTGAGGTAAGAGCCTTACCTGTACCTTCCAGCTGTTTCTTTCTTGTTACCAACAGAAATTAATAGAAGATTTTACTTTGCAGTCCACGCCGCTCTTCTGGTGGGCATGTGGTACAAAGACAAGAGAGCTGCAGAGCAGGAGGCTGGGAGGGGGGTGGCACTTGAGAGGGAAAGGGATTTACCAGTTAACTCCTCTCTTAAAACAAACAAACAGAATCCCTCAAAAAGAAACAAATAAGCCAACAAAAAAACCCCACCCAAACAAACATAAACCCCTCAAAACAACAAAGATGTAAGTTCCTGGAATTTTGTTTTCTCCGCATGCCCTGGTACAGTGGGACTGTCCCATAGGGTACAAGCAGCACACCTATAGAGGCAGGCCTTACTGTGAGGGTTTCATAAAGACCGTGGGCACTACTGCGATTTACAAGAAATTGTGAAGGGATCCATTAAGGGGCTCATGGAAGCTCACTGGCACCAGATGTGGCCAGATGCTGCTGTCGCTGTAAAACTTGTTAGCTTCGTCTACTGAGTTTGCTTTGCTTCGTGCAACACCTGATGAATGCTCAGAGGGGCTTGCAGGCAGTGACAGCAGCTCTCTGTAAACCTGTCCTGCAGCAGGGGGGCTCCGAGTTCGTGCCGGTGGTGGTGAGCCGCGCCGTGCTGCGCGCCATGAGCCGGAGGGATGTCCTGGTGAAGCGCTGGCCGCGGCCGCTGCGCTGGCAGTACTACCGCTCCCTGCTGCCCGACGCCTCCATCACCATGTGCCCCTCCTGCTTTCAGGTACTGTACCAAAAAGCCCTATCCAGAACCCAGTGGCTGAAGCAATGCTAATCCTCAAAACCTCGTGCTCTGTTCAGCGAATTCCTGACCGAGGCAGAGACGGAGCAGTGAAACCCCAGCTCGGGGCTGTGTGATGCACAGAGGAACAGCTGCCGTCGAGGACTTGGCGGTAGCTGAATTTGAGATGTTGCCCTGACAGCAAGTCAGAGCCTCTCAAGCAAACCTTGGCTGATCAACAGAAGCTGATCTGTATTTATTTCCTTTTGCTCTGTCTCTCTCTGACTTGGAGCCCGGTCTAGCAAGGAAGATCAGTCAATGACTGAGTTATTTTGTGGTTCAGTCCTGCTCCTGCCCCGCTTAGGAATGGGTTTTTGAAATGCAGGAATTCAGCCATGTTTTGCTTACACAAAAACTGTCTAATTGTTATCCTTCCTTCTGCAAAAGTAGTTATTGGGTTTGTCCCTCCTCAGCAGCACTGGCAGAGCTCTGTGAAGCACTTGCTGCTCTGTTCCAGCTGTGGCATCTCAGGCGATTGAAACCAAGAGGACCAGTTCTCTGTGCTGGTGGTTTCCAGAATACTTGTGCTGTAGAGCAGCCACTGAGCTCATTTTGCATTTTCTTTGAGCAAGGCACAGGCTAACTTGTCCTAAATCTGTTCTTCATTAACAGATGTTTCACACAGAAGACTATGAGCTCCTCATACTCCAGCATAATTGTTGTCCATTCTGTCGACGGAGAATAGATGAGTCAAACCAGTGAAGGCAACCAGTCTTTTATCTCAACAACAGTCTCCTCTGTTGGCTTGGCAAAACACTTCTTAGGTCCATAGAGCTTTCCTAGCAGCTTAGTTCAGTCATCTTGTTCCATTTTGTATGTAAGCGTAACTTTTTTAAACTAAAAATGTCTGCTGTTTGTGAATGTGATTTGCATTTCCCAGGTAAGCAGCTGAAGTGCCACAGAATTTTACGGGAATGTTTCTAGGGTGAAGTTCAGCCTTTAAGTAATTGTTTTTACTCCAGATTGTGTTAGGACTTGATTTGCTCCTTAATATGCACCTGTTACTGAGAGATCTTCAAATAAATGGGACTATTTTTCACTATTCTTTGTCTCAGAATTTGCTATAATGCACCTGGTTCTGATCTTGTGTTTCTTTTTCCTTTCTGTTCCATTTAGGCAAGAACAGAGTTAGAGTCTAGAGTCCTTCAATTACAAACTGCAGAGTTCCACTGCTCTTGGCACTGGAGACATCACAGAGCCACCCTGGGGTGGGAGATGGTTCAGTCTGTGTGGAATTCACCTGGTTAAAGTGCAGGATGTCAGACTGTGCATACCCAAGCATATCTCTGGGCATTCCTGAGCTCCCACTGTCCTCCCTTGGCCGTGGTGCTGCCGTGGGGGGTGTGCTAAGGGAGTGCTGCTGAGCAGGGTGGCCCCAGCATTGTGCCAGTCGGGAGCCAAGGGCCAAGCCGTGTGTGCAGGTGGGACAAGGACCCACTGCCTTCTGCTCTAGCCCCTTGTGGGGGTCAGTCTCAGGCAGCTCCTGACCCCCTGTGTTGGCTCACTCTCCCCACAGGATTGGGCAGGAAATAGGAGAGCAAAAGCTAAGAAGCTCCCAAGCTGAGATAAATACAGTTTAATGGCTGAAGCAGAGCTCTGCACGCAAGCAAAGCAAAGCAAGAAGGAATTTATTCCCTGCTTCCAGGAGAGCAGGGCTCAGCATGAGTAACCATCGCTTGGGAAGACAAACACCACAAACACAGCATTCTCCCTTCTCCCTCCTTTCCCTGAGCTTTTATTTTGGAGCATGACATCAGCTGGAGTGCAACAGCCCTTTGAGCAGCTGTCCCACCTCTGTTGCTCCCTGTTCCTTGCCCAGCTCTGGCCTATTCACGAGGGAGACAGAGCAGAGAAAAAGGAAATCCCAGTGCTGTGCAGGCATCAGCTACAGCACCAGTGTGTTCCCATTGGTTTGGACACCAAAGCACAGCACCCCACACTGCTGTGAGAGATGTGAGTTCCATGCCAGCCACACCAACATACCCCCAGGCCAGGGAATCTCCTCAGAACTGTCACAATCATTCCCTGGCAGTGGAAAGGCTCATGGAGGTAACTGGCTGGGCAGGAGATGGAAAGCAACGGGTCTCTTGACTTGAAACCAGTAAAATTATGCCCATGTTGCTGTGAATTCTGTTGTGATGGCAGCCTGTCCCAGCCTGCCTTTGCCCTCAGTGGGAAAGGACACTATAGGGTCTCAAGAGACTGGCTGAGGTGTTGGGTGCTGGCAGAGCAGCTCCCACAGGAGCAGCACCTTGCATGTGAAACAGAACGTCTCTGCTCAAGTTCTTCTTTAAAGGGAGATCCTGCAGTGGCACTGCTGGGTTTCCGATTCCCTCAGTGGTTTCTGACCAAGTTTGCTTAATTTACTACTTCAAAAACATTCTGTTCTAATTACAGCTCCTCTGCTTTCTGACTCAGCTGTCACTGTTTGCAGTGAAGACTCTGGTATTGACATGGATGAACAATGCTGTTTGAGATGCGAGCCAGGGTGGAATTTGGTTCCTTCTTCTGGAGCTGAGCTGGTTGTGCAGAGCCAGTGGCAACGAAAAATTATAAAAATAAAGTGAAATGGTTTGCTGTGACACACACACAAAATGGATCAAGCAAGGAGGCTTTTTTTGAAAAAAAAACACAAAACACCAACTTTGAATAAAGTCTAGTTTTGAAAAACATATTGGGCTTTTCTGTGCAAAAACAGTGAGCACATCTCATACACGTGAGACAAGGTGTTCTAGTCCAGGCTTCTCTGTGCTGACTTCATGCTGAGGAGTCCCTGGAGCTACAAGAGGTCCCCTCTATGGTGCTTTGGTTGGAAGCTGTTGTGAGCAATTTGCCCCATTCCTCTCTCTCATTGCTGTCCTGCTGCTGCATCCAGTGGTGACGCACACCAGCCCTAAGCTCTGGGCAGCAGCTGCTGCCTCAGCAGTGGCTTATTGCATCAGCTTAAGGTGTATTGAGAAATAAACCTTTAATCCTTGTGTACAAGTGTGAACAGCTGCATTTGCAGTTAGAGTGGCACTGCTCTGGCCTTCACAAGTGTGAGAAGTTAATTGAGAGGGACTTAGGGTGAGCAGAGTGTGTTTGAGGATGTGGTGTTTTCATGTCAAGGGGAAAGAAGATCTTTGGGACTGTCCAGAGACCATGGCCTGTGTTGGACTGCAGCCAGCCAGGTCTGCCCTAGTC
The DNA here is from genome assembly GCA_013400415.1 of Scytalopus superciliaris. NCBI lineage: Eukaryota > Metazoa > Chordata > Aves > Passeriformes > Rhinocryptidae > Scytalopus > Scytalopus superciliaris. The sequence continues at coordinate 33,421 of VXBX01006178.1, forward strand.
CATGGTGCCAGCACTTCAGCTCTTTTCCAACTTCTCCACTTAGAGGGAAGGTTTCCCAGCTTGGTCTCTGCTTTACGGAGGTACAGCACTTTGTTCTTTTTTCTGTTCAACTCTTTGCTGAACTAAACCACAGGGAACATTGGTGAAAACTAGGCCAGGACTGGAGGAAGTTTATCTAGGCCAAGAGAAAATGAATTTCTGCCCCCCTCACACCCATGTGCTCCAGCAGCTGTTGCACATCCTGCTGTGCTGGATGAGACCCTCCTGTTCACCCACCCCTGGCTGTGAGGAATGCTCAGCTCAGTCCCCAGCTGCAGCCAGAACAGCAAGAGGAGGTGAGTGCTCAGCTCCCCTCCAGCCTCCATCACATACCAAGGGGCAGAGCAAACAGCCCTTGCCTGGCCTCTGCAGAGGAACCAGGTGGTACCTGCCTGCCAGCTGGAATGGTACTGACTGCTGGTGAGAAAGGTGGTAAGTAGTGGAAAAAAAGAGAAGGGATGGAGAAAACAGCTTTGGAGCTTAGAAGATTAACCACAATGGTGTGAACTGTGAGGAACCTCCAGAAGAAAGATCCTCTGTGGTTGGCTCCTTGTGCTCACCCTCTGTATGTGTTGTTCCATTGCCTCTGAAAGCTTAAGACTATATGTAACTCAGTTGCTGTTGGCACAAAGAACATTTCAAGAACAATTGAGTTCACTGAGTGGGCAGGCAGAGAGACATGGAGGACATGGGGTGACAGCCACCAATGACAGCTTCTCCTCTGAAGTTTGATGGTTATGCAAAGTTTGAGGAGACTGAAGATGTCTGTCAACCAGAATATGAGGTTCGACCTTGGCATACCACATACATATAATTTTTGTAATAAATAAATGACCACATACAAAGCCAGGAACAAAGGAGATGGTACAACTGGTAACCTTGCCACTGTGGTGGTCACACCTCCCCAGCCAAATCCTGAACAGAAAGAGAGGTGGCTGAACAAGTGGAAGAAGGGTTGGTGACATTGCCTTCTGCAGCTTCCCACAGGGACTAGCAGTTACTGTGGGTACAGACCTCCAGTGGGGACTGGCTGGTGTCATGGACCCACATTCCCCTTGTGAGAGTGGGGCTGGGGCACCCTCTGTCACTGAGGGATCACAACACAACACACTTGTCCAGCCCAGCCACCATCTGCAGCCCCCAAACCCACAGTCCTGGGGTTTGAACCACACACATCGCTCTTTTTACTGGGGGATGGAAAAGAGGAGCAAGGCATTGTGAGTGGAGCTGCAGCCTAATTTGAGCCCCCTCAAATGAAAGGTGAGGTGCAGAGCTACCTCTTTATATGTGGCCATGAGCCACGGTCTCCAACAATGACAGTGCAGGCCAGAAACTGGTGTCACCTTAACACCTTCCTGGGAAAGCCAATTACCCCTGGATGATTATGATTAATAATTCTCTAAACCCTAATCGTGCTGACACCAGTGCCCAGAGCTTACCCCAGGGCCCTTTATAAGAGGTGCCTTGTGGAGGGGAGCGTAGCCACTTCTCCTTGGGGTGACAGGGACGGCTGAGAGGTGGCGGGAGCTCCACTTCAGGGTCGATCCCCCCGTGCACGGAAGAAGCCCCTGAGTAAGAGCAAAAGGCACCTCACGAACCGCAGCCATGAACGGGACAGAAGGCCAAGACTTCTACGTGCCCATGTCCAACAAGACCGGGGTGGTGCGGAGCCCCTTTGAGTACCCCCAGTACTACTTGGCTGAGCCCTGGAAGTTCTCAGCACTGGCTGCCTACATGTTCATGCTGATCCTGCTCGGCTTCCCCATCAACTTCCTCACGCTGTATGTCACCGTCCAGCACAAGAAGCTCCGGACGCCTCTAAACTACATCCTGCTGAACCTGGCATTTGCTAACCTCTTCATGGTCTTTGGAGGCTTCACAACCACCATGTACACCTCGATGCACGGGTACTTTGTCTTTGGAGTAACAGGGTGCTACCTTGAAGGCTTCTTTGCCACACTGGGAGGTAAGTTTTCCCAATATTCAAGTCCCCTGCCAGGAACTGCCCCAGATTTTAGGAGGGGGAGGGAAGGCACACAGATGATTTTGGAAGAATATGGTTCCTGGAAGGTCCTTGGTCTGCTGCTGATGTGGGCTGAGGCTGTTGCTATGTTTCTGGGTGGGAGGTGAAGAGAGTGACAAATGACACTTGTTTTTTTAACCTTACTTTGGGAGCCACCTGCTCAGTATCCTGAGAACCACAGTGCAGCAGTGAAAAGCTGCCAGTAGCAGATTCTGCAGTTGTTGGATTTGCACATCTCCTTGGCTCACTTTCTGACTCAAGAGATGACAATTCTGTTCCTCCTGTTTCATGAGTCTGAAGCTGCCATTGGCTCTTGTGTGGTGCACAGGCAAGAAGAGCTGGCTCTCCTCCCTGTGCCAGCCAGGCTTGGACCCAAACAGATGTTAAACAAAAATTATGTCTCTAAAAATGCCCTCCTCACTCAGCTCAGCATTCAGCCACAGCTACTGTTTTACTGGTTTGATCCTTGTGGCACAATTTCCCAGGAAGCTGTGGGTATCAAGGGGAAATCCTGGGGTGACAGCACTCGCTGCACCTCAGAGCGTGGCAGTGGGCTTGCTGTCTGGGATGAATGGTGGGATCCAGCCATGGATCTCAAAGCAGAGCAGCAGAGTGGTTCCTGCGGGTCAGCAGTGCAGCGAGCAGGGATCTTCTCACACCATCCTGTAGCATCTGCGCTTCACCTTTGTTCATTTCCCTTTCTGAACCCTTGGTGGAGATTTAACAACTGCCAGGGCTGTCCTCAGGAACATCAGTCTGAGGAGGCCTCGTGCTGCTGTCAGGGTGTTGTTATTTCCCTGTTGCTCAGAGTCCCCGTGTCCCTCTCTGTCCCTCTCCCGGTGCAGGTGAAATTGCTCTCTGGTCACTGGTGGTCCTGGCTATCGAGAGATACGTGGTGGTCTGCAAGCCCATGAGCAACTTTCGCTTTGGGGAGAACCACGCCATCATGGGCGTTGCCTTCACCTGGGTCATGGCCTTGGCGTGCGCGGCTCCCCCGGTCTTTGGCTGGTCCAGGTATGGTGGGCACCATGCTGGGCTGCGGGGGCCGGGCGGGCAGCGCGGCTGTGCCATCCAGCCCGTCCCCCCTGCTGGGCACCCACCTGCCCTGCTCACCTTGCAGGTACATCCCCGAGGGCATGCAGTGCTCCTGCGGGATCGACTATTACACTCTGAAGCCAGAGGTCAACAACGAATCTTTTGTCATCTACATGTTTGTGGTTCACTTCACGATCCCCCTGTCAGTCATCTTCTTCTGCTACGGGAACCTGGTGTGCACTGTCAAGGAGGTGGGTATCTGCCAGTGATGGTGGTCTGGGGGCCATCCCCATCCCCAGTGCTGGGGAGGGGCCCACGCCAGGCTCCAGACTGGTGACAGGGAGAGCCTTGCAGGGGCCAGGCTGGCCCTCCATGCAGAGGGAAAGAGCAAACTCCAGATGTGCAGCTCGACCTCCGTGAGCCCTGACCCCACAGCCCTGCTGGCACAGCACTCCCTGGTTCCATCACATTTCCATTCCCTTCTGCCCTCAGGCTGCTGCCCAGCAGCAGGAATCTGCCACCACCCAGAAGGCAGAGAAAGAAGTGACCCGCATGGTCATCATCATGGTGATTGCCTTCCTGATCTGCTGGCTCCCCTACGCCAGCGTGGCGTTCTACATCTTCACCAACCAGGGGTCGGACTTTGGGCCCATTTTCATGACCATCCCGGCATTCTTTGCCAAGAGCTCTGCCATCTACAACCCTGTCATCTACATCGTAATGAACAAACAGGTAAGCGGCAGAGGGTGAGGCACCTTCCCTTCTGTGTCTCACTTTATAACAGCTGGCACAGAGTTACAGCTCCTCAAGCCTCCAGCAGGCTGGAGTGCAGATTGCTCCCAGGTGATCTTGTCCTGGCACATGGGAGGGCGACTGTGTGGCTCAGTCTTGGTGTTACACAAATCTCACAAATGCAGGGCCTCCCAGCCTGAAATGGTGCGGGTGGTGGGTGGATGGACGAGCCGGGGCTCTGTCAGGCAGGAATGGCAGCAGAGTGCACTGGGCTGGTGCCTCCTGCCCTGTGGTGTTTGGGGCTCCCAGGCAGCTCTGCTGGGCTCGGGGACAGCCCTGAGGGCAGAGCTGCCGGGTGCCCCCCTGCCTCACACCGGGGGGGTTCCCTCTCTCCCAGTTCCGTAACTGCATGATCACAACCCTCTGCTGCGGCAAGAACCCTCTGGGGGATGAGGACACGTCTGCTGGCAAGACAGAGACCTCGTCTGTCTCCACCAGCCAGGTGTCTCCCGCGTAGCCCCCCGGCCAGGCCTTGGGGTGCCGGGCTCTGCCTCGGAGCCCGCCCTGCTGGGGCAGGCTCCTGTCTCCCAGCACTAGGAACCCTGGGAACAAGGCTGAACACGTGTACACCTGTTTTGTAATTAAAATGCAAAGGCTTAGCTCCTCTGGCGTGAACTGTGAGTTTCTGTAGGCTTGCTGAGAGCCCGTGCCCCTGCTCTGAGTGCAGGCCCCAGGTCGGGCAGCCCTGCCATGGCTGAGCCGCTGCCCTCTCCTCCCTGCCCCACACGGGCCCTGCAGGCACCGTGTCCCCTCTGGGGGGACAGCACAGGCGCTGGTGCCCCCGAGCCCCCCGTGCATCCCCCCAGCGGGCAGGGGGCACCGCCCTGTGCGGCCCCAGCGCCCAGAGGGGGCTCAGGGCTCGCTCCCGTGGCCCCAGGGAAGCAGCACATGGGGCAGAGGCTGCACCCTCAGCAGCAGCCCCACTCCGTGCCCCCCAGCACCCTTTCCCACAGTCCCACACCTCATCCCTGGGCACATCTGGATGCCCAGGGCCAAGCCCCTGACACGCTCTCCCACACCCCTCCCCATCCGGGCTGTGGTCAGCTTGGTCTCAGCCCCAGAGATGGTTTTGGGCAGCCCCTGTGCTGTGGGGGCCCCCCGGGTGTGGGGCTGAGCTCCCCTGGCACTGCAGCAGCCAGGACCCGGCAGCATATGGCTCAGCGAGGCCGGCATATGTTCGAAGCACTACAAGATGGCATATTGCAATTGTAGCACTGTTCTTCATTTTTATTTTTAGCTCAGTTATACAAATAAGATGTTTTTCTTGCTGTTCAGTGTTATCAACATTTGAAACTATTTTTGTACATTATTATCCTCTCTGATTTCTAATCCTATGCAGCTTTGCAAGGACTAATAGGGAACATATAGAGCCCTGCAAGTTAAACCCTTAATAAAGAGCAATTTGCAAGTACAATTCTCTCATTATTTTTTTTAATCGATACTTCTGCATATTCAGTGAAATCTAAAGATTAGAGTTTTATGAATAATTCAGTGTTTAGGCTGATGTCTGATTCATGTATTTCAAATCTGGGAGGTGGTTTCAGAGGGAAGAGTAGGAAGGATTTGGTGTTTATTTGCTGCCCGTGAGACTCTGCTCCACGGGAGCGTGGCAATGCCTGGCATGGCNCACAGCCTGGCCCCAAGCCCCACACAGTACCCAGCCCCACAGCTGCTGCTGCTGGAGTGAGGGGCAAGCAAGGGGTTGGGACCCCCATGCTGGTTCAGCCAGGTACCAGAGATATCACAGAGCTGCCAGAGAGGTGATGGATGGATCCAGGGGGAGGATGGTGCCAGGCCCTGCAGCCCTCCAGTGCCCCACTGTCCCTTTCCTGGGGAATTTGGAAATGGACTGGAAATGGAGCAGGGAGCAGGCTGGCAGAGCTGCTCTGGGAGGAGCTGGACATATGGCGCTCCAGGTATTTGGTGTCTCTCCCAGCTCCTTGCTCCAGACCTGGCTCCTGCTGGCACCTCAGCCAGGAGCTGGTCCCCAGGCTCAAGTGGTGGGCACAGACCTTGGCAAAGGTCTTTGGGCAGCAGTTTGCAGGTCCATTGCTGTGGTGACACGCCTGCTGGGGTGGCCATGGGCCAGTCCTGCCACAGTGTCATCCTGGCTCGCAGCTTCCTCACCTTTCCAATAGTGCGCATGAAAGCCTGGTGAGTCTCCTGCTTAAAGAGGCTGGGACTGATGATCTTCATTTTCCTCCACGTCTTTGTGGGATTGTTTTTGCCCCCACTGTCAGACCCTGCTTCTCAGCGAGGCAAAGGGAGATAGCACACCCCACCAGCACACTGGGAAGGGGTCTGTATGGGTCCCACGCTGTGAGATGCCTACCCATGCACCCCACAGCAAGCTGCCATCCCAGCACCCCAGCACCCACACAGCAGTGGCCAGGTGCCTTTCCCCTGCCTGTCCAGGGCAATCACCCTGCAAACTCCCAGTCTCTCACTGCTCTCCAAACTCCCTGCTCAAGTGTGCCCTTTCTCCCTCCAGCCCCTCACAAAGGGCACTCCACTTTTCCCATCCCCTGGCTCCCACGGGGGCAGAGACCAAAGCAATTAGCAGCTGCCAACCAACCCCTGCAGCCAGGCTGCTTATCACATAAATTGTGTGGAAGTGAGCAGGCTTGGGGCTGTCCCGGGTGTGGCTGGGGCTGCCTGTGCTCTTGTGTATTCTGCCACACAGCCTCAGATGGGTAAGGGGTTTGCAAGCACTGCAGGGTCCTGCAGAGCTGGGGCTTTGGCGGGTCTTGGCTGGGGTTGCAGGGCTCAGTTTGTGTTCTGGTGGAGGGGCTCTGGCTCTGAGATTTGGTTTGAGCTCCTGTGGCTGCAGTCCCCGTGGGGCTGTAGGGATGAGCAGGGTTGTGGCTGCTCAGCTTCTGGGGGCTGCTCCTGTGTGGCTGTGGCTGCTGAGGATGCAGGAGTGGACAAAAGCTCTGCTGGGGCAGAGGGGCCCCAAAAGGTCCCTGGGGGAAAGAGCAAAGGGAAGGTGGTCCAGGGGGCACAGCAGGATGTCCCCGAGGCACAGGGGGCTCAAGGCCAGGTGAGGAAGCCCGAGGTGACCCCAGGAGCCAGGCAGGGGCTGGCCAGGCTGTGGAAGGCAGCCCTCCTGGCAGGGGACAGAAAGGCTCCATAGGGGGGCCCAGACAGTCCCAGTTTTAGTCCCTAGGACAGGTTTTAACTGTTTACCTCCTCCTAATGAAGGTTCTTTATTCACCTTATGGAATGACCTCTCTACTGCCCTGCTTGTAGGTCCCTGTCCCTGTCCTCCCATTTCCCAGTGTCAAAATCCCCCAGCCCTGGCCTCATCCTGGTGGTGACTTGATGCTGCAGGCAGCTGCCTCTCTGCCTGCCCTCAGGAGAGGTGCCCTGTTTGTCCCACCTGTGTCCCCAGCTGTGGTGCCAGGGATATGATGGGCTATTGGGGGGCCATGTGTGTAGAGGCTGGCAGTGATGGCCTGGGCAGGGGCTCTGGTACCCATGGGACACACCAGTGGCATGCGCAGGAACAGAGAAGCTCAAGCTTGGCCAGTCCTGCTGGTGTGGGGCTGTGGTGCCTGCAGACTTGGAGTGTTGAGCCCTCTGCCCTCCTGGCTGCCCTTGTGCTGATGCCTGGCTGAGCTGGGATTATGGGAGTGCCAGGGTGGCAGGTCTGGGTGTGTGCCATGGACAAGAGTGCCCAGCACTGGGGGGAGCTGCCAGTGCTTTAACTATAGTAAGAGGAAGACAGAGGTGTTTTAGGGCTCAAAAAATGAGTTTGAGGTGTTTGCTGTAGCCCCAAGCACAGTTCATGCTCTTGTTACCTATCTGTGGCACAGTTCCCACCTACAAACCTGTCTTGCAGGCTCGTGTGGGTCAGCATATGACACTTTCACTTAATAGCTTCAAATGCCTGAATTTCTCTTGCTCTGCTCAGAGCAAAGCCCTTCTGAAGGTCAGGCTGATCATGTAAAGGGTTACAGTCCTCCTGGGCGGAAGGCAATAAGTGGAAGTAAAACTCTTCCTAAAGAGGATTTCACTAAGCTGTATCTGGCCTTGTCAATGCCCTCCAAGGCTCCTGGCCTTGCTCTGGGGCTTAAGCAGGAGCTGAGCAAACCACCTTCTCTTTAAACTTCAGCCTTGACTATGTTGATCCACCTTTAATGGAGCTGCAGCCCGTGTCCCCCCCTGGACAGGGTGGGGAATGTGGCAGCAGTAACTGAACTGAGTTCACTGGATCCTCTGATGGTGGTGGCCTCACAGAGCCCATGTGGCTGGCCCATGTGGCAATGTCCCAACAGAGCAAGGAAGGGGCTGTGTCCTCCCTCCTCACCAGCCACAGTGTGAAATGTGACACTCTCTTGCTTTGAGAGAGACCAAATCATTTAATGGCTAGATTTAGCTTTCTTAAGAATCAACTTTCTAGCAGAAGAAAATCCCTCTGGTGTCTGGAAAGTGCAGCTTTTACTGGGGGAGGTGGAAGAGTGTGGATTTAGCAATGCCATGGTTATTAAGGCCCCCGGGGCTGCAGCTGGTGTCAGGGTGCCGAAGCTGCAGCCCTGTCTGGCAGTGCAGCGAGGTGTTGCCTGCCCAGGGCTGGGGGTGGCACTGTCCCATGGGCTGGGCACCAGGCAGAGGTAAGGGTGCCCAGTCCCAGTTAACTGCTGTGGGGTTACTGGTCTTCACATGCACAGCATCAGCCAGGTCGGGACCACCTCCTGCCCCTGTTCCAGTGGGAGCTGTGGGAGGGGCGTGTGGCCACAGCAAGCTCTGCAGCTCACAGAGGTACAGACCTGTGTCCTGCAGAAACAAGGGGGTTCTCACTGAGCTGCTGACCCTGTACACGGTGTGTCTCGTACCTGCAGGGCTTGTCTGTGCAGGTGTGTTCCACATGTGTACTCTGCATGCACAGGGGCAGAAACCGCATTCCACAGGTTTAGCACCTTGTTTTATTACAAAGATAGGCTTTGCCAGGAGTCTGCCACTTCCACTACACAGCAGGTAAGGGCATTACACCCACAACACGTGCCAAAGTTGAAAAACATGTTACAAAGGGCTCAGGGGTTCAAGGTAATACAACACTACAAACCCTCGAGCTTTTGCTCTGTTAAAGTTATTCCTTTACATGGTTGTAGCAACTACTTTTTTTTTTTCTTTGATAAAAATTAAATAATAAAGCAATAGCCTCAATACATGGCCCAGTCACAGCACCAGGAGGCAAACTCTTCTTCCTCTGGACTCACCTGTGTCCTTTCCCTGTAACGAACAACACAGGGCTATAGCTCCATAGCCCTCTCCCTGCCTCCAGCCAAGCTCAACATTCTCTGCTACCTCAGTTCTTCTTGCCCTTGCCTCCCCTGTGCTGGGCCTGCCTACATCTCTGGCACCTATTCACAGTTTCTAACAGAAAAAAAAAAATTCAAGATTCTGTAAAATCACTTTTAAAATAAAATGTAGCCCAGCTACATTCTTAAGAGTTTATATTCTGAAGCCATATCCTCAGCAAAGACATTGAGACCTCCACAGTGTAAGTACTTTTTCTGTAGTTCTCTTTTAAAAAAACCTCTATTCTTCCCCTTTCCCTTCCCTCCCTTCCCCCCTTTTAACATACTGGATAAAGTCTATTGTTTGTTTTAAAATAGATATCTATGTACACATACACAACTCTGATGTTCTGGTTTCTGACAAATGTTGCATTACTGGAAACAATGGAATGGAGGCCACCAGCCCATGGCAGTGAGTCACCCAGGAGGACTTTTGGTGAACAGTCATCTAATACCAGGCTGCATCATTGTCAGCTGGATGACTAACAAAGGCTCCCCTTACACCTTCCTGCAGTGAGGTAGTAACTTTTTCTTTGTTTCTTTCCTATTTGGCAGTTTGAAGCGGGTGTCTGCTGCCTGCCTTGGGTCAGCCCTGTGGGCAGGAGCCTTTGCCCATGCAGGAATGCCGCCTTGGAGCATTCCAAGGTGGTGTTCAGCCTCTTCAGAGGGGCCTGTGTGACACTGGAGACCACAGTGGTCACAGCTGCCTGGGCTGCATGAAGGAGAAGGGGCCACCAAACTGGGATGGGGAGGTTGGCCCAGTGCAAATGCCACAGAGCAGCACTGGAGTTTCTGGTCTCAGATGAACTCCTTTTGTCTGTCAGTGGGACCCTCTCACTGACCCCAGCCTAAGCCTGAACACTCTCTACCACTCAGGATGCTGGAGCTGCTCTTCTTGCCTGTGTCAGTGCTGGGCTGCCAGGGGATGGGTCCGGTTCCTCTGCCTTTAAGGTCCAAAAACAGGCTGATCACACAGCCAAGCCCTGCTCTCTTGGCTGCTCTCAGGTATCAGCCATGGGGACTGGGCCTGAAGCAAGCAGAAGCAGCTTTAGGAGACACCTCTGCAGCACTGGCCTTGTATTTGGTGATGGCTGCAGGGAGAGGCAGAGAAAGGGAAAATGCTACCTGCTGTCTGCCCTGCACGTGGCTCGAGGCCACTGTCAGAGGGCTGTCAGCAGGAGCTGCCCTGCTGGCATGAAAAGCATTACTGGGGCCAAGGTGGGGCAGTGCCACGGGCACATGTTGAGCCAGTGTACTGGGGCCAGGAGCAAGGGACATGGTCCTTCCCTCATCCTCTGCATCTGGTCTAGACAGGACCCTGCCCATGACCAGCTGGCTGGGCAGTGGGATGTTTGCCTACTCACTGCACCTCCAGCTTGCTGTGCATGAGGCAAGAACTCAGGGAACAGCCCTTCCCACACTGTCTTTCACGGACTGTGCTCGCTCTGGCACCCAAACAGCTGTCTCTGTTAGGGATAAAGTGCTTTCACCATGCTGTAGCTGCTTGGGAAGCAACTGCTTTGTCTCAGCCCCAAGTTCCCTGTGTTGCCCAAGTCTCAGATGGTGGAGCAGTTATGTTTACACATACAGTACAAAAATTAAAAGGCACAAAAATACACAGAATGCAGCAGATAGTGAACAGCTGATTAGAGTCCCTGGTGTTGGAAAAACAAGGATGTTGAAGGGATGGAGTGGAAGGGAACTCAGGCGTTGCTCTGAAGGCCTATGCTGTCTCTGCTCCTTAGTCCCTGAGGTGACCCTTCTGCTTTGTGTCTGTTGTTCCAGCCTCTGCAGCCCTATCCCTCATCCTGAGGAGCCACACACAAGGATGGAGGGAGCACTGACTGCCTGGGCACGGACCAGAGGGAAGTGGTGAACTGAGATTTCCACAGGTGTCGCACTTCCACTTCTGGCTGGCAACAGCAAATAAATTATGGGTGCCACAGTGCATACCAGAGGAGTTTGAGCTGCTCTAAAAGGTGTCTTGTGGCTTCTTGTGAGGTGAGGGGGCCCTTCAGCCACGGCCAGGCCCACCCCCACCACAAGGCTGGTTTGATGACAACCACGGTGTACCTGCAGCCGAAGGCAGGTTCCTTGTGGCACTGTGCTGTGGGAAAGGTCACTTTCAGGGCTGCAGCCGGCCTAGGCTTCACTGCAGCACTCGTAGATGTTATCCTCCATGAGTGCAATCACTTGCTCGAACTTGTGCTGGAGCTGGGTGCGCTTCGTCGTGGGGTTGGCATCCAGGGCAGCCACGATCTGTGGGTGACAGGGGCAGCTGGGTGGCTGAGGCACTGTGGGGCTGCCCACCTGCCAGCCAAGCCCTGCAGAGCCCAAATCCCAGCCACATCTGGAGAGCCCACCCTGCCCTACAGCCCCTGCACAGCCGCTGTCCTGGGGCACAGCCAGGGCCCTGGTCAGGGCTGGGGGAGGAGGAGAATGTGATGGAAATGCTCTGCAGTAAGAGCTGAGGGCACAGTGATAGCCTGTGGGGTGCAGGAAGGCAGGAGCTACCCCAGGCCACTGCCTTGGTGGGGGGGGCTGGTGCAAGTTATTTTGGGGGTGGGTGGACTGTATCTGCATGTTCTGCCCCCTTGAAAGCATCTGTGGGTCTACATATTGGGCAGCCCTATGTCAGTCCAGCCCAGCCAAACACTGTTAAGATCAGCTGGGAATAGCTGGGCTTCTCTTCCAAGAAGTTACCAGCCAAGGGACGAAGAGCAGGTGCATCTGTATGTGCAACTACTACATACATGCTGGCATTACACAAACCCTGCCAATCCCTGTTCTGTGGGACAAGATTCAAGGGTGTGACTGTGGGGTTACCATAGTTGTGACCCTCCCCAGCCATGCTGGGGCCTGAGTGCCCTGAAACCCACTCACCTGAGAGCGGTATCTCTTGGCATATTTGTATATCTCAGCCATGGCAACATTGGTGTTGAATTCATTCCGGTATTTCTTTATAAAGACAGAAACAAGAGGGGATAGTATTAACAAGATGCAGCATGTGAGTTCCAGTCCAGTCAGCAGGCACTGACTACATTAAAAGCAGGTTTCTGCATGAGTAATTTTGTTAACTGTTGTGTTGGTACAGCCAGATTCTTGCCTTCTTCCTTTAAGGAGGGTGCATTTCCCTACATCAGGACAGGTCTCCATCTTTTCAAAGCCAGCCTTAAATACCCATTCTGAGCAGCACTACTTAGCCCTCCAAGCCCAAAGCCATTTCACAGGCAGGCAGCACATTAGCTAGGCTGCAGAATGTTGATGGAAAAAAAACTGCTCAATGCCTGAAGCATAGAACACTTTGGGGAGAAGATTGGATTTTGAGGAATCCGCAGTGCATCACTGGCAGAACTCTGATCTGGAGAGTGGTTGCCAGCTCCAGTGGCTGGTACCAGGGCTGGCTGCCAGTGGCTGACTGGGGCTCGGGGATGGCCCTGGCAGTTGTGCCCAGGGGCCAGCTGGCCAGGAGGCTGTGGGACTGCTGAGATCCTTGTCCAAACTTCCTGGCTTTTTGGCACTGGATTTCATTCTCAGCTCCCAGTGGTGCCAGAGCTAGTTAGGCTCAAGCGAACTCGTGGGTGTTTACTGCAAGCTCTGGCAGTAATTGAATATGGTTGGAATTAGGTCAGATGAAGTTTGTGCGTCAAGTTTGAGGCAAAATATTCTTTCTTGTGTGCTCCTTCCAGCATCCAAGCAGTAGCTGATTGCATCCTATCTGCATTCTCTGCTGCTCCCAGACTCCACTGGGACACCAAGGCTGCAGACCCAACGCCATCCCCTCCATCCACTTACCCGCGACTCTTCTGCGAGGTGGGCGTTCATCTCCTGCTCACTCAGTGGGGACATGTCGTGGATTTGCTTGTAGTATCGCTGCACTATCTTCCTGTACTCGGGGATCTCCTTGGCATAGAGCAGTTTGTTGGTTGGGGAGTCCTAGAGTGAGGGTGAGACACTGAAATCAGGCCCTGGATTGTTCCTGGCTGAAAACTTTACCCTGGTTTCCTGACCAAAGCGCTGACCATCCATCAGTCAGGGACCTCAGCTACAGCTGGGTACAGGGAGCAGTTTCCACCAGACAGGACTGTGGTGGGATGGCACAGAACAGCTCATGGCCTCAGACATATCAAGGATCTGCAGATGGGCACCACGTGCCTGTGGAGCTGCAGCACCATCCTAGCATGAGCTGAACGCCTGTCAGCTCAATGCCAGAGCAGGGAGTTGGTGGGGATGCCTTAAATTGCAGCAAGAGCAGGCTAAAAGCATGCCCAGGGTCACACGGGGTAGCCTGCTGTCAGGTGATGCTCTGCAGGTGAGGGAGCAGCCCTGCGCCTCTTCAAACACTTGTGCTCCAGGGTGCTGTGTGTGGAAACTGGCAACAAGGGAAGGGCTTCTGCATGCAGTTGCTGGGGTCTCTTGAGCACCCAGCCTGATTTAAACCAAAGAACAAAGCTATCTTACAAGCTGAACTTTGTCAGTTGAAATGTTGCTCTTGGATTTTTCATGTAGCTTTGATTTATTTTGCATTGGCTAACCCAGCCTGCCTGGCCTAAATTGAGTGCACATAACGTAATTAACAGAGAATACTGAGTACTCTTGATTAATGTCAGCTTGGACACAGCAGCCTTAACCTTCCAGCCATACAACTGGGTTGTACCAGCGGAGGCACAACCCCGCTGCTCTCCTTGCAAACACAGCATGAATGATTTCAACCTCGAGGCAATCCTGCCCTGCTGATATCATTACCCTGGGAATGAACTTGGCTGACTGGCCTACTGCTGCATCCCTAAGGGGAATTGCCCCAGGCTTGGGGACAACGAGGGGAGTGAGATCACTGAGCTCTGCCACCCCACACAGGTGTGTGGGGCTACTCCCCGATGCTCTGGCAGGCAGGGAGGGGACCTGCCGAGGAAACACGTGGTGGGCTCCGGCCACAGACTGGATCCTTCCCTGTGTCAGGCAGGAATAGGGGAGCCCGGGGGGACTGCAATCTGCTGCTGCAATCTGTAGTGTGGCTAATGCTGTGGGGGAAACGGGAATCGGGCACCAGGCTGTGCCACCAGATCCCACAGCAGTTTATTTTCAAACCCAGTGACAAGGCATTACGGGAATATGGCCAACTCACAAAGCTTGCTCACAGCATTATTTTTTTTTCCCTTGGAAGCACAAAGGAAACCCATGCTGCCTCTTTTTTAAGTTATTTTTTAATTTGTGCCTGATTTGTCTGTATTATGAAGTGATGGGCATTGGTTTATTAACTGTTTGTGCACTGCAGATGTACAGACTGAGTCTGCTCTCACATTTGCAGTATCAAGAGCAATGTGCTGAAACCAAGGCAAGAATCCTGGAAAATGCTCAGCGATACACTGCGTGTACATGCAAACTGATTTTTATGCTGAGGATTTGTTCTTCCCACATTACTCAACAATTCCTTCACTTATGCTATTGTATTCCTGAAAAATGTTTCCATCTGCTGTCTGACTCCAGCTGACCCCTCTTCCCCTCATCCGCTGCTTGACAAGGACAAATTGTAGGTGTTTCATAACACATGCAAAAAAAAGACCAAAACCCAAACAAACAGAAAAATCAAGCGCTCATTAGATCTTCCTCCAGCATTAACCTCTTCCAGCAAAGACTTCCTGCAGCTCTGGGGCTGGGGGCACGGCGCCCACTCCCCACACCCTCACCACAGGGTCCCCCCAACGTCACACAGTGCTGCTGCCAGACTGTGGGGCTGGGAGGCGATTTACAGCATTTCTTAATAAAATTCATGTCGGGAAGTTTCAAATGTCAACACCGTGCTCAGCCAACGCAGCAGGAGAACCCGGAACATGTGCATGGGATGTTCTGCTGCTGGCTGGCCCCATGGGACCATGTGCAGGACCTGAGGGTAGGAGAGGGGACCTGCTCTGTGCAGCCCCACATTTGTTGGGGCAGGCTCAGCTTCCCCAGTGGTGTGCTGAGCCCACCGGGCTCCAACCCCGTGCCAGAGAGGGCCAGTGTGGGATGGAGATGCTGCACTGGAGGAGAGCACCAACTGTGGCAGTGCTTGCCAAGTGCCTTCCAGATACTGATGGATGGTATCATTGGGATGGCCCTGGGCAGTCCCACAACTCCAGGGGAGTCAGGTCTGCTCTGTGCTGCCTGGGCAGGCACAGGCTGTGTTCCTGGAGGACTGGCTCACCTCCTGGGCTTCTCACAGCTCCCTCAGGTAAGAGGCTGTGCAGAAACCACCACCAGCAATGACTGAAGCTTCACCTGGAGCTACATTATTTTCCATCCTGTCACTAGGAGCTTAAGTTGTCCCTCAGCTGCTTTACAGGATCATCATGCTGATGGTGTCCCTTAAAATAGCCCTGACTTGGGGAACTGGGCTCCTCTGCGGGGTCTGTCTGTACCCAGCACTGGTGCCCTGGGCAGTGCTGGCCCCCACCTGTGCTCACCTTTCCACCTTATGCCCCTGCCTGAGACAACAGCAGACAATATTTGCCTGCTCCAGCACTAGCTGCAGGACAGCTCATGGAGCTGATGGGTAACCCCCAGCACACAGCAGCTTGTCTCCTCCCACCCGAGCCCCCTGACCTGGGGCCCTGCCCCGTGTCCATCCTGCCTGTGACCATGTGTTTCTGCTGCTCCCTGGACACTGTTTGTGATAGAGGAGGTGCAAATTTCTAGCTCAAGCCTGAACGAAGGGGTGGGCAATGGAGAGAGAGACAACACATCTCTGGAGAGAGCCAAACTCAGCTGCATATGCCCAAGCAATGGCTCCGACCAGTCCTGCTGTGGGGAGGCCAGGCTGGTGATCTCCACCAGTCCCTGCCCACGTGGACTGGTCTGCCTGTGGCTGCCCCAGCAGCAGTGCAGTGTCCTTGCCAGGGGGTACCTTGCCCAGCTGCAGGTCGGAGAGGGAGCAGGCGTCGATGAAGGCCTGGGCGATCACAGACAGGCAGGCATCGATGTGGTCTGTTTTGTCAATGTCGAAGACAAACTGAGGGTTCTTCAGGATGTTGACCCAAAACCTCAGCGGTAGGCTGTGAAGAGAAGGATCCAGCAACACACACCAGGTGAATTTTTGTGTTTCAGAGGCAGAGGGGAGGAAATGCAGGAAAGGTGATGATAGAAAGTGAGTAGTAGAGAGAGAAAACTGAGGAGCCAGGTTCTGCTATTTAATAACCCTGGCACAGAGCCCTGCCTCGACAGAGGGGCAGGCACGAGTCTTTGCCCCAGAGACATTTCTTCTGGCTGGAAGGTGCAGCACAGACAGGCCACTGCATGTAGACCCTCATCTGGGCACACATACACCCCTGCTCCTTTGGCAGCTACCAAGGTGGCCATGGGCCTGGAGACACACAGCTTTGCTTGTGTGTGGCTGTTGAGTCAGGCTTCCCCCTCGGTGCTGTTCGGAGCTATGGTGTCACTGGCTTTTCCCTCTTCCTTGACAGTAACCATCATCTGATTCTGATGGTGAGCCTGGCCCCATGAAATGCATTTCATCTGTCTTTTTTAATGCTCTCTCATAATTTTCTCCTCCAGTTATTTCACTGCTCATTTGGCCACAAGACGGTTTCAGTCTAATGCTCACCCTTCCTACTGTCCCTCTGTGGCAGCTGAGGAGTGAAAGCCACTGCAAGTCTTTGCTCTACAGGCCTAATGAAGGTAGCAAAGGGCAGGCATATCTGTAGCCCAATAGTTGTGCCTACATGCCTGCTCTCCCAGACAAATTTGGTTTTAATTTTCACACATTGGGCTGGAAACAGTTACTGTCCCTGCAGCCTGAGAAGCTCTGAGCCTTTCCTTGATGCTTTCTCTGAGCTCTCTGCTCTTCCTGGTTAAAATCTCTGGTTTTTTTCCTGCTCTATTTCCCCTTCACTTTGGCTCCCCCACCCAACTCCTGCTGTTCATCACACCCCTCCAGCACCACTCTGGCTGGTCCCAGTGCTGCAGTGCCACTAGCACACCACTGTCACAGCAGCAGCTCCCAGAGTCCCGTGAATACCCCAGAGTCTCAGCCTTGTTACAGAGATAAGTCAGGAAAAGTGCCCCCAAGGACTGAAAAGCCAGGAAGCAAATGAAAAGGAGCCAAATATGCTGGTTTTAAAATACCCATGACTCAGTCTCAGATCTCCAGTGCTTGGAGCTAACACCACTGCTGTCTCCCATCATCCTGCCTCTCCTTTCATTATTTGTGTTAGTGTGCCAGTTCATTCTGCCCTTTATCTGTCCTCCTCTTCCAGCTTGCTGTTCCCCTGAGCTGTTTTTGCTTAGAGTTCTCCAAGCCTGTGTTTGGCCTCAACTGTCACTGCCCCCTCCACCACTGTCACTGTTTTCCAAGCCCCTCTTCTATTTTTAGCAACCTAATGATTAGTCTGGGACACCAGGGCTTTGCAGCTGCTCCGGAGAAATGGAAGGAAGAAAACAAAAATTTCCTCTTCCAAACCTGTTGGTCTTCCAGATGTGCAGAGTGTCAGGGTCTGTGATCCCTCTCTTCTCTGCTTGCTCCTCTAGGAAGTCAAAGAAATACTTCACAGCCACAGGTGGTTTATCATCTCGGATGCTGAGAATGGCTTTGAACAAGTCGTCCAGGAACTTCTGGAGTGTGCCCTGCAGGACAAGGACATACTGGAGCCTGGGGAGAGCAGCAGCACCCAAGCCCAGGAGAACACAGCAGAGGCGCTGTGACTGCTGTGCACAAGGGGAAACCCTTTGCTGCCATTTGGATAAATCAGAAGAGAAAGGGGATGTCAAAGCAGGGAGGGAAAGGTTTATTTGTGCATAATGATATAATTAACTTGCATTTGGGTTTAATTTCTTTTGGTATTTTCTTTTTTACTGCTGGGATCTCACATCTGTGGTTGTTCTGCACAGCACATACAAAGAAGACTAGAGACTGCTGGCCATCCTTGTGATCTCTGCTCCAATGAGGCACCATGCTGGGATTAAAGATGGACTGGATCTGACCTAAGATTGCACAGACATTCCCTCTGCTCCCACAGCTGAGCATCTCCACCTCCTGTCCCAGCAGGATCTCTAGCTGGGGAGATAAGTTCAGGTCCCAGCTGTGCATCATAGCCCCACGTCAGCCAATACCCCTTTTGTCTGCACAGACCCCCAGTCCAACCCAGGGACATCGTGTGGGGCATCACACAGAAGCAAGGGTGAGCTGGGAAGCTGGAGGGACCCTGAAGAGCCAGAAGTGCCTGGTAGCCTCGCTCAACATGCTCCAGCCATCCAGGACAGGAGTCCCAGTGCCTCCTGAGAGTGACAGCCCTCAGTGCTCCTTCCCTGAAGCAGACTTCTCCCTAGGGACCACAATCCTACCTGTTGTAAATGAGGCAGTCTGGCTCCTACCTTGGTGGAGAGCAGCCGTGTCAGGTAGATCTCTGGAAGGACTTTCTTCCTATGGCTCTGCCTGTGGGACTTCTTATGTTCCACTGATTCATCAGTTGGGAGAACCTGGCCCCAGATAAAACACATGGTCAGAACACTCCTCTCTGCAAGTGTCATGCTGAATTTTCCTTTCAGTATAGAATTTCAACTGCATATAAAATTCAATTAAAAAGCAATTACTGTTTTAGAAACACACCCTTATAAGGCTTTAATAAAAGTGATTCAAAAGATTCAGTTTTTCTGACATTTGTTTCTCCTGTGCTCTTTATTGCCTTTCTCATGCTAGATGAAGGAAATTAACCCATCCATCTCCCTCTGCATGCTGGCCTGCTCACCCCCTGGGCTCTCTCTCCCCTGTGAGACTGCACTTGGGCTCCCAGCAGCAATGCACGTCTTCTGCAGAAACCAGCTTTCCTTGGATTTGGAAAAAGCACAATATGTAGGAATATTGGCTTTTTCAAACAAAAATGAGTATTCCACTGATCAGGTCAGTGAATTACTGCTCCATAATGACAAAGCAATCCACTGATGTCCATCCTGGCATTGTTCCACATGTGAACAGTTGGTTTCCCATCCCCTTTCCCTCCTTGCTCAACATCAGCATGTGTGTTGTGTATGTGTGCGCGTGCTTCTACTTGAGCATGGAAACTCTAGCAGAGGAAAAAAATCCCCAAACCAGGCTATAAAATCTCGTTGTTGCCCATAACACCTTATTCATAACAGCTTTTAGCAGCATTTAGCACTCTGTGCTTCCAGCACGACACACCAGCAGGAACCCACAGCCGTGCCCAGCCTGGGAAGCAGGCAGAATGCCAGGAGCTCCTGGCAGGTGACCTGACCGAGGTGTCACAGGATGCTACTGGCAGCACCGTGCCATGCTGTGCTCTTGAGCTCTCTGTGCCTGCCAGCAGCTCAATCAGGCACAACAATTCCTCTGCCATGCTGGTAATTCTTTACTGTGCCCCTCAGTACCAAAGCTTGTCTACAGATCACCTTTCTGCACCTCACTGTGCCCTGCTGAAGAGAACTAATGAGCCCTGAGCCAACTTGTTCATTTTATCTGATGCTTGAGCACACAGAGATGATTTAAGTTAACAGCAGCAAGGCTGAGAGTTTCTCCTCTTTCAACACATGCTCTGAACAAACAGGACCCAGAGATCCAGTGCAGGAGAGACAAGGGATTGCTGCACATTCTGTCAGCATCCTTGCTGTCATGGCAGCAGGACAGATCCCGGGGAGCAGAGCCCCATGTGCCAGTGCTGTTGCAGAGCATGTGTATGTGTCCTGGAGCAATGGCTCTGCTCTTCAGCAGCAGTCCCTGGAGGGCAGGAGGGGAGGGCAGCCCAGGCCCTCACACACAGACAGCATCCCTGCAGACAGGAGCAGGATACTTACCAGGTGGAAGTACTTCTCCGTGTCCAAATCCTTCACTGTGAAGAAGAGAGACACAGTGGCTCAGCTGAGGGACCCAAGCTGAAACCCACCTCCCATGGTGCCCTCCAGATCAAGAGGCATCTGAACCCCAAGACTGAGCTGGCATTCTCACCCGAAGTGATCTGAGTGTTTCTGCTTGATTTGGGGTTGTTTATTGCTTTCTGGGGCACATGGGAAGTACCTTTGGAGGTACTTTAAGGGGAACCTAAGGTCTTCTAAGGGGTGTTTTAAAAGGGACCCAAGAGGGCACAAGAGCAGGATGAGCACAGGGGCACTCCTGCACCATGATGCCCTGCTGTGCCCTGCCATGCCTCGTGCTCCTGTGGCTGTCTCCCAGCTTCATCATCAGGGCAGCTCAGCCCCGACCAGCTCCTTGCTCTGGCAGAAAAAGGACTCCCATTGCTAGGCTCTGTTCAGGCAGCCTGGAAACAGGGTTTGAAATTCCTTGTTCAATGTGGATTTTTGTCTCCCTTGGTCTCTTTTGACTCTGCACAGCCTGAAACCTAGAAACGTGCTGGCAAGAGACAACGTGTGTAGATGGGAGGGAGAGGGCTTTTCCAATCAAGTGGTTTCAGATTCTTCCTTTTTCTCACTCTGTCAGCACAGATTGGATGCAAACCCCCACCGAGAGTGTAAGATGGAAGGTGCAAACACCTTGATAGATGGGAGAGCACTCTGCACCCCAGCAAGCAGGGACAGAAGGAGACTAGATAAGCATGTGTTGAGAGCCACTGCACGCCAGTGCCCAGGCATGGGGGCTGGCCATGGGTCCCACTACCCCCGGCCACAGACAACCTCTGACAATGCAAGCATTCCTGCCCAGTCACCAGAATTAGGGGAAGAGAAGTGAGAACTTACCTCTGCTCAGTGTTGTGTCCTTCTTGTCTGACAAACTCATGGCCAGGGACGCCCCTTCAGGGATCTGCACAGGGAAGATTAGGCATTGATGATGGGGACCTTAACAGTGAGCTGGGAGATGCTGGCACAGTCATGGTTTTGCCACAAAAGTCCTCTGCACCCACCCTGCCCCTGAGCTCAGGTGGGAACGGGCAGTGATGGCACTGCCCTATGTGGAAAAGGAATTTTCAATGCAAATACAACAAAGCAAGTTTCTCAAACCCGATGGGAACTGGGCAAATATGTGTATCCAACACACAGTTTGGGATGACAACACCAGGTAATCTGAAGAGGAGGGAGGGTTTTGCTGTGCAGGTGCTGGTTTGCCTTTGCCCAAACAGGGGAAGGAACCTGTGGGGCCAGTAGGTCCCCTCTGCCACAGGGCACCATGTCAGCACGTGGCTCCACAGCACAGCTGCTACCCCGATAACCACATTAATGAGCTCTCAGCTCTGCTTTTGTTTGCTATGCACAGCTACAAACCAGTGAGGATTGTGCTCCCAGGCATACCAGGGAATATGGAAATTGTGGTTTAATTTAATTTTAACATAAAACCAGTCAAGAAAACAATCTGATTTGTCTCATATCCCCACATTTTTGTCCTCGGCTCCTCGAAGGCATCCCCAGCTCCTACTCTTAGGGCAGGCACCAAGTCATAGCTGCTGATTTTAGGAGTGTGGATCAAGAGCAGAGTGATACTAATCAGCCAGGCTGGTGGCCCTTGGGAATAGGAGCTTTTTCCCCTCCTCTTTCTGTTGTCAGTAATAACTTGTTTTGCATGAAGAGTGTTTAATTAGTTTCTGTGTGTTGCAATATTAACGAGATGCTCGCCAGGGCAGATGTCTATTCCCTGGAAGCTCTCACGGAGCTATGGCAACCTCCCTGATTGTTCCTGATGATCTTGTTTTTGGAGGGGAACCGCAGCTCTCCCCGGAGGCCAGGCAGGCTCTGAGGAGGCAAAGCTCCCCTGCGGCACCGGCAGCTTTACCTTGTAATGTGCCAATGTGTTCAGTTTCTTCCTGCCATCCTCCACCACCGAGGTGTCATCGAGGTCCCGCAGGATGTAGCTGTCGGTGCTGGTGGCAAACCACTCTGAACACAGAGAGGGGAGAAGTGAGATGCCAGCCCGAAGGAGGCGGGTGCCAGGGCGCCTGGGGCTCTGGGGACTGAAAGGCTGCCCTGATGTCTGCCCTCCTATCAGCACTGCTTCACCCACTACTCTGACAGGCATCAGCAGCTGCTGCTGCGCAACACTGGGTGCATCATCTGGTTTTATGGACTGGCTGGTCCCATGCACTTGGTCCTTACCAAGGTCAACGTCTTCCACCCTCGGCCACTGGGAGTAGGGGACGTTCTTGCAGAAGGCCTCCAGAATTTTCTCCTTCACTTGGCTGAGTGTGTCTGTGTCCATAGCCCTGACGCTCAGGGAATCCATCCCACAGCCTTGGAAGGAGACGTTGAGGTTCTGCAGGCAGAGGCTGCGTTAGGGGTGACCTGCCCGGTGCTGCTGGCTCCCAAGGACACTTGAAGGCTGCAGTGCCTGCACAGCTCTGGCTGGTGTGCCCTGGGCCTCGTGCTGATGGAAATTAGGCCGAACTAATGTGGCCATTGAGGCTTTAAAGCATGAGAGGCGCTGATTTACAGCCCCGGGAGCTGAGGGCCCCATTTGTTGATGGAGCCTGAAGGACACAGGGAGCGACAACACAGCCCCCTCCTCATGCTGTCTGGTTAATGGAACTTGGCCCTGATGCAGAGATCATGCAGGGCAGGAGGAAGGGTCAGCCCCCATCCCCAGCCATGTCCTCAGCCACTTGGCTTCCACTGGTGACTAATGTGGCTGCCAAGGCTCATTGCTCAGCCTCTGACTGATGCAACAGGCCAAGCTCCACTGCTGCAACGAGCTCTAAGTAGGATGGGTCTGCTGCACTGCTGGAGCCCACTCCCAGCACCACCAGTAACCAGCTCGAGAGCTACTGAGCAGTGGGACAGGCAGCTGTGAGGGGCTGCAGGCTGCCACAGACACCTGCTCAGAGCCCAGGGGGGCACAGCCACCACCTTGGTCACAGCCAAAAGCTGCAGGGTAACGAGAGTAACTCTGGCTATCAGAAACCCTCTCCTCTTTTTGTTCAGGTGCCTCCTCCTCTCACAAGCTGTGCACACCCAAATACTACGAGCATGTGGGTACTCACCCTTGGCTTTGCCTCAATGTTCTCCCTCAGCAGCCACTCCTCGTTGAGGGTATACCTGGCCTTTCCCGTAATGGCATCGATGGAACCCTTGTTAATCTGCTGTTTGATGGCACAGATCAGCAGGAAGAAGGGCTCTCCAACTGTCTCCTGGGGAAAGGAAAGAAGAGCAAGTGAGCAAATCAAGGCAGCTCCCTCAGTGGCATGTCAGGGACAGGCTCTGTGTGGACACTGAAGTGCCTCCACACACTGGGGAGCAGGACCAGCCCACCCCAGGTGCTGTGAATGTCCAGTGGGTGCAATCACCCAACTCCCACCAGCATCTCTCTGAGGCTGTTCAGAAGTTTTCAGACTTGTGGCAATGCGACAACACAGATGGGGAAGAGGACAAAACAGTTGACAACAGCCGCGGGCCATTTTTGTGGATGCTGTAATTGTCAGCATCAACACACCCCATCTAAATTCTCCAGCAAGCACTGAAGCTGTGGAATGCCACTGACGGGATGGGCCAGCCTGTGCTGTCTCACAGGCAGAGCTCAGGTGCTGCTCGGCATATGTGTGGCTGTGCTGAGTGGGGACATGCATGCACAACGCTTGGCAAAATACAAATGTGCATTAATTTACATGTGAAATTACATATGAACTTCACAGAGGATCTGGCACACTGTGCTACAGAGATGCTTCCTGAAATCTGACAGGGGACAAACTGTACAATGTGCTGGACTCAGCATGACAAGGAGGGGCTGATGTGCACAGAACTCCAGGTCTGCAGAGGTATTTGCACATCCGTCTTTCTCATGAATATGTCAGCTGAACCCCTCTCTGCACTGCCTGGTTTGCCACTGAACTCCATGGGAGTGAGCCCACAGCCTGGGTTTGTGGCTCTGGGAACCAGCGTTCATAGTTCTCATACCACAGCAGAGCCCTCATCACAGCAAAGCAGAGAGGATCACGGTCAACAAGCTGTTCCCATGCGACAGCAAGCAAACACAGCATTTAACTCCTTACATTCATCAAGCGAGCTCATGGGAGAGAGGCGAACTGTGGCACTGCTGCAGCAAGAACCAAAAACATGACAGGGAGCAGCTATTTGTGATGTTGTTCAGCTATACGGTTTGGTGCCAGACGTCTGATCCACTTCTGCCTGCTGCACTGATGTGCAAGGAAAACATCAGCTATTTTCTTAAGGAACTTTTAGTACTGCAGTACAGCCCATTCTCCCTAATGTTCATGTGCAACTTCCTTCCAATGAAGCAAGTGCAAATTCTGCACATTTATGTACTCTGAGCATACCCCCACCCCGGCACACAGAGCCCTGCCATCTGAGAGCCTGCTCAAGACAACAGATACCCAACCGTTTTGATATATCTCAGCTAGGAGCTGCTAAATCCTGTTCAATCTGCTTCTTAATTAAAACTTGGTGATTCTTTTATTCTAATTGCCCTCTAATTGCTAAAGCAATTAGTTCAGCGCCAATTTGGATGTGCGGCATTTGGCGTGATGATGTGGCGATACAGCACTGCTGTAGGTGGGCACGTGCTGTCTTGTGCCAAACGGGCAGCCACTTCTTTTCCAGGGGAAACTTCACAAACACAGGGAAGCTCCCTGGGTCTGCTGCAGGGCTGTAATGATTCCTGCAACGCTCCTCTGAGCAGGCAGCACAAAACGGGCTCAGCAGCAGGGCTGCACGTGCTGGAGTGGAGGAAGGCATGGCTTCCAGAGGGTACAGGAAGGTGAGTCAGGGAGAAGCGTGTCAAGATACAAAGAGATAATTCTGGAGAGAAAGGCAGAAGCACAAAATAACAAGGAAATGGGACAATGCTGACATGGAGAACTCCTCAGGCTGCAGGACCACTGTCCCCATATCGTGAACCGCAGGGCACTGCCAGCTGACACTGCACAGGGCCAACAGCCCCCAACACTGGCCATACTACCAACAGGAACCCCCCTTGTGTCGCACATGAGCAGGGACAAACCTGAGCCTAAACTCGGGGCCAGGCTCTGGAGCCTGCCCATCTCCACCATGGGCAGCTCTGGCTGCAGGCAGACCCGGGTGGGCAGCCAGCAGCTCCACGGTGCCACTGAAAGCATTAGAAAAGGGCAAGTCCTGCTGATAGAGGAGCTCGTTATGGCTCGAAGCGAGAACAGGCTGGCTCTGCAGCCCCTTCCTGCACACACAGAGCTGCCCTGGAAGCAGCAGGGCTGGCACTATGGCACGGCAGGCGTTGCGGGGTCACCGCGGGCACGGCCAGGATCAGCCCCGGGTCTGGCCGCAGGGGACACAGTGACAGCGCTCTGCTGGACAGGTATCATTTCTACTTGGCTGTCTGGCTTTCAGGCTCAGGAACTGTGGGATGGTACGGCTATCCGCAAAAGTGCTAATCAGACAGCAAATATCAAAGCTGGGGGAAAGGAGGGCTAGCAGGCAGGGACTAGAGAAAAAATGGCAAACTTGGAAACCTCCTGCATTGTTCTGAAAACGCATCTGGAAAGGAATCAAAACTGTCTTTGGACTTGGCTAGCTGAGAGAAAGGAAGTTTAACCAGAAGAGATCAGTGCTGATTCAGGACAAAAAAATACTTAAAAAAACACAGTCTGGGGCCTTTTTTCCTCCTATTGTGAATGTATTTTAATGAGACTTCATTTTCATTTTTGACTGTACTGTTATGGGCTCTTAAAGCTACCCAGGGCACTGAAATAACTCTGCAGTAATGGAAAGCACAGTTTAGGCTGGCAGGACTTGAACTGTTCCACGCATGAGGAGCGTGGGAGGCCTTCATTTTTATATGCTTGGGAAAATAAAAAGGTTAGAGCACAGACTGGATTCACATGTTGCTGTCCTATTAACACAACTCTGACAAGTCATTATATATGTCCTCCCAGGAACACACTACAGCCATTTCCAAAATGTTTTGGTGAGACTGGGGTGGGAAAAGCACAGAAAACAGCTGCTTATCCCAAGTGCCTGCTAATTTTGGGACAAATATCTATTTGCACTCTGTGAAGAACCAAACTTTAGCTTTAATGCCACACACAAAACCGGGGGAAGCTTGGACGCAGACGTAAAAGCTGAATGCCAGGACCTTATTCTTCCTTTAACTCCCAGTCCCCTGATCCTGTTAGGAACCAGGCACAACAGCACCACGGCATCTTATGAGAAAGGCTTTCTTTTTCAGCTATTTTAACCAAAACTGTAGCACAAAGTAAAGACATGGACCATTTTATCTGCGATTCTCACTCAGTTCTGCAGAAAGAGTTCTGCATTGATTGTGCAAATGCTGCTGGTTCCCTCAGAGCCTTGTCCCTCACAGAAAGCCCCTGCTGGCTCATCCCATCCTCGCATGCACCAAGCCAGCCCCTGCCAGTGGTGACTCCACTGCCTTCAGGTGCCCTCCACATGTGCAGACCACGGCTGCCTGTGGCCGGCAGCTCCTTCCCAACTGAAGACAGATCCCTCAAATCATTTTCCCCCAAAACACAAATGGACGGGCTGTTAGGCAGAGCATTAATGGGAAACAAATGTTTCGAGCATGTAGCTTTGACTTACAAGGGAAAATACAAGCACTTGGAATTTTTCCACTGCACCACGGCAGGGACTTTCGCAGCAGCTGTTTCGAATAGACATTGTGATTAATGGGGATAATTCGGGAATGAAAACCAGACCCATCGTCACATGTCTGAAGGAGCAGCACTACAGGCAAGCAAGCAGCCTTTCTTTTAACCAAGAAATGCCTCTCTGAAGGCAGCAGAGTTTGATCCCAAGGCACAGGGGAGGAGTTTGGCCATCACTAGTATTTAAATCAGCCCTGAGCTGACACCAGCCGTGTGGAAGGAGGTGCCATCTGTCCCACGGCAGGGGCTCTGCCCCCATTCCTGTGGTGGGGAAGGTGCCAGCTCTGCTGATCCCAACCAAACCCCTGTCCCTTTGCACAGCTTGGCCTGTGTCACCTGGGATAGTGCAGGGGCCTCTTCAGACATTCCTGTCTGGCCAATTCTTTTCCCTCTCCATATTTCTGCAGCAGCTTGGTATCTCCTCTGATAAGGTCCTTGATCACTGTGGAGCACGTGTGATGTAAGTCTCTTGGAAATCAACTTTACTGTGCTCTAGTTTGGAAACTGTTTGCTTTCAGAGATGGCAAATAAGCTGTGGTGATGCTCTGCACTGCCACAGCTTCAGGCTGAGCATGGGAGGAGTGGAAAGGACTGCATGCCCAGCAGCCAGGGGCCCAGCATGCAGCCATGCTGAAGATCCACTGGGGGCAAATGGAAATGCTCATTCAGCCAGTGGCCCAAAAGGGCCCAGCCACTTCACAGACCTGCTCCCACCAGACCCCGTCCTTGTCCTCCCTCCACAGGGCATGGGGGGCCACGAGCAGGGGTAAGCCAGCTCCCACCTTTGAGCAGCACTGCCTGACCTGGGGACAGCCACAGGGCACCCCACAGCCCTGGACCATGCAGGGACAGGACACTTCCCAGCACCCAGGGATGGGCAGAGCACTGCACGTGGAGCTCCTTGCCATTAATGAGCTGTGTAACGTGCCCAGGCCTTCAGGCCCACGTGATAAGGCTCCACTTTCTTTCCTCTTTTTTTTTTTTTTCTCTGAGAAGGCTTTCTTGCACAATGTCCATTTTTAGCACAGGCTGGAGCTGGATCAGATGCCTCACATGTGGTCTCCACTCCCCAAAAGGAGAGATCAGCACTTCTTTTTCTCCAGTGGTTTAACTAAAGGCATAAAATCTGAAGATTAAAAAATTTCACTAATTCCCTCTTTTCTGCCCTTACAGGCTAGATAGCTGTGCCACAGTGGCACAGACATCCTCATCCACTCCTGTAACTCTTCTTTCATTAGACTGGTTAATTATGTGAGCTACGATGAAAGATTATGAACTACAAAACCACAGGCTTTAGGACAAAAAGTGATCATCAGCTGGGATCAGAAGACATCATGATATATATGAGGACAATAAAGAATTGCTTCCGTGGCTGTAGAAAACACTTCGGGAGAAGAGATTTTTTCAAAGGCTTTTTCAAGGCTCTCCCCTGTGGGTATAATGGGGTGTCCTCCAATTAACTGCCATGGAATCAATTAAGTTATTACTCAATTCTTCTGGGAAATTCCAAACAGAACTGGCAAACGCTGGAGATAAAGCACTGAGCAGATGGACTGCTGATGGCTCTGAGATGCCAAACATATTCCTTTTCATCAGAGTCAGGAAGACAGTCAGGCTTCTGGGGCAGACATCCTACCTTCTCCTGCTTGGATCTGTGTGGAACCACAAGGATGTCTCTGCCTGACAGGCCCCACACAGCAACAGGCACCAACATGGAGCAGTCCCCACCCTGACTCTCCTGACCCCCAACTACCAGGGCTGCTGCGCCCCAGAGGGACCCTGCTGACATGGCTGAGCCAGCTGGTCAGAGAAACAACACATAACCAGTGGTTTCCCAAAACTCCAGCCATTCTGGTTATTTCTCAGCTCCCCCACGGCTCGGTGACCCTTCAACTGGCACTGTTGGCAGGTATCAGGTCCTTGGCTGTCCCCACATCCCTCATCACTGCTGCACACAGATCTGACCCTGCACCCACCACAGCAGTGATTGGTTCTCTTACTCTGAGATAGCTGTACATGCAGATGGACATCCAGTTGGTGAGCATCTTCTCCACCACTGATTCCGTCCTCCTCAGCATCAGCTTGGGGTTTTTGGAAGCTGAAGCATCTATTAGATCTACCAAGAGGTCCTTCATGATGCTGGTGTAATACTCCAGTTTCCCATGCAGCGCAATAGTAAGCAGGGAGGCCAGGTTACACCTGAAACACAGAATGTGTAGGACTCAAGCCCAGTCCAAGGAGACTGAACTGCCAACTGGTGCTATAAAACCCAACATGCAAAGGCAGTCTCTCAGACTATCTTCAGGAGCCTTCTCAATGGTGTTAGAAGTTCCAACCCTTTTTCAGAGCTGCAGGACCTTGGGTCAGCCTGCACGCTCTTACTGGTAAGCCAAACAAGTGAGTGCTCTTCAGGGTTTACAGGCATCGATTTCTTATACAAAAGTGGGAGGCAAGTGTAACTCAGCCATCCACTGAAATGCATGGCCCCAGATACTGGCTGGATTGCTACAGGTTAGGAATGTATCAGTCTCCTCCTGCTGCCAGGTCTTTGGTTGTGAAGCTCATACCTGTCTCTGACAGCAAAGTCCTTCTGTTGCTCCAGAGCATGGACAAACACAATGAGGAAGTGCTTGTTGTTGAGTAAGGTGGAGAACAGTGAGATTCCTTCTTCCATGTTGGGTCTGCAGTTCTCAGGGATCTGAAAAAAAATTTAGAAAGCAGAGTGAGAAAACTCTGCTTGTTGTTTTCCTTCAGCTTTTACCCTCCTTGACTGCAGGGATGTCCCTACTGAGCATCCCCATCCACTTGAAACCCAGCTCTGGGACAACAGCAGATTTACCAAGTCCCTGCTGGGAGGAATCTCACTTATGAGGAACTGAGACTAGGGCTGAAGTGATACACAGGATGACACACCTCAGGAAGAAAAGCCCTCATCAGAGCCAGGAAGGATCCCAGACCAACACTCCTTCATGCAAGAGCAGATCCACAGATCTGGTTTCTCCAATTGGCCAAAGCCAATCTGATGCTGATCCGTGTTAATTGTTAGCAACACACAAAAGAGTTCATTCTGTTATTGGGTTACTCACCTTCCATTCCCCCACCAGGAGTGGATGTGTTTCCTGGACCTGGGAGCCCACCTGGGAGCTGAGCTGCTGGGATGGGAGGATGTAGCACTCCTCATAGAGAGAGGAACACTGGAATGAAGCACAGTGTTAGGGGAGGGTACTGTGCCCACCTGGGGACCCCTGTGTGTTGTGTACCTCAGGGGAACGAGAGGGGAGGCATGTCACTGGGACTGAGACCACCCATCATGAAGATGGTTTGCATAGTTTATGAAGCCTTAAAATACTTCGCAAGAGCCTCTTGAATGAGCAAACACCACAAGGATGGGGAGAGGCAGATGTCTGCACAGACACAAGGCTGTTAGGGCAGGGAGACTGCAAATAGACTAATGTGACAGCTAGAAAATTCCCAGAAGAGAAAGCTTTATAGAAGACTAAATCAAAATAGAGGAGTTCTGGGTGTTTTAACATATGTAACTTTTGAAACAGATGGGAAAAATGTTTAAATCTCTAACATTCACATGACAGCCTCAATCTTAAAGTCTCTAGTGTGCAGAGATATGGAGAGTGGATAACTGAAAAACCTGAGTAATAGCTACTAATGAAACACTCTGCAGTCATAAATCATCATCTTACTCCTCAGCACGGACACACAGCTGCCCCAGGGGTGAGATACAGCTGTGGTGAAGGGCACACAGCGGCGGCAGCAGAGCAGCCAGAGACGGGAATTATGGCACCGGCACGTCTGGTGTGGCTCTGGAGAAGGACTCTGGGCAGACACACTGGGACTGGGCACCCATGGGACATCTTACGGGGAGCACCATGCACCCAGCTCGGACAGGGAGGAAGGAAAGGGGGAGACAGAGACCTTCAATGAACTCCCAAGGACCGGCTGAGCTCCTGGGAGTGCTCAGGGGTACCCTGCATGGAACAAGAAGTCCCTCTCCCTGACTGCCAATGGCAGATTCACCCTTCAGCCACCCTTCAACCTCCACTGAACAGAATGGGGTGACACTGGAGCCCTTGGGAAGGAGGAGGCATCCCCAGCACTCTGCTCATGTGAGAGCTCATTCAGAAGAGGGTGTCCAACAGCTCTGAACGGGCAGGCTGGAGCAGCTCCTGGGACAGTGCCACCGCCAGGCTATGTCATGTGCAAGCAACCCTGACCTTACTTGATGCCCCAGGAGCTGCGGCTCCACTTTTGATGGTAACTGAGGCTGAAATACATGACAAGTAAATATATAACAGTGGAATGATTTTGTGACACTATAAAAGCCCTTTAGCAGAACCCTGATCTGGTGGGGAAGGACCTTGGTGTGATGATGTATCCATGACACACTCTGTCTCCTTACTTTGGGGAAGAATGTCCTGGTGACAAAGTGCTTGTACTCCAAGAAGGGGATCCCTTGGCTGCGGTTTAGCTCCTTGGTCAGGTCTGTCATGTCTGTCTGCAGCTCTGCAAAACCTTGCACAAAGAGACCCACAGATGGTGAGAGCCCAATCCTCCACCTGTGGAGACAGGCTGGCACTGGAAAGCACAGCACGTCTCATCTCTGCCTCCTTGAGCCATTCTCCTGCGGGGGCTGAAGCTGGGTTTACCCTGAGCTGCAGGCTCCCACTGGGGTTTAACCACCAGCACTGTAAACCTTGTCCCAAGCCCCAACACAACACACCCTGACCCAGGGGCCCAGCCCCATGGGACTGGCCAGGCAGTTCCCGCAGGATGGGACCTCAGCCAACACACTGAGGTCATGGACTGTGGGATGGTGTGTCCCAGTGCCTGGATCACTCCTCCCATTGCTCTGGCAGGAGTGTGCTGCAGTTTCTGTTGCACCCAAGTGTAAAACACACTAAAGATTAGCGTGGCCTTCAGGCAACCCTCTGACACAACCAAGGGTCATTAACCCCAGGACAGGGAAGCCAGTGGCACTGCAGATCAGTGGCTTGCCCAAGCCAGGCAGCAGGACAGCAGCAGAGCCACACTTCCAGCCAGGGAGCCTCATTCCCAAGCCCTGCTGAAGCTCACAGGCGATGACAGAAATTCTCCTGTAAATCATTCTATAAACTTCTATGGCGCAGAAAGTGAATGACTTATAATCTGCTATCCCAGCACCCCCATCCCAGCCCAGGGTCCTCCTTGGTGCCCAGACAGTGGCTTACCTTTGCGGATTTCCTCCCGGATCTGCGACTCCATCTCCTCCATCTGGAGCAGGGTTTTCTGCCAGTAACGCTCAGCTCTGCGGCTTTTTGTGCAGAACACAAAGAGGGCTGGAAAAGAGGAAGGGAACAAGCCTTTTGGACTCGGGCTTAGGAGTAGCTGCAGCTGGGATCAGAGTGGTTCTGTCTGACATGGGTGCAGAAAGCTAAACCCAGACTTGGTTTCACACCTACCACCAGCCTGGTATCTGCTCAGGCAGTTGTTGATTATCTGTAAATAAGTAAAACCAGCTGGAATTTAATGATCATGCTGTAACTGTCATCTTCAATTTAGGTCTGGGCTGTCTGTATTCAGCTTAACTGTATATTAATGTGTTCCAGCTGATTAATGAACACAGAATTTAAGACGTTTACCACCTGTATTACAGTGTTCATGTCCGACAGTCTTCCCATGCCTCCAGAGTATGTTTCTAATGAAGGGTGGTGCATTTAATAAGTAGTGTGCATTACAGACTTTTTAAAAATAAATTAAATCCCTACTAGAAACCACTAATTTTCCGCGGACTTGCAGGTTTCTTGCTGCACAGTAATTCTGGGCATGCAATGAGCAGGTACCCCAGCCCAAGGACAGAAGTGTACTGCACAGATTCCACCCAGGTTTGCACAGTGGTGTGCTTGCTCCACATGGCCAGTTAAGAAGGTAGGCTCTGCTCTTCCTGCTCTGCCAGGCACCTGTCACTGTTCCTGATGACAGGACCTTGGGCTGGGAGCACCTTTGGGATGATCTGAGACAGTCATGCCTGTGAATGAGCCCTGTGAGTCAGTACAAGCCCAAGATCAGTTACTCACATTCCTCTCTTTTTTTGTCTTATAGTAGCTATGAAGTGTTTGGGGAAAAGGGTAAGTTTATAAATATCACAGGCTCAAGTAACAGCACTGAGCTGTGGATTCAGCCAGCCAAAACTCCATGCTGCAGGGAGCTGCAGTGGCCCCGGTACTGGCTGCCTGTCATACAAAGAGCAGCCACCTGCTGCACCCAGACCAACTGCAGGTACTGCATAACTGCAGCACTTGGAGTCACCTCCACCACTCCACATGCCATGAGAAAATCCTTGGCACAGCCCAGGAACTCTCCCTTACCCACGACAGAGAGGACCAGCAGGATGCTGCAGATGACGATGGAGACGATGATCGCGGTCTCTCCTCCCCCAAGGTGCAGCATCGCAATTGTGTAGTTGAACTTTCCAACTTGGATCTGCAGAGGGAGAAGGAGGGAGGAAAAGGAGCTGAGCACCAAGGGGCTGGGAAGCAGGGAAGGACACAAGGCAGTGCTTGGCAGACCTTAGCCCGAGGGTGCACTGACCACATTGCCACATTGCCACAGGCTGTGCCTTTCACTGCCAGACCCTGGGCACTCTGTGTGTTCAGGGGAGCCCAATTGCCTTCCTGCACTCTTGGGGACACCAAGGCCACTCCTGGCAGGCTGCAGTGCTGCAGCAGTGCCCATCCCAGGGCCACTATAGGGCTTCAGTGGCAGAGCTGCAGGCCCACAACACAGTCTCACCATACCCACCTCAGAATGAGACAGCGAAAGCCCATGGCACCATACAGGACTGCCTATGCTGCTCTTACTAGAAAACAGTTTCACTAATCATCAATTTCCATTATGGCTCTGAATGGCCTTTGCATGTCAGCTGTACTCGCCTGTCTCCTCCAAAAGCTGAACTGCTGCCACCCAGGCAAAGGAGGGTTAAGAAACTTCAAAGCCCTTGAAATACAAATAAACTAAGGGAATAAAAATAAATAATAATGAGACCATAGACCAGTAATAATCTTGTGGCTAAAGCAGTGAAGAGGGTGTCAGGAGGTGCTGGCTCTGATCCCAGCCTGTACTTCTTGTGACACCATGCACAAACCACTTGAGCTCAGCCCTTGGGTCTCCTGATCCCCAGAAGGGAAGAGGCCAGCACACATCACAGGCTGGAGATTTACTGGGCACCATTTACAAACAGCTCTTTGGGCCCTTGGGATGAAAGGATTCCACAGCATCATCTGATAAGGAAAACTCATGACCACACAAGGTTTTCACTTCTGGAAATATGAGTTTCACTTCTCTTGAGCAACAAGAAGTGAGAGAAACTTGAGCAAAAAACCCTGAAATGAGGTAGGGAAGAGCTGGAATAATCTTACATTACATCTGAGTCACAGAGTAGCTCTGGGAAAGGTGAACCCTGGGGCACCCTTGGTACCACCTGAAATTCCAGCAGCTCTCAGCTGCTGAGCCAAAGCAGTGCCACAAGTAGGGCCTTCCCACCACCTCCAGCACCATTCATGTCTCATACAGCTCCATCCTGTGAGAAATCCAGCCCTGGCTTTGGGAGCATTGGCACAGGCACAGCTGCTGCCAGCAAAAGGCTCTGGACACTGAGAGCTTTGGTCTCCACCCTGGCACATTGTGTGAGACCCATGGTGCTGGAAAGGGACAGGAGCCACAGCACTGCACAAATACCTGGGCAGGTTTGCTCAGCAGTCTCACAGCCACCTGCCCTGGCCGGGGATCTCCACCTCTTCCCTCTGAAGTGCTTTAATGGGGCTGCTCCTCACCATGATTTGAGTCTTTTTTTCCCCACCAACTCAACCTTTTGCATTTTTCAGAAGAGAAATCCCACATTTGCTGTTTAATTCAGGGTTTAAACAGTTTGGTGATGAACAGAGATGGGTCTGAAGGCCCCAACAAGCTTCTCTTGTGTATCTGGACAGGTCTACTCAATACTCAGTGAGAGCCAGGCAGGAACCCCTGCATATGCCTGCCCCATGTCACCAAAGCCATTCCAAGTGTGTTATAAAGCAGCAGCCACCCACAGAACAGCTGGCAGGTGATGGCCCAAACTGCATCTGAAGGTTTAGTAAGGGTGCGCTGGTGTGAATACATGCAGATTATTTAACTGCACTTTCAGGGCTGGTGCCCTCTGAACAGCCTTGTGATATTCAGGGCTCGGTATCATTCTCCTGCTTCCTGGCAACCCACTAGGGCACTGTCCTGAATGATTTATGCCACACCAAGACTAGCAAACTCATAAATTCCTTTTCTCCCCCAGAGGGATTCCCCTGTTTCTCAGTTCCTTAAAAAAAAAAAAACAACCCTGTTTAAAATTTCCATTAGAATTTTTTTGGAAATTCTGCTACTTCTGCATTTCCACATTTCCAGTTCGCAACAGAATTTCATATACCTCAAACTGTTGCCAGTAAACTGGACTAGCCTGTCATCAAACTGGTGGTGCATCCTTGTGCCTTTCTTCTGGGCAGCCTGAGTCCACAGCTTTCCTTCTCCCTGCCCACACCACCCCTAACCCTAACTCTCCCAACAGAAGGACTGGGAGGGGGTAGCAGCATCTCAAACCACAGAGGTGGAGGAATTTTGTCTCAGATACAAGGAGCAATAGTCACATCCCTAGATGGCAATGCACCGTGTATGACATGAGGGAAAGTGAGGGCAAGCACAACAGTTCACTCAAGCCCTCCAGAAAACAGGGCAGTACCAAAAGCATGGTGAATTTTGCAGACACAAAGAGGAACAAAGCCCTGAACACCAAACTCTTTGCAGTGACAAAGCAGCAGCCCTTGGGAGCAACATGAGGCTGTCCAGCCCTGGGTACTCCTCTCACCCTCCCAGTCACACGAAGGGACCCAGCCTGGTGACGGTGATGGTCATTCATGGCCCTTCTGCTGGTGGGAGCAGAGCAGCTAGCTGAAAGCTGTAAGGAATTCCCCAAACTTATCTCACGAGGGACAGAAAAATCACTGCAAATGACAAAACCTCACATGCCTGAGACGTCACCATGCCTTTCCAGACCTGAGCAAACCCTCCCAGCACACAGTGCAGTCCCTCAGCAGGCAGCTGTCAGTGTCCCATGACTTGGAGTGCAGCAGGCCCTCACCACAACTCGGGCAGCCCTCACACTGATCCCCTGCATCCCACTGACCAGCTGCCCTGGGACAGCTGCCAGCACAGCATGCTTTGTCCACCTTTCCATCCATGCAGCCTTCTCACCAGTGGGCTGGGAGGGTCCTTCACACACAGGGCTTGCCGTGGCACCCCTCTGCCCTACACACTCATGGCGTGGGGGCTCTGGGACTCACCGTCACAGGCAACTGCCTTTCCGAGGTGCTCAGGGACTCATTGACGGAGCAGTGGATCACTTTGTCTGAGACAATCTGGATCTCACATGAGATCAGGCCGATTTTCACCTGGTACTCATTGCTCTCCAAGCCCAGGCTGTCAGGCTCTTTCTAAAGACAGAAATAGAATCAGGATGTCAGGCTGCAGAGTAGCTGCTGAAATTGCAACCAATCTTCCAGCTTTACTTTACATATTCCCCACTGTTCTGCAGACCTGGGAAGACTCTTCCCTCACCAAGGATATTTTTCCAGGACTCCACAGAAAAGCCAGAACCAGGCCATTCCCCATTTTCCTGTTTCCCATTTCTCACTCAGCATGGGGCACAGGATGAGCAAGCCCCTTGTGGAACCTGGAAAAATCTGCTTTTGATCTGGCCTGCTGTGCACTGAAGATAAGGATGTAAGCACCCACCTGGGAGGGGGAAGGATGTACAACAGAAGGGACAGCCAGGGGATGTGCCTGTAGAGCCTGAGAAAGGGGGAGCACGTTTCTGGAGCATGTTGCAAGAAGTGAGGATATCCTGCAGTGAACAATGGCCTTTGAATTACTGTTGCTCATTGTCCAGGCCACTCAACTGCTGCACCCTGACTTCCTTGTGAGCTGAGCTGAATTCAGCAGCCAAAAGAGAAGAATGCATGACCTGTTTTCTTCAGGAATAAACACTGATTGTCAGGTTCTTCTGCAGCACCTGCCTTGTTTCAGGCCAGTGCATTGTCATTCTTTTCCATACGTTCAGTATTTCGTTTAGTCTCATGCTATGACACCCTCCCCAGGCAGCTCTGTGCCTCAGAGGGCATCCCCAGGCCAGGCTGCATCTCCTGGAACAAGGAAATGCAGGAGCAGCAGGCTGAGCCTGAACCCCCTGCTCCTACAGTGTTCCTGCCTCTCCAGTCCCCATCTACCCACTTCTCTCTCCTCTGTCCGTGGGCTGGCACTGCACTGGCACTTGGGGCTGCAGAACTGCCCACGGGGGAGCAGCAGCACCCCGAGAGCAGCAGAGCTGCAACAGCCACTCTCTTACATGTATGACCAGAGTTAAGGGCTCGCCAGGGTGGTGCTTGATCCACTTCTCCTTCTTGGCTGTGGAGAACTGGGGGTCAGCGTAGTACTCCAGGCTGAACTTGCTGAAGTGCAGGGCTTCCTCGGGGTACATCTCCTCATCCAGAGCCGGCCGGTCATCCGCGTAGAGGCGCCCGTTGAGGTAGAAGTCGACGGGGGCAGGTTTGCTCCCCACAGTGATGTTGGAGGCAGCTGGAGAAGGGCAGGTGATGGCAGTGTCGGAGTGAACCTTACAGCGCTGCAAGCAGGAGAGCACAGGAACATCAGAACCCAGCACGGTGAGTGCTCCCAGGCCATCCCGAGGCACGGGCCGAGGCCTCAGCTCCACACCCCAGCCACCCTCTGGCACTGGACACACAGCCCTGCTCCCTCACCAAGCCACACCAAACCAGGACACCCACCGTGTGCTCTCTGCCGATGCCACGGACAGCCATGGACACGTTCTGGACCAGCCCAAAGCCTCTTCCTTCCAGGGTGATGATCCTGCCCCCACTTTGAGAAGGGAAGAAAGAGAGGGTGACTGCAGAGGACAGTGCAGAGCGTGATGGCTGAATCTCCCCCCTGTCATTTTCCCAGAGATGTTTCCGAGCTACTTCAGCAGAAAACGTGGCCCAGCAGTCAAAGTCTTCTTCCTACTTATAGCAAGGATCCACACTGCTACCATGGTATCAGGGAAGGCAGGAAGGAGGAGCAGATTCTGTGGTGGAAAGTGGGACGGCCTCTTCCAGCAGCAATGAGCTGTCCCCCTTACTCCCAATGCCCAGAGGAGCAGCCCCTGTGTGCCAGGGATGCAGCAGGTGCTCCAGCCACCAGCCAGGTAAGCAGCCTGCAAAGCCAGTGCTACGAGACATCCCCTGCCCCTGCCCCTGCCCCTCAACAACCTGAAGAGAACTGTGAGGTTTGAAGAGGTCAGAGTCCCTTAGAAGCTAATGGGGATAATGAATCTCCTACAAACTTCTGATTTAGATGAAAACGTGAAAGCTGTTGTGTTTTGTACCTGCTGGGGGAAAATTCGACCCATGGGCCTCCCACTGTGCAGTCAATTAACAACATGAATGAGCAGTGCTGACGAGCACAAGGCAGAGCAAGAACTGTTACCAGTCATCTGTACCCTGGATTTACCTTCTCTTTCCTCCATATCACATTTGACCTGTTTAGAGTATTTGCCAGGGAAAAGTCAGAACTCACAAATCCTATTATGTGAAGAGCACCCCAGGCACACTGACTTTGGACATGAGGCCCCAAGGGTTCTCTGAAGCCCAGGGATATCACCAGGTAGTTATGATCCTAACTTCCTAACTAGGAGCCTGTCACATCTGCAGACTAGTTTACAATTTCTGTTTTGGTTTAAATTTTGCTTATATGAATTATTTTATCAATATAGTAAGAGAAATCAGATCCAGCTAAATTTTTACACAACTTACTGGTCTCTCATTGTCAGCGGCCCAGCAGCGTGCTGGAGCAGTCAGACTGCAGGAGCCACAGTGCAGGCTGGAGAGAGTCTGCAGTCACTGTCTCTGGGCTCTGAAATTTGCAAACTGCTCTAAGTGCTAAGGAAGCAGACTAAGGTAACAGAGAAACACCCCAGTGGTTTTCCTTGTGACTATGAGCAGGGACATTCTTCTCCTTTCTCTTTTTGGACAAGGCTCTTGCCACTCAGCAGCTGGGAGGCCGTGAGTGGCTCAGTTTGGGTGAGTCATGGCTCTGCCTTTCCACTAGCATTCCCACAGCCTGCGGCCCTGGCGCTGCCCTTGGGAACACCGAGAGAGGGCTTTGTTCCAAGGGGATCAGACCACCAGAGCCTGCTCATGCTGGCCCCTGAGTGTGCTGTTTTCACCAAGGTCCTTCAGGCACAGCTGCTGCCCTTCCAGATTTCCTGGTCAGCTCTGGGTTTTCCAGGCTTCACAGTCAAGGAAGGTGGGATTTAACCATGATATACAAAGGAACAGAAGCCTGAGCGCTCCACAGAGAGATGTGAAATTAAAGCAACATGCTTTAAAAATTAAATACTGTGACCTTGGGGAAGGCTGAAATCCAAAATTAAAAATGTCATCTTATCCTCCTGCAGTTTTACTGCTACCAATAATCCTCAGGGTCTTACTGAGCCCCCACTGGAAACCTCAATAAAGTACCCACCAGGTATGCACAGTAGAGTTACTAAGGCTGATGTTTTTCCACTCCTAAATGCATCAAAACAAGCCTTGGACAGTCCTGGTGTGTGAGATCTCTTCTGCTCCTGTGCTGGGGTGCCTTGGAGCACCCCAAGAGAAAGCTGCAGTGCCCTCTGTACCCATCTGCAAGGCAGTTTGTCCAGCCCCAGGGTTGGGAAACCCCTTTCTTCCAGCAGGACCCTCTCCCACCAGCCTGGGACTGACCCTCTCTTCCACATGCTGTCTCGGCTGGGGCGGGACCTCACCTGATCTGGCTCTTTTTGGGGTTGATGTCTGATATAACCGGGTTCTTCTCATACTTGAAAGTGATGTTGAGGCTGGCACAAGACTTGTTCTCAAACTGCACGCAGACTGGCACGGCTGTGGTGAGCTCGGCAGCAGGCATGGTGCAGGTGATGGTGCTGTCGGTGCGGCTGCGCGGAGAGAGGCGGGTGAGCTCCGGAGAGCCGTGGCACAGGCAGCGGCCAGAGCCTCGCACTGTGGGACTGGGCACCCCCTCAGCACCCAGGCAGGGGAGAAGGAGCTTCCAGTCACACGCCAACTGCCTGTTACACTTGGCCTGCTAACAAGCAGTTCTCAGCACACCCCATCACAGCTGCCTGACCAATTCCCAGTACAGCCCAGTACAGATGGAAAGGACAGGCAGAGGAATACTATACCAGAATGCAGTGGTGCCCCCCACCAAAACCCCTGCTCTGCCTGACCTTCTGGGGGCCAATACCATCCTTCCTAATACTTTGGCTCTTGTCATTAGCCCAGCAACAGTCCCCAGCCCTGCTCCCACCTGAGGTCAGTGCACTGCTTGGAGGAGTTGATGAGGACGCGGAGCTCGGAGCCAACATCCAGCCTGCTGCCTCTGATGGTCACTCTGGTTCCTCCTGCCTTCGGGCCGTTTGGGGGAGCTATGGACTGCACCAGGGGAAGCTAAAAGCAAAAGGGATATCTGTTTCATGGCCTGCTAAATCTACAGCTGGATACTGTACACGGCACGTGGGAATTGATTCAGGACTTTTAAGTAACCAGCACTAGGAGGCTCAAACAGCAGCAGAGCAAAAGCTTTTGCTGGCAGGGTTTCAGAACTAGAGGGGAGGTACAAGTGCTAAGGAGTGAGACCATCCAAAACCTCTGTGACTCTCTGTCGTCTCTAAGTTCTAGCTATAAATGAGACATGAGGCTGAACAGAAGCCCAGGATCCCACCAGTCCCTTCAGTTTTTCAGCAGGGGGGTCCAGAGCCAGTGACAGCTCAAGGTCCATCAGCAAAAGAACATTTCTCATTCACTCCCTCTCCCACCATCTCTGCCCTTCCAGATCCATGTCCTCCTAAATGCGGTGATAATGTTAAAGCCCCGCTGGATGATGTCTTTGAGATTGGTGAAAACAGCCACTTGGGTCTAGATAATTGAATAACAAACCCCTGCTAAGGAAAGCTTCAAATCTGCATCTCTTGAGGCGACAGGAACTCAGGGAAGTTACTTTGTGTCTCACCATTTGCAGCAGAAATTAGCACGTATGTTATCTGTGTTTGCAGCCCCTGGAAATCTTCCTGAGATTCATGAGCTGGAGGCTTTGAAAACTCACGTGGCACTGAGCCCTTGTGCCTGCTCACAGGAGAGGCTGCCAGCAATGCCCCTGCTCCATTTCAGCAGGACAGCCAGGGCAGAACAAATAATGATCTCAAGACCCTTCCGTAGAGCACTGGTAATTCCCTCTCAGACGGCACACTGCCTTAGGCAGGAGGCCCATGGGGGCTGGCCCTGCTGACCCCAGCCCATCCCTCAGAGTAGATCCCCAGAGTGAAGGCTGAACCTGCTGCTAATGCCTTGCCTGGCAGTCCCCACAACACAAACCCATGTATTAACAGCTACCCTTGCCCTTGTCCTGCACTCAGATGGCTTCATTCCTCTGTAGTCATTTCCTTTGTTGTTTCTGACCATCACCCACTTCCACAGGATCCATTTTGTTAATATGTATTTCTCTGTGTGTATATGGGCAGCTGTCTCCTGCCCTTGGCCCCTAACCCACGCATTGACAAGTGCAGCTACAACAACAGCAGAGAGGATTATTCCTATTCCCCAAAGCCCTCCAGCTCTTCCCCTCAGCCAGAGCCAGTGGCTGCTGCTCTCGGTGCACTGCCAGCGCCAATCGTCTCCATTGCAGCTTTGGCAAATCCAGCTCATCCACAGCCTCCTATAATGTCCTGGAGAAGCCTTTCCCTCCTCCTCAGCACAATTACAGCTGAATCTTATCTCTTCTAGACACATCTAAAGGGGACTTTGAAAGATGCAGCACAGAAACAATATTTGGTATGTAACAAGGGACCTTCTTTGGAAGGGCAGCTTTGAAAACCTTTTAAACCTTTCCAGGCAAACTGTATCTGCACCCAAGCTCAGGTTTCACTGAGACCAGCCTTGCATGGTGTAGGCTACTCTGTCTTCATGCCACTGTATGTGTGAGGAGAACCAAGAAAACCAGAGTGTTGCTTGGTCTGCAAATGGTGTGGAAGCCACTTTTGGTGTGACACACACCCCCCAGGAATGCATTGTGCAGCATCCCTCCCCAACACACAGCTGCACACGGCAGGGCACTTCCTCATCTCTGCTCCAAGCTCTGCTCAGACACACAGACACACAGGCAGCTTTCTGCTGTGCCCCCTGACCAGGAATGGCTCCTCTCCAACTCTGGAGAACTCTGCCTGCTTCCCAGGCTTGCCCTGGACCTGCCAGTGCAGGGCTGCCACAGACCCAGGCTGAGGTCAGGGACTGGCTTTATTTTGTGCTGGTGCTTCCACAGGTGTTTCCTGAAAGGCTTTTGTTGCGTGCCCAGAGCTGGTGAAGGAGCCACCCAGCCCTTTCCCATGCTCCATACCCCTGTCTCCTCTGCCTGGCAGACAGCAGCTGGCAGCAGGGGATGTGCTGGCTGAGCACAGACATCTTGAGAACCCCCAGACCCCGGGGCCATCACTTGGTTGTACCCCCATGGAACCTCGATCCACTCCAAACTGCTGGATCTTGGAGATGGTTTAGATGTGAACACAGGTGCCTGGAAACTATGGAACAGGACCTGGGAACTCCTGCTGAGACTGACCTAGCCATCGCCTCGCCAGTCTTCCCCGTGTGCTGCCAAGCCTGGCTCTGCTGGGTGCCGGGATGTGCCATGCCTATGCCAGCTGCACGCTGTGTAACCTGCAATGCTCCTGGAACTGAACACTTAGCCTCTCATCGGCTACAGGGCAGGGAATCACACTCCACCATCTGCCCTAAATTCTTCACAGTGGCCGCCAGGAATCAAATGCTGTTTCCTGGGGCTCCCAGTCTCCTCCCAGGCCAGCAGGTTGCACTATGTGCTGTCCTGCCCCAGCTGAAACTGGGGTGAAGGCACAAAGGTTCTGAGCACTCTGCATGCCCTTGGCACCCACCCAGTGGGGCTGCCCATGAGTAGCATCCAGCCAAGGACATGGGTCGTGAAGGGAAGAAATGCATGGATTTCTCTCAGGTTTATAGAGATGAAAGCTGTCTTTGTGAGACAGCACAGCACAAAGCTTTAAAGGGCTTTTCTTTGAACAATGACATGGAGTTAGCTCCAGTCTAATCCCTACACATTACTTCATGCAAAAACTAACACAATCTCTGCAGCAAAAATATCAGTTCTAAATAATGTGAGTTCATGAAATGTAATACACTGCACAAAGGGACTTCACAAATCTCAAAAATCTCACAGGTTGTAACAGCACTTCAGCAAAAGAGGCAGAAGAAAACTGAGCTCCTTGTTATAGGAGGAGAAATGTCAGTAGAGCTGGGACAAGATACACCTCCACAGATGCTGAGCCTGGGAACACAGCTGTGCTGCCAACACCCCACTGAGATCCTGCCAGACCCTGCCCAGGTAACCACAGGTGGGGAGATACCTCAGTGGCTCTTTGAGGACCCTGACATGTTTATTTGTAGATTCTGTTTCCCAGCCAGCTAGGGAAGGGGTGGAGAGCTGCAGGCTTGCTCTGAGGAGTGCAGGAATCACCAAAGAGACACTCAGGAGACAGCTACTCACCACATAGGAGTATCGCTCCCTGGACCTCCCTTCCCGGCTCACATTTACTGTTACCACATCCGAAAATGCCTCCTGAGCCTCTCCAGTCTCGCACACGATCCTGTGGATGGATGAGGCAGATGGCAGCAGTGCCTGGCAGCAGGGACAGGGAGGGACGGGCACAGGCAGGGGACACAGGGGGGACAGGGTCCTCCTCCTCGCCGCCCCCAACTCACATCTCAGAGACGACGTATCTGTGGGGCAGGGGGGCGCAGAGCACGCTGCCCACCCGCACCGTGCCGAGGGTGTCGCTGAAGCGCCGGCCCAGGTTCCTCCCGCGGATGGTCAGCAGGGTGCCCCCGTCCAGGGGCCCACGCAGGGGCTCGATCTGCAGCACCAAGGAACAGGGCATAAGGTCAGAGGATCACAGAACCCTGGAAGGCTTTGGGTTGGAAGAAAACTCAAGGATCATCCAGCCTCCACCTCCCTGCCATGGGCAGGGGCACCTTCCCCTAGAATGTGTTGGGGAAGAACCACCATGAGCTT
Organism: Scytalopus superciliaris; assembly: GCA_013400415.1. Taxonomy (NCBI): domain Eukaryota; kingdom Metazoa; phylum Chordata; class Aves; order Passeriformes; family Rhinocryptidae; genus Scytalopus; species Scytalopus superciliaris. The sequence continues at coordinate 77,325 of VXBX01006178.1, forward strand.
CTGACCTTCATCTCTGAGCTGATGCCTGTGCCCGTATCTGACCTGAGCCCCACAAAGCAGACAGAATCATTCCTCACACTCCTGCTCCCCAGCACACCCATCACCATGTTCCCCTTGCTATAGCTAGGCAAAGGAGAATCCATCACACTTACATACTGTGGCAACGGGGTCTGGTCAAGACTCACTGCATCTGCAAACACATTTGGGGTGAAATATCCTTCCTTCCACACCCCAGCTTTGAATCCAACTCCTACATCACTGGTTTCACCTGTCAGTCGCTATTCCCAGTGCTGTAAGGGAATGGGGTGCTGACCATGACAACATCCCAGCACTGCAAGGGGACAGGGTGTGACACCAGGCCAGCATTAAGAGGGGTGCCCCGAACAGACTCACTGCATTAACTTCAGCAGGTGAAATGAATGTCCTACAGCAAAAATGGCTCTTTTCCCTTTGCACAGGCAACGATACACAGAGCCAGTGCAACACTCCTGGTGTCACCAGCTGGCCAGGACTGCTGGGTACCCACCACCAGGCTCAGTGCCCCCCTCACTGGCTGAGCTGCCCCTCTCCAAAGGGCTCTGTGAGCGCACATCTTCTTGCGTGACTGTGGAGGGTTTAGATTTACCAACCACTATTTGCTAAGGAAATAGTGACACAGTCAGTGACATTCTGAGACCTGAACTGTGGTTTCCTTCCATTATTTTCTGGGGAGGTGCTGGTAACACTTGATGAGTGTGGGGAAGGACAGGCTCAGGGGAGCACTCCTCCCTCACAGTGACAAGAGGGAAGCGGCAGCGATGGGGATTCTGCAGCCCCTCTGTGCAGTGTTTACAGCACCTGGATCAATACATGCCTTCCTAGGAGCAGAATTCCATATCCTTGCCAATTCTGATGCTCACATTAGCTGTTTTGCATCTCCAGCTTCTCCTTTCCTAGGGACTCCCTTTTAAGATCTGGTCTATGTATTTTCTTTGCTACTTGTCAGGGACCAATTTGTCCTACCATACCTCTAAGCAGAGCCCCAGATTCAAAGACCTTCAATAAATATTCACTTAACTACAATTTAAATAAAACTCATTTCAAAACACATGATGCCCAAAGGTCCCTCTGCCACTCTTAAATCACAGTATAACTGCAGAACACAGGGCTCACAATCACATTTCAGCCATGCTCCATTAAACGTTTTCCTGATAAGGATCCTTCAACCTACAGATCTTTCGTGCTTTTACCAGCCTCAGGAACTCCAGAGCATTTGAATTGTGCTGCTGTTATGTTTCCCACTAACACGATGAAGACTGAATCCTGTCACTAGCAAGATGTCCTTGGCACCAAGTGACTCAACAGCATAGAGGGTCAGTGAGTAATTTAGTGCTGTTCTTGACCCTGTCCTGTGTCAAGGTCAATGCCTGGATCCTCTTCTGTTCCATCCGACAGGATGGCCAGTCCCACCACCCAACACCAACCACCACGCCGCGCCCTGCCATGACACACCACGCCACACACACCCTCCATGTTGCCTTTGGGTCTTACCTTCCTGATCTCGGGAGCTGGGCAGACATCAGAGACCTGGAGGGGGTCGGTGTGCAGCCTGCAGCTGGAGCTGCCCTCGCTCCAGAGGCAGCGGTGCCCCAGGTCCTCCCTCCCCAGGCACTGGGAACAGTCGGCGCTGCCAGTCGCACAGTTGTACACCTCCACTGAACCACCAGAGACAACAGGCAATGTGAGCTCTGGGCCTGAGGCTTTCACAGCTTTGCTCAGCCTGAGGCAGTCAAACACCCACCCCCACTCCCACCACCCCCGGGTTACATTAATCCCCGTAACATCCGAAATCCAGCGAATGAGCAGAGCAGCCTGCTCAAACAGCGAGACGAGGCAGCACTTGGCTGCCATCCTGCACATTTCCCAGAAGGCCTGGGTGCTTGTTCTCACCGCAATATAATTTAGCACTTTCTTTTCCTTTTTCTTCCCCTTGAAAAACAAACAACACCCAAACTCGGATCCTTTTGTCAATTTATGCTACACATTTCAAACTCTCAGCATCCACATGGGAAGCTCCCTGGCAAAGCTGGCTTCATCCTGCCAGCAAAGCAATCACATTGCTTCTACACCGACAAAAATGGAGTGATTTGTACTTGTACAGTGCTTACAGTTCTCTTCCTTCCCCCTGTGACCATGGGCCCCTTTCATTGACTTCTCCCTTCAGATCTGCTCAGCTCAGCTTTCACATCTTTTTCCTACACCGCCTTCACCTCTCCATTAGCTGGTGCCCTGGGTTACATTTCCTCTCTAGCCTGAAGACTTCTGCCACTGGAGCGTAGGTATCCGCTGAGATAACAGCCAGAAATGCTCAGGAAACATGGCTTTCACACCCTTTTCCCCAGAGGAGACTTTGCAGGCAAACATAAAACACAGAAACAGTCACATCTGGCACTTCTGCTCACAGGAGCATCTCAAGGCACTTCATGAGCAACTGACAAGTCCTTCAGCTTCAATGCTCCGCTGTGCCGTGCTAATGAAACATCACCAGCATGAACATCCTGCCTGTGCCATGCTAACAAAATGTCACGGGTACCAAGGGGGTCTCCTGTTCTCCACAAAAAAAGCTTAGTCCATCTTGCCTGCAGTCCCCCCAGGTAGTTACACTGGGTGGTTTTCCACTCAACAGCAGAGCTTGTATTCCTTCAGTGGACTATCAAAACACAGTGTATAATAAAAGCGAATAAATATTGACATAATAAACACTATTATCTGTGATTTCATTAAAGACACTATAAAAAATGCTCACATTTATAACTGGCTTGGCAGATCTCTGTCCCTGATGCAAGGCACCCTCTCTATCATGACTCACACCAGCCTAAGGCAAGGAGGAGCCAGAGCAGCCTCAGGGTCCCAGAGGAAGTCCAAATATTCTGGCCAATTCAGATGGAGGCAAATACAGCCTGTGTAAGCAAGCTTATTCTCTGTGCAGGAGACGGGGGAATTCCACCATGCTCTTTCTGCTGTGGTTCCTGCTCCCAGCACCACTCACACAGAGAACTGAGTCTCCTGCACATCCAGTTCCAATCTCCTGCCCCAGTCCTCAGGATTGCTGCAGCATCTCAAAATTATGGACACTATCTTCTTTCTGCAGGGAAGTCATGTGTCATGCCTGTCCATGTCAGTATTTTCAGGTATTTTCACTTTGCAAGATAATCCTTCTTCATACACAGGGAGTTACCATGGGGAAACCTTTATATCCTGATCAGTGGCTGTCTGTGCTTGTATCTCTGTCCCGGACACAGCCACTCTCCAGAGGAAACACCCCTTCAGGCTCTCCTTCTCCTCTGCACCTCGGGTAAATCAGCCCCTTCTGCCACAACTGCTGACGCTGTTGAGAGGGGACAGAACCTGGGAATATTGCCTCCAGCCAGAGCCCCTGGCAAGGGGCACTGCCACACCTCTGGCTACAGAGAACAGCAGCCATTGTGCAAGCCTGGCTCCATGATCCACTGGGCTTGTCCTGCCTGGGTCCTCATCTGAGCACACTCTGAGCCTGACTACCCACCCTCCCCAGTCTGCTGGTGTGGCAAAGGCTTTTCTGGGAATCCGAGCATTTTTCCCAGAGACAGAGAGGAGGCCAGGGATAAAATGTGTTTAGACATTTCATTCTTTCTCAACATAGGAGGCAGAAAGAAGACTCAATTTTCACAGCATGTGGAACCTTGGTGCCACAGTCCTGTAAGAGCTAAGCAAAGAGCCCTGCTCCACCTCTCCTCTCCTCTGGGAGGAATTCCTCCCTGGCCCTGGGGACACCCCACATCCCTGCTGTGACCAAGAGCTATGGGGCTAGACCTTCCCTGGCTGTAACTGGGATGTTGTGGGTGCCCACCTGGGCTCTGGGCTCACATTCACAGGGAGAAACTCTGGCTGAGTATGCTTTTTTGCATGTGCCTGAGAGAAGGAATTGAGTTGTGCCCAGCAGAGCCATGGTCTCTACCCTGCACCCATAAACTCTGTCTGGGTTTGAGAGTCATTCAAGCTGACCAGATGAGAGGAGCACAAACATATTTTCAACTCAGACCTGTCATAATCTCCGGACTGTCGATAAATCTGTCTGGTCTGTCCTTCAGCTGGAGGTTCACTGGGAAGTGATGGCTTTTCTCTGATGTGTGGAGCTGCACACAAAAAACAAATGAAAACTTAGGAAATCTAGTAAAATAGGAGGTTCCAGTACATAACACTACATGGATTAGCCTTCCTTGTGGGGTTTCTCTGACCACTTCTTTCCCAGACACGATGTTCTCATCTTTAGCAGAAGGAGCGGGACGAGTGTTTTGTTTTAATCACTTTGCCGAGGTCCCAGCGAAGGGCACGGGGACACAGCACATGCTGCAGTGAGAGCAGAGCCCTGGCTTGCTGCTATTTTTAGCAGAAATGGACAGGAAAACGAACAGCCTGGCCTGTCTGCGCATTCTCAGTGCTGGGCTGCAACACAGGTGACGTGATGGGAAAGTGCTCCTCTCCAGCTTCCACTTCCAGTATTCCCACCGGTGGAAGCCCAAACATTTGCTGCGTTTCAAACGTGCAGTCTGTCCTCCAACAACCACATACATCTTCAGTGAGCAGCACAGCATTTTCTGAGGCCAATTCCTTGTTTAAAATAAAAGCTACAGAAATAGCAACCCTGAAAGGTGGCCAAATTTTTTGCCTGAACTGAACTCTTCCCAGTTAGAACAGCAAACGAGTAGCTCCTTTCCAAGCCCGAGGGGAGCAGTGGTCAAAGCTACTGCAGATCCCCATGGAGTTGGGAATGCAACACCTGTGATGCATGAGTGCCCTGCCAGCATCAGCACATGCAGAGAGCCTCTTGCTGGAGGGGTGAACCCAGAAGAGAGGGAAGAGGGCAAGTGATGTCCCATTGCTGAGTGGGAGGTTGGGGTGAGACCCTCCCCTGCCCTTGGACCTGGCCCTCACCATGCAGGGCTGTCAGTCTCATCCCCCAACTCACCAGAACATGTACACACTCCACGGCAGAGGAGTTCACCCACCGGGCTTCAAATGTTCTGTCTGTCCCAAAATGGCACTCCAGAGCTGTCTCCTGGGAGAAGGAAGACAAGGGCAGAATGGCTGCAGCAAGTGTTTTGTGCAGTTCTCCATCTGTCAGCTCACAAGGCAGGCATTGCATCCCACCTTGATTCTGCTGTCAGTACCTGAACTGTGTCCAAATCAAACAGGATATCAGAACCCAGCTGAAAATGTGCTGACCAGGAGCTGTGCCTGGCCCACAGCACATGCAGACCAGGAGCCATACCTGGTCCAGGTTCATGGCACATGCAGATCAGGAGATGTGCCTGGCTGGGCTCCCATAACCCTGACAGCAGGGTACTGGGGTTCCTTGTGGCTGGAGGTGTTTGGAGCTCATGCTGCAGTGCAGAGCAAGAGCCAACATTGCTCCAAGCTGCCTTGTCCAAATCAGCCCAAACCAGCCTGTGATTTGGGCTTAAAGTCACCTTTCTCCTCCTTCCAACAACTGTACAGAGCAAATCTCTAATTCAAATGAGGAGCCAGCCAGGAGCACGTTTCAAAGACAGATTTCTGCTGTTTTCCTGATAACACAAAGATGATATCCTGCCCTAAGTTACTGCTGTGCTCCCATCCTGCAGGAAAAAAACCCTATCTCCAAAGAAGGCTGATACTCCATCACTAGTGAGGTCCAACTACCCTTTGAAAACTGGCAGATCTGATAAAAGACATGACAGGAAGCACCAGACTCCTGGCAGGGAGCTGCTGGCTCAGTGAACACACAGGCAGAATCTTGCCCCGTGTGTTGCCTGTGCCCAGGCAGCTCTGGCTCTGTGGGCTGCTCATACCCCTGGCCTCATGACCCTCTGGAGAGTGCCCCCACTGCAGAAAAGGCACGTGTCTCCAAGGCTCCCAGCTCCAGCAGCACTTGTGAGTTCCTGTGGAGAGGGAAGGAGAAAAGAAACCCAGCTGGCACTCCAGGACAGGGGGAGGAAGGTGGTGGAGGGAAGCCACACTGCCAGAGCCCCTCCAGCTGCCCCCAGAGCAGAGGTGCTGTGGCCCCTTTCCTGCTGACTTCATTTCCTATGGGTTCTATGCAGTATTGCTTCCTCTTCAGCCACCTCCAGCAGTCAGAGAGGAAGAAGGATTTCTCACCCTGTTTTGCTGATTGCAGATGGCATTTCCTCCTCAGAGGCTGGAGCTGTGCAGGAAAAGACCACCCCATCCCAGTGGGAGGGTCCACTCTGCCCCCGTGGGCACCAAAGGCAGGAGGTGCAGTGGGAGCAGTGCCTCCACAGCCCCTAGCAGCAGCCCCCAGTACCCTGGCACCCCAGAACAGCTCCACCAGCACTTCTGAAGTTCTTCTCCCCTGCAGAACAAGGAGCTGCCTGGCTGCCCAGTGGGCAGGAATCAGTTGCAGAGGAAACCCAGCCCCATGGCCCCTGCTGAACTGACCCAAAATGACTCAGAGAGGCTTTCTACAAACACCAGGGTTTACTCAAGCATTTTCCCAGTACCCAGTCTCTCTGCCCCAAATTCTTCTGGTTCCTTCTGGTGTGCAGTGCATCTCAGAAGGCACCATTCAATGTCCAACTCCTGTTTTTCACCCTGTTACAACTTGCAAGTCAGAAAATTTGAGAGAAAGGACTTTTTCACACCAAACAAACTTTGCAGCAATGACCTGAAGTTAAGTTAAAGCATGTTTCCACGGTGTGGCTCTGCCAGGGCAGGCTCCCTGTGCCCAGCTTGGGGCTGTGCTCTTCATTCCTCAGTGTGGGCCCTGGGGCCAGGCTGGCATGCAGTGCTGGCAGTGTGTGACACTAGCACGCTCTGCAGTGGAGCAAAGACCCACAAGGGAACTGAGAGTTTTATTCCCCCCAAACACCTGAACCTTCCCAATCCCTCTCAGAACTCTTTTACCTTAGAGAAAGTTGCATTGGCCAGTGAGATCATGATGTCCCGAGACACTCCCGTGGGCATGGGCTCCAAAGGGGTAGGTACAATTCGAGGACAGTCAGCTTTCTTCTGTTAGGTACAAAAACAAGGGAAAAAGAGGTTAGCCCGGTGCGTGCTGATCATCCTCAGTGACAAGGCAAGAGGACACATCAGGGCCCCTGGTAAGATTCATTTCACTGGGAAACAGGTACTGCCAGGTGCACAGTGACTGCTTATCCATGCCTGAGCTGCTGCTCCAGCAGTGACAGGTCTGGAGTGACACTGAAAGGAGGCACTGCCACCCCCAATGGCAGATCTGCCAGTGTGACCCTCTCTTGCCCACTGGAAGCCATGTCCCATCCACTGCATCGTGCACTCCTGCCAGCCCCCACGGAGAGTCTGTGTTCCAGGGTCTCCATCCTGCAGGGCAGCACAGGGGTCCTGCGTGTACTTGAAGGGAGGGTATAATGAGTCACAGGGGATCCAGTGAGGGGCTTGCAGCAGTACAGCAGCAGCTGTGAAAGGCTTAAATGAAGCTGAAAGATGATTTTAAGAGGTCATCTGTCCCCCTACTTTTGTTCTCATTTTAAACGGATGTTTCAGACGCTGGAGCTGACTCAGAATTCCAGGCTGTATGACAAGCCTGTCCTGTTCTCTCATGAGATGTAAATCACGCTGCAAAGCTCCAGCAAAAATGAAGCTAGCTTCTGTGTAGCCCCAGGGTACATCCAGAGTAATGCCCATGCCAGTGGAGCCGTTGGGGTAAAAGACAACAAAATACTTAGTCCATTATGCAGAATCATTTGCAGCAGGCAAGATTTCGTCTCACTTGCATTAAAGGTTATCCTGCAGCAGCTCTGCTGATGCCAGTGCTGCTGCTCCAAGGAGAGGCCAAGATTGGCTTCCCAATGCCAGGATGCCTGTCCAGACACATCCCTGGGGCTGGACACACCCCTGGGACTGGACATGCAGTGAGTGGGAGGTTTCTCTCCTGCTCTCCCCAGAACTACCTAGGGGTCAGGGAAGTGCCTGTTTGTCTGTAGAAAACATGCTTTACTTCTGTCAGGACACTTATCTAACCAAGCACAGTTGGTGCTCTCTAAACAAGGAGATTAATGTGAGAGATGCAAGTGATAAGGGAAGCAAAACACCAAAGCAAAGCACTGGGGAGAGATTTCAGTCTCAAGCCTCTTCCAGGGGAATAAAAAGAGTTAAAATAAAACCAGCAGGACTACAACTGAAAATTCATGCAAAACCTCCCATGGCCTGGTGTGTCCTTGCATGTCACCGGAGCTGGCACAGCTTCCCAGAGAAATACACTTTAGAGGACTGATTAACTTGCCGTCTTGCAGCTCCTTCTCCTGCTGTTCACAAGCAACCAGAAATAAAGCTTCCAGCTGATTATATGCTTGCATCTGGATCAGGGCAAAGGGGCTGAGTGTTAAAGATGCTGTGGATGCAACCAGTGCGACGCTGCTTTCCCAGAGGAGCTGTGCTCAGGTGCAGTCACACCAGCAATGGTTTGTTTACCAAAAGCTCCGACTGCACGAAGAGGCACCGTGTTTCCTGGGCTACAGGGCACCTCGTCCTGCAGTTGCTCACGGAGATCAGTGGGAGGCACAGAGAGAAAATAGAAGCATGCCTCACCAGGTGAGTATCCAGCCCAACTGCACCTCTGCAGTAGGAGATTCGAGATGATAAAGGTAGTCTGGCACATGTCAGACCCCCAGCACAGTTCCTTGTGCCCTAGGACAGGGCAGATGTCCCTTGGGAGCAACCATCAGGATGGTTTTCAAGTGCTCAGCACCCATCCAGACAGCCAGAGAAAACACCAGACACTGGAGCCTGGGAAGTGGACAAAGCAGAAGGTGCTTCCCTAAAACACCTGGGTATACACAGGGAGGCACAGCTGACTGACACACACCACTCTTGGGAGCTGCCACGCAGCACAGACTTTTCTATCCCCATTTCCCAGGGATTTACACTAGACACAATCGTGTGGAGCTGCAATGTGGTGGCTTCTGCTCCATCCCCACCACCTGTGCTCACAGACACCCACCTTCCCCACTGCTGGAGTGGTCAGCCTGGGGCTGAGGTGGGACATCTGATATGGGGCCAAACTCCTTCCAGTGACAAGCATGGGGAACGCTGAAGAGCTGAGCCAAGATCAGAGCACCAGTGCTAAAAGGATATTCAATTTACAGTGTAAAAGCTTGGCTTGGCTCTACAGCAGATTGATTGCTAAAAAGCCAATTTTATTTAAATTAACATCAATTTAAATTTCAGAAGCAGCAACACACTGAGCCTCGGTTATTAAAGCTGCAATTTGGAAAGGGGAGATTTTTCTCCTCTAGACAAGCACCCGCAGTGGTGCTCCAGCATGTTATTAACATACAGCAACTGGAGTGAGAGTTAAGGCAATGGTGGAGTATGGCTGCATTTCTCAGACTGAAACCCAGACGGCCCAGGATGTGGAGAAGCAGCAGCATTGCTCCAGATATGAGAAGTGATGGAGAGCCAAGGGACAGAGCCCACTGAGGCCACCAGGACAGCTGAATGTTTTAGCCAGGCTTCCAGCCTCCTTCCGTGCAAGTCTTGGCATGGCACAGCATGGCACAGTGCAGCTGCAGCTGTACCTGCCCTGCACACATCCCTCTCCTGGACACCAGCTGAGGAGGGTATCCCAACTCCAGCCAGGCACAAGCTGTGGCCAGCACGTGCCAGTTGCTGGTGGAGGAGGCTCAGAGCCTGAGCAGCAGTTTAATGGGTCTCACCTTCATCTGCAGTGCGTCATCACACTGTGAGTGGTTGGAGACACAGGTATAGGTGGAGGGGCACCAGTGACACTTCCACCTGGCTGAGAGGCAGCTGGTACACCTGGAGTGGCAAAGGCAGGGTGAGAAAAGCAGAGTTTAAGCTGCTCAGAGGAGCCACACCTAGGTCCTGCAACCCATCTTCACACTGTTCAGCCTACAACGGTGCCCAGAAAAACCCACGGCAGGTGCTGAATTTCCCTCTTCCCCTCTCCTTGGGAGCCAGCAGGGAATGTGGGCCGAGCCCATCACCCCCAGACAACATCTCCCAGTCCCAGACCACCAGGACACCAGAAGCCACCCTCCACTGCTTAGCTTTTCCCCCAAAATGTTCTTTCCCTCTGTCTGTCTTTCCAGGGAGCCTGTCAAAGTCAGGCCTGAGGAAGGCTCTCCCTGCTGTTGGCACAGGCATGGGAGCACTGGTGGGTAGGACACAGGGTCCCTGCAGCCTGGCCCTGCTGTTATACTCCTGAGAGGTGGATGCATTTTGATGAGTGGCACCAGAGTCCCCCTCCAGCCCACCCTGCTGATGGGGGTATGTGGCTGCTCCCACCCAGGGCTGGATGGGGCAGGAGAGTATGTCCCTTCCTTTCCCAATACCCCACAGATGCCCTCCAGGACTGGTGGGGAGGCTGGCCTTGCTGCTGAAGGGTTAACAGAACAAGCTTTATATAAAAACTATTATTCATGTTTAAAAGAAACCAAACATGCCCAGATGGCTTGAGACAGCGCAAAGACCCTCCTCTGTAAATCCCTGGCACTGCATCCCCCACAATCCTGCCAAATCCTGCCCAGGCCCCCAGCCGCCCACTGGCAGGGGCTGTGCTCTCCCATTAACCCCGCACGGGGAGACCCTTGTCCAGCTGTGTGCTGGCACCCTCCCATCTCCAAACCACCCCTCCTGCCTCCATCCCCCCCTGTGCCACCCGTGCCCCGCCACCGCCTGCCTGTGGGGGCTCTGCCCCTGCACACCGGGGCCACTTACGCTCTCTTAGGGTAAATGTTTCCAGTCCTTTTGCAATCGTAGATGGTGAAATTGGCCTGAATAATGTTTTTGCTGTTGACCCGGAGAGCAGTTTCGACAACCACGTGATCTGAGAGGATCAAGCCAAAGAATATTGGGTTGCAAGAGCCCCTTGCTCATGCTCACAATCAGTAGACAAGACAGACCCTTGGGAAAACAAGGGCTAAATCTGATTTGTTTGCTCTAGGGCTTTCTCTGGGCTGCATTTCAGAGCTTGGACCAGTCATCCTATGCCCTCTGACTTTCAGCTCTTCCCTCCTAAATCAGTGCTTTACACCACTCTCACAGAAGAGAACATTGTGACTTTCAGCACAAAATTCCAGCATGTTGTGCAAGTGTTAATTAGCAGAGTTAATTATTGTCATCACGTACAGTTGGTGCTAAATTATATTTTTAAAAAATGTGGTAATTAAAACATGTTAGTTATCATGTTTTAAAACCCCGCTCACTTTCCCCATGACAACAAACCCACAGAGGAGAGTGGAAATCCCTTTTTTGGCTGCTCAAGACACCATACTACCTCCCATCCCCCCCACATTGCTTAATTTTTTTTCTTTGCAATTTTGCCATATAAGCACCACGGAGAAGAGACAATGCCTCTTTCAGAATATGGACAATAAATCAGTGCATTGGATTCCAGAAATTCATTTCGACATTGCTGTAACCAACAATGCAGAGCAGTTAATGATCTTTGGATAGCTGGGGAGAAAAACAACGCAGCTTTACAAATGGGCCTAGGAAAAGTGGGATTTTCAAAAGGACTGGCTAATTCTCTCCCTGCTGAACTCAGCCATCTTCAATAGCGCATTCACTCCAGGCTCGAAGGATGAAAATTTAACAAGCACTCAAGTCTGGAATGAAGCACTGAAGTTCTTGGAAGGCTCTATTGCAGGGGCTGACTCCACTGCTGAGGGGCCAGTCTCAGAGCTGGTCAGCTCAGCCATCAGCTCAGACGATGTCAACTTCACCCACAGGTGTTCTCCCTCCCAGAGGCAGCTCCATGGAATGGACATCCCCTTTGGTGCCATCCAAAAACAGGGGACACTGGACACCTCTATCTGACTTTTGATTTCAAAAAAGGGGGCTAAGAGTTCCTGAGCTTTTAGGCACCCACTTGCTTTTTCTCCAGAGCTTCTCCTGAAAGGCAGCAGTGTTTTGGAGGGAAATTAAACAAAGAAATTGAAAGTATCAATATAAGGAGCAACATTATTTGGCCATGGCTAAAACATTTTTGGCTTAGTACTTACTAAATCTAAAGCAAAAACTCAAATCACATAAAAATAAGTACATTAACTGGAATTTAAATTCTGATGTTTAAAAGAAAAATTGATAGATCTGAAATACTGTCAATTTCATGTAAAAACAGTGGAACTCCTACGCTTCAGAGTCATATGCCCTGTAAAAGAGAAGCAGCTTTGGGATTTTCTTTCCTATATGCATTATCTGCACACACAAATGGAAAAAGAAATAAAGTCTATTAAAGATTATATCCACAAAAGTGGTTGGAAGGAACTCAGCTTGTTTGTCTCTACATACCTTGGTCATCAGGAAATGCTGGATATTTCTCATGTGGAAGCAAACTGCAATAAATAAATTGGTTTGTATAATCTCCAGCAACTCTGGCTACTGTGTGAAGGTTGTTTCCATAGTCACACGAAATATTTGTTCCATTCAGATTTGGGATAGTTCCATTTATTTGTATTATCAGGACCTATATTAGACAAAAAAATCAGTTATTATCACAGAAAATTATATTTAGAATTTTTCAACTTTTTAGAAGCTTTTCAGAGGTAGACCAACTCCAAAACAAACCCACAGACAGCGTCTGTATATAAACAAAAAATATTTTGATGAAAACATTTAAAATGTAATTAAAATAGTTAAAAATAGCAACAATACAAAACCAGAAAATGAGTTGACTCAGCTGTCTGCAGCTGATGATCTGTGTTTGAAGTTTTGCGACCCTCCCCTGTTTGATGCAGTAGCTCTAGGTCCTGTTTGCCTACAGGCTTGGCATCCAGCCAGCTCCAGGCTCCAGGGTGCAGGTCACCCTCAGCCCTCTGAGAGCCTTGGCCCTGCACAGCAGTTCAGCAAGGCATCCCCCTGACCCACAGGTGAGCCCTGTGGAGCTGTGTGGAGCAGCACGGACAGTTACCCGCCCTGAGAGCAGGTCATGGCCCTATGGACACTGCAGGAAACCGATTTAGTATTGACACCAAACGCACCGGGTTCTCTTTGTCAATATTGATCTCGGGCTCCAGGATGGTCATGGAGGGGCACTGCTGCACTCCTTCACTCGCACTCGCCCAGAAGTTGGCACCTGTGGAGTTGGTGCACTCATGCTGCAAAGAACACCTGCAACAAACAGGGGAACAGCTCATGGTTGGTGAGTTTTAAAATAGGTGATAAAAATGTTGAGTTCTTTGTGAGGGAAGATCCTGAGAAAATCCTGTGTCTGCATCTTTTTCCTCCATCCATGCAGCTAAGCCTCAACATTTGCTGCTATATTTTAAGTGTCTGGTTGCCATGATAAGAGCACGTACTCCCACAGCACCAGCAGAGCACCAGGACTGAGGGAGGCAGGGAAAGGCCAGGCTTAACCCAAACTGAGGAGAAGGTGACATTTTGCCCAACATCTTCAGTTTGCAAACACAGAATCTAATTCTGAATATCCCTTTTGGAGTGTGACTTTCTTCTACTCGCAGATGAGAACTGCAAGGGCAAAAGCTGGTCTTTCACAGGGTGTGGACTCTCCCAGTCCCATGGCTGGATGCTGGCAAGAGATTCTCCACACTGGCAGCTGCCCACAGTGTGACAATGAAGCTACAGTGAAACCCTGGCTCTGAAGAGCACCCCAATCATGCAATTACTTTAACAACACATATGTCATAAGGAATGGGCAAAGACTGATGGTAGCGTGACTATGGGGAAATACAACAGACACCTGAAATTCTTGCCTGGGCTTGAGGGCCAAAGGCCATGCCACAGCACACCAAGACATGGCTGGTCCTACCTGGTCTCCATGGTGCACCACCCACAGTAGGCGTCAGCGGCGGCCAGGCACTCTGTGCACGTGGGGTACTGGCTGCAGGCGGCCACCTTCACCCGTGTCATCTGCACGACAACAGCACCACTGCTCCCAAATGTCCTACAGCCCCACAGCAGCCTCCGCCCCACTGGGACGCACCAGGAGAGCCGTGCACAGCCGGGGATGAGACCCCAGTGCCTTGGGCTGCAGCACCCTCAGCCTGGAGCAGCCTCACTGAGCAGCGGCGGGAGCAGATCCTGGCACTGCCCCAAGGGGACTGCTGTGCCACGACCACCCGGGCTGGGGACAGGCTGGGGCAGCCACCACTGGGGACCCCCAGAGCCTGTCCCAGGGCAGGGAGGGCACCCAGGGGTTGGGGTGCCCCACAGTGTGCACAGCCAGCTGGGCTGAGCTTAGCTTAGCTGAGCTGAGCTGACCTGCACTGAGCTGAGCTGTGCTGGGCTGTTCCTTTTCAGCCAGCATCATGGCAGGATCCGTGTGATGTCCAGGCTACAGAGAATGACACTGCACCTTTCAGAAGTGTCAGATGGACATGGCTTCACAGCTTGTCCCTCCCTGTGAAAAGCTCTCATCCAGACCTCTAGAAAGTTCCTTCCCAAGCAGAGCCCAGCCCTCTCTGGCTATTTACACAACCATCAGAAAGCAGCACCACTCTAGAAACCTGATTTGTAAAGAAATCAAAGTACCTCTGGGGACTTGCTTGGCAGGAGCAGTTGGAGGGAAAGCATGTGTTTGTTTCTGCTTTCTCCTCCTTTGATCTCTAAACATTTGGGAAAAAAACCTGAGTGGTCTGGTACATCACAGACTGCAAATGTGAGGTGCCAAGAACCCTGAGCTCCCACCAGGCAAGCGCACGCCAGACCCTCGAGCTCCTTGGTCAGAACCCCACTTCACCCCACAGCACTTGGTTGCTCCCTGGCCCTGTGGAGCTCAGCAACCCCACCCCATCAAGTCCTGGGGAGCTTCCCAGGATGTTAATTCCACCGAAGAAAAAATTAACTCCTCTGATTTACTGGAAAAGAAGCAGTCAGAGGAGGCACCACAAGCACCACACTGGGTGTTTGATCAGCCTGAGCGGGGTGCACAGCCCAGCTGGGGGCTCAGATGAGACAGTCAGAGCCATCAGCTAAAGAGGCGTCCTGGGAGGGGTCTGTGAAATGATAATGACTGAGCTGCATGGAATTAGGGCTTGGAAAATACAAATACAACATGTAACATTTGTGGCTGTGCATCTGTTTTGACAGATTAAAATGTAATTCAGGACAAACCACCAGCGCCTGGAGCGCTTGACTCTCATCTTCCTCCTCTGTTCACTTGACAGAGATGAGATTTTCTGTCTGTACCTGCTGTGGCTTCTCCAGGTCCCTGCAGAGCCCTCCTGCCAAGGGCTGAGGAGAAACCTCCCCAGGGACCACTCCTGACAGACTTTTTGTCTGCAGGACCTCCTGAAAGCCTCCCTAAAGACCATGTACTCTCATCTTGGGGTTTCTGTACAGGAACAGCATCTGCTTATTTCTGCGCTCCCATAAGTGCAATCAATTTCAGTATCTCTCAATCTCCTGTCTACCTGGCCACCAAACACCTGACAAGCCAGGCTGCATGGTGTGACCACCCCACACAGGAGAACAGACAGGCACAGGTACCTCCCCAGAAAGCCCTTTGACATCCCAGCCAAAGCTGAACTTACTGTCTCTGACCATTAATGTTAAAGTAAATCTTAACTGTCCCTTCCTGCTCCCAGCTCAGTGCTAAATCAAATGCGTGATGTGCTCAAAGGACTGTTTTGTTGAGGACTGAAGATCTTACCTGGTGGGAGGTCATCAGGTAGAGATAGGTGGGATCAGAAGGGTCAAACTGCATGATTGGGTGGACAGGCTCTCCATAAGCCACTGAAATGGATCTCCTGCTAATAACCTTCATGGTACTGTCCAGGTTAATCTGTAGTGAGAAGAAGTCACTCACTGAGAACATTTTTCATACACTGGGAAGGTTATTTCTCCTTGGTATAAACAAGAACCAGAGTGGTATCCAGCGGTGCCCCACATTGTTAAGCACTGTGAATCTCTGCCCACTCTGCAGGCTCCACACACAGAACTTGCCTGGAAAGCCAGCTCTGTGCCACTGGGCAGGCACGCCATGGCCCAGAATGTGGGCTCAGTGACATGGGACCTAGACCCCTCTGCTTGAGGGGCTGCCTGGAAAACTCCTGGTCTGAGGTTCTACCCCTGCACGGCTGCACCCAGCACCCACAGCAGCATTCCTGAGCTGTGTCCAGCAGCCACAGCAGTGTTACTCCAGTTACCCTAATGCAAGTGGCACCAGCCTTCAGCCCTCATCACATACATATGCACGTTTCTGTACAGAGAACAGCGAGTTTCCAAAGCCTAATGGAAAACAGTGAATATCAGCAACAGGGCTGTACAGCATGGCATCCCCTGCTCCCTGCATATTTGAAAAATAAGTGTTGTCACTCCAGGCCAAAAGAAGCTTCTATCCCTGCTGACTCCAGAAGACCACGGCAGCTGCCACGAGAGTGCCGAGTCCTACCTTGCCTCATGAATCACCAGCTGAAGCGCTGGCAGTGATGGAGGAGGCTGCACAGCATCAGCCTGCCTTTCAGATGTCTGAATGTCTTGGCATTTGACTTGAAAACTCAGTAAATTAAATGTGGCATTGCTGAGAGGAAATAACAATGGGGCTACACAATTTCTCGTGACAGTCACTTTTCAGCTTAAAACAGAAAGGGACTGAGGAAAATTCCTGCCTCCTTACTAGCAAGGGAAGGCAATAATTGAAAGGACCAAGCGTGCCTCTGCTCTCTAAAGTCTGGATTAATTAATTAACATAGGTTAATTAATTCTTACACTACAGCAGCACTGATATGCCCCAGTAAGACAGCATAGGCTCAAAGCAGGAGCTTCTCTCTGCTAAGAACCATTTGCAAGCACGGCAGTCTATGCAGAAAAAACAGGGAACTGCCATTGTGCCCATTTTAAAAGCTGGCTAGCCAGAAGTTAAATTATTTCCCTGGGATCACCCAGATGCCCAGGAACTCAGCCCTGACACCCTCCACTGCAACAATTCTCTCTCCCTTCCTACTGAGATGTGCTCCACATATGGCTGTTTCCAGATGGTGTCCCTGGATCCCTCTGCCTCCTGGGCAAGTTCACCCTACACCTGAGGGGCTGCACGCCCTGTGGGAGAGGCCCCACAGCAGCACAGAGGGGCAGCAACCACCAGTCCTCCTGGTGCAGCAGGCTGGAGGACATTGAGCTTCCCTGGTGCTGGCAGCAGCAGAGTGGGTGAAGATCTGGGTAACTCCACCACAGCATTGTGTCTGTGGCCTTCCAGACCTGAACATGTGGGATCTCACCAGGACAGGACCCTCTCGCCCACTGTCCCACTCGAGGGCACTGTGCCCTGGCACGTCTCACCCTGGCTGTGCTGCCCAAGCTCTGCTGTGCCTCTCACGACTGCTAGATATGGTACTGGCCCTCACCAAATGCCTGTCTGCAGCCGCAGAATCAGATTAATTCCCCATACATGCCCCTGGCAGTCCTAATTGCTGCTGGCAGGAGCTGGGTGAGCACTATTTCTGCCCTTTTGCTGTCTTTTCTCAGGCAGCAAATCTGAATGATAACTCACACAAAGTATCTTGTGTCCCGTGCCAAAGAGCAAGGAGCCCCGAAGGTAAAAGGGCTTCTGGTTATGCAGCTGTGTTGTAGAATTAGATTACAGCTATCTGAGCAAATTATCCCAGCAAAGGGTAGCCAGGAGCCTCTCCCTAATGGAGGCGCCGCAGATAAGGCTGCTCTCTCGGAGATGATAATGGAGCAGAGCTGTTAATGCCGTGTGAACAGGCTGCACTGCGTGTGGCATGTTCCCCCCAAGCCCACTGCACCTGGCTTGGTTCCAGCTCCCTCCCACGCTCCCAAATTACCTGCCCCTGTGGGCAAAAATCAAAGCAGGGAGTTCCTTTCTGATCGTTCCCACACTTCTGCCAGGAGCATTTGGATGCAGGGCAAGAAACTGGATCAGTTTTCTTCTCTTCAAGTGTTTTGATCCAATATCCCACATTATGCACGGCTCACCCCAGGCTGAGACAAAACAGGTATCAGCTGTCTCTGTTCCAGGGCTTTTCTCCTTCTTCTCTATGGACTTTTGATGCTGGGAGTACACCAAACTGCTGTGGCTGCCTGGAATCAAAACTTACTTTGGCAAACTCCAAGTGCTAAAGTTACCGAGACCTTGGCTCTGGAGCCAGGGCACTGCATTGCCTCTGGCACAGTCTTTAGGACAGGCTCCACCATGGGCTCACACCTGCTTTGGACTCAGCTGTGAGGGAGCATCTCTTGGTGATTCCCCTGTCTACACGGAGTCTTCAAAAGCCAGCAGCTCGGAGGGAGAATTTATCAGGAAAGCTGTTAACAATTAAATGCTGCACAATAGCACTTCCAGCACAGGGTTCATGAAGAACATTGTGCTCACATGGCAGCCCTAAGCAGAAATTAACAGCCACCAGACAGTGTGTATCACCATCCAGGCTGTGGCAGCACCCAATGATTCCCGCACTGCCCGATGGAAGCAGGTGCTCAGACCAAGCCAACAACAGGCACGCCAAAGGTGTTGGGAGGGGAAGCCCTGACAGCCACCCTGTCCCCAGCCCTGCTGCCCCATGCTGGTGCTCCCAGGCCCCACTTGCCTTCAGGAGTCCTCCACTGGCCGTCCCCAGGAATGCAACGGTGTAGTTGTTGACGCTGGCCACTGCCACTGCGGTCAGGCCACTGTAGGTGAAGATGGGGGTGGCTGTGACGGGGTTCACGATGGCCAGGGGGTGCTGGAGATGTGCAGCTCCACAGTCCAGCTGCTCCGGCTGCAGCTGTGGAGAGACACAAACATCACTGGGCTGCACAAGCATCAGTGGGTTCCCCCACCACCCTGCCTCGGGCACAGCAGGGTCACACTGCTGAGAGCCCCCCTCTGCCCTCCTAAAGCCCCTCAATGCTGAGCCATGACACAGGAAAAGGCCCTGGAGAATGAGCTGCCCTGCAAGGGCTGGCACGTGGGGCACAAGGCTGGTGTCGGGACTCGACTCACTCTCAGGTACCAAAGGGCAAAGGCAGGGGACAGTGGTTAAGGACTTGCCAGTGAGCCGTGTCTGTGAGAAGGCATTTGGCTTGGCTGGCCCAAAGCAAGACAACAGACTTGACTCCTCTGTGCGAAATTAATTAGTGCAGTTGTTGCATGGCAGCAGCATTTGCAAGCAGGACTGATGCCTCATATTCCTCCTACCCTGTTGAGACACTCCCAAGATTTATGACCCCTCTCACCCCAAATCCTCTGAGATTCTCATGTAATTTCTGCTCAGACAACTTGGATGGATTCAACAACACCTCAACATCACAGCAGTCTCACTGCCAACAATTCACAGTAGCTTCTGAGCTGCAGCAGGTACAACTGGAGCTGTTCAAATGACAGGGATGTTTCAAGGGCCATTACCATATCACATATCATCCCAGGTTTAGCCTAAGAAAAGCTGCGACCATGCTGTAACCCTCCTGCAGCAGTTCCATGCATATTGGATCAAGACAAAAGGAACAAGTTTGTGCATGCAATGCTAAATGCATTTTGCAGTTTGACCACATCTCATTCTATCAAAAAATAAAATCACAGCCCAAATTCCTAAGTGGGTATATTTGTCACTGAGTGACACTTCTTTATACCATATAGAGGACACGGCAAGACATTCATGTTTCTGATTTAATGATTCCTTCCCTTCACAGCCAGATCTTTAGAAATGCACTTATTTATTTGTCTTGGGAGTGATTATCTCTAGCCCCTCTTCATTGTTCTTTACCAATATTCACCAGAAGGCTCCTTCCTGCTGGGAAACTGAGGCACAGAGGCATCTCCAGACACCTGGGACCCCAAGGGGTACTCAGCACCTTCTCCCCACAGAGAATCACAGGAGTCAGGACTAGCATTGGTGCCTGACACACTGCTGGACACAGCCCCTTCTTCTCACAGCTGGCCAAAATCACAGGAACTCCCTTATCTGCAGCACCTGCCTGCTTATAAATCACACATTTCAGACCCGTATCAGCACAAAGTGTTTTCCACAGTAAACAGGATGTAACTATTCTAACCCAGGCCAAGCTTTATTTTGGCTGCACACATCCTTCCTCTGAAACACCTTTCTTCAAATGACATCAATTCTTCCAACGGATGGATGGGCAGGAGCACACATATGGTGTTTCCCTCTCCCATGTCCCAGGGAGGGATGTCATGCTGTGCTGCTGCTGCTGCCTGTACCCCACAGCACCGAGGGGACAGTTTAACTCCCTCACGTTACAGTAAACAGGATATGGCCAAGTCACATCCTTCTGCAGGCACCAGGCAGTCATCACAGCTGGGGAATTGCACTGGATGCTTTGGATAGAGGGCTTTTTCCATGTGGAATGGGTTAAATCTTGCTCCATCTTAAATCAAGCTGCCCTTCCCTGAAGTGGGGAAACGACAAATGTTAAGTTTTGTTCCAAAACCAATCTCTTTCTATAATTTGCATTTGAAAACACCTCATGGGCATTTACTTCATTGCCTCTGTTTTTCCATGATGTGTTCTGGCTACTCGGTATCTCACAGAAATACGGGCTGAGTCTAGATATGAAATTTTCTGCATGCAGAACCTTTGACTGTGCCACTCTGCTGCTGGTGAGGAGCCCTGTAGGGCACAGTTTGGGGACAGCCACAGCCAGCCCTGGCTGAGCAGCATCACTGTCACCCCACACACTGTGAGGAGGGGTACACACTGCTGCCACCCTCCACACTGGGGTATGTGGCATTGCTGCAAAATTTCACAGGTGATGCAAATGAATTCAAACCAAGGGGCCAGCTAAGAGGATGGTTAGTCACATTAACCCATGAGCGCAATTGCAGAAACAAAGTGGGACAGAGATAAGGGATTTCCAGTCACATCACAGCTCAAGAGTTCAGCTGTCTTCGTGGTGTGAGTTCCCAGGCCTAAAAGAAGCAGAAAAAGCGATTTCCCAGAATTTCCATTACAGCTCCCCAGCCCCGGGCGTGCAGGATGTCCCTTCGGGAAGGAAGTCTGCTGGAAACAGAAGGAGGAAGAGGAGTGGTGAGGCAGCACTCAGGAAAACCATGAAATACGCTGATTTCTGCATCCTGTGTTTGTGACCTTAAAAATAGTTCTCAAGCAAAGCTGGAGCTAATTTGTGACTCAGAAGCCACAGCACAGAGGAGAGCCCTGAGCCCCTGCCCTCCACAAGGCTGTGCCGGCTGTGCTGCAGCAGCTCTGGAGCTCTGCAGGGAGGGAAAAGGGGAGCCCAGCCCCTTTCAGACATCGTATCAGAGAGGATTAAAGTGTTGGCTTCCAGCATGCCTGGAGTCCTGGGAAAATGACACAGCCGGCATCTGATAATCCGCTCCAAACTTGTTGATTTGTGGGACTTAGCCATCATCTTCATAGGCTCAAAATTTGGCAGCTGCTCCCACACAACTGACATTTTCAGGCCATTAAAGGCTGTGATAAAAGGGCTCTAGTTTTATCTCTTGCCTTCCTTAACATAAACCATTAGGCTTTTATTAATATTTAGGTATGACTCAGGGAAATCTCTGACTGCAGAGAGAATATTCAGAATAATTCTAATACTGTCTGAAGAGAATAGAAGGACATGAACTAGCCCTGAACAGTAGGAAGAGGCTAAAAAACCAGTGGGGAAATATTGCACAGGAGAATGGACACGGCCAGGGATGCCAAGCCAGCCCAGCTGCATTACGCAAACGGAGAGTACAAGCCCTGCTGTGTGTCTGACAGAACCCAGACCAGCTGTGCACCCCCAGCAAAGCCCATTCCCCACCAGAACCTTCCCGTCCCCCAGCAGTTTGTACACACAATCACGTGTTTGTCTGCCGGAGTGTTGCAGCCAGACCTGTCAGAAACAAGCTTCTTGGGATGCCTGGAGGAAAATTTCATCCTTAGAAGAGGACTCCACTGTTAAAGCACTTCAAATGTAAGCCATCTCCAACTTCAGTGCTGCTGCAAGGGCAGGCATCACCACAGAGCTCCCTGGACTTCCCTTCATATTTTTTAGGCAATAGGAGGCAAATCTTGGGGCCATTAGAGGCATTCAGGCTGAGAACCTCTGATAAAGTGAATCTGGACATATTCTTCTCAAGAATTACCAATACTAAGCAATCAGAACCCCCGCAGCACATCAGATGTTCTTAAAAAAACCAAACCAAAAAAAAAAAAAAAAATTTCAAACGAGACTTGCCCCCTGGTTTCAGTTTGCTTAGACCGCAAGTTCCTCAAGCAAGGAAGCGGTTTTGCTTTTTCTTTGCTTGTCTGCACAGTGCCACTGCTGGGGCAGGGTGTGCCACAAGCCACCAGTGTGACACCAGTAACAGGCAGTCCCAACACCTGTCCATGTGCTCCCAGCAGTCACCCAGACCACGTCCCACAGGGAGCCACCGCTCTTATAAAACTTATTCTTCCCTCTTTGTACTCTTGACTCCAACCTCTTCTTTCCTGGCAGCTCCTAAATTTCACTCTTGGCAGCCTCACATGGCACCAATGGCTGGAGGAAGGCAGGACACAGCTGAGTTGGGCCAAACTGCTGCAACTCAGCAGCAGCCACGCTCACCTCTGCCATGGCTGCAGACCTCAAACCACCAGAGCTGGGAAAGTTTCAATGCTGGAAGAGGCTCTCAGCACCCCAAATTATCTCAGAGGAGGAAACCTGACTTCGGGCTGCTGCTCCAGGAACAGCAGCCCTGAGCAAATAGCATGTACAGCTGCTGCCTGCCAGAATCCACCT
This sequence comes from Scytalopus superciliaris, assembly GCA_013400415.1. Lineage (NCBI taxonomy): Eukaryota > Metazoa > Chordata > Aves > Passeriformes > Rhinocryptidae > Scytalopus > Scytalopus superciliaris. The sequence goes on from VXBX01006178.1 coordinate 99,987, forward strand.
CAGAGGGAGGACAGAGAGTGGGACAGGACTGGGGGGCTGCCAGGCTGACAGCACAGCCAGTCAGTCTGCTATGGTGAAGCCAAAGCCTGGTGAACAGCTTGAACAATGATGGGGTCCTGCAGCCATCCAACCACCAGCTGCCATGTCATCTCAGGAGCAGGAGGGAAGGATGGGGGGGATCTATGGCAGAAGCCTTTCTTGGGGTGCTGGGGAGTATGCCTGGGCTCTGAGGAGTCCTCCAGCCTCAGCTCTGGCAGCAGCATTGAAGCTGGATACCTGCAGCTGCAGTGTGATTTGCCTCTCAGTCTCTTCTGCCTCCTCTTCTATCCAAAACTGGCCCAGATTGTGGCCACCATCACTCAACCCCATGGTGCTGACCACAGCTGGAAAAGAAAGCTGAGGGCAAAATGGGCAGGAGACTGGCAGGACCTGCTCTGCACAGCCCTCCTACAAAACACTTCCTCCAGTCCCAGCAGCCCCAGATGCGTCCCCTTTCCTCGCTCCACACAAGTTGGTGGTCCTGCATCTGCTGGTGCTTCCCCCAGCAGGGCACTGAAGCAGCACATGCAATGACATGGGGAATGGCTCAGGGCAGAGAAACGTGAAAAAATAGCAGTCTTTTAAATAAAATTGCACATCCTTCATGCCGCCAGGAAGACTGGTCAGGCTTATTATGTTAGCCTTCATCCTGCATTAGTACTTCAGATTATGCAATCAAATCCCTCAGGAATAGGCAAGCAGAGGGATTAACAAACAACAGGCTCCAAAGGGGTTGTCACAGTCAGAATAGCATGCGTTTGAGCAGCAAGAACTTGCACATCCTTTAAATTCACTCCCGGTGGAAATTCTGCTCCTCTTCCTGCTCCTGAGGGACAAGGGGCTGAGCTGATCAGCCTAGCATGCCTCATCTCAAGGACACCCACTCCTGCTCCTGCCTTCCCCTTCGAAACTGCTCAGAGTAAGACATTTGGCTTATTCAGTCTACAATTTCTTAGCTGCTCTTTCCTTGGGATAGCCCCCCCTCCACCACTCAAGTTGTGTTTCTCATTCAAGTTGAGCTTTGGCTTCAGTAACCAACCTCAGACTACTCAAACTCCTTCCCACAGGGAGGAGTCCCTGGTGAACCATAAGTTTGGCTCCTCAATCTTTGGGCGTTATTATTTTATTATTGTTAGTACTAACACTTAGCACTTCACATGCTCAAAGTGCTCTGAAGGCGTATCTATGCAAGTCTAGGCTGAAAAAAGCATCCATTAAAGTAACAACTTACCTAACACAACTGGTCTTATGCATGTGTCAGTTCAAATCTGTTTCATTTAGCAATAGTTTATAGTAAATGTTTTCCTGTATTTTCCTCATTAGTTCTGCTGAATCAATTAAGCTCTGAGATAATGAGCAGAACTCTTCTTTTACACATCCTCAGTAAAACCTGCCTCTGAGCAGCAGTGCTGTGCCGCAGCGCTGTCCCCCCTGGGCACTGCCTGTGCATCGCCTGCTCCACAGCCTCAGCACCAGAGTCCAAAAAACAAAACACCACTGCCTGCTCTTCGGCACTCAGCCCACTGGGGAAGCCTGACATGGAAAGGTTAATAAACCCCTTTTTGTTCATTAACTGAGCACTCCGAATGCAGAAGCAACCAAGCCATACAGAGCCTTCTTCCACTCTAACCCCTGCCCTCATTCTGGGGACAGAGGAAATTCAAGTAAAGAATTCAAGTAAAGAATCAGACTGTTATGGAAGTGCAAAGGATGAAGGTGTGAGCCAGCCTCCCCTGTGACCAGAACTCATACTCACAGACCATCTCCTTTTGCAGGTGGCACCTGTACAAAGCAAAAGGCTTCTGAAAGCACTGTGCCTGTTGACACCTCTACAGCTTCCTCTCTGGAGGTACTCCCTCCCCACCCCATTTCCCTCTCTGTTAGGAAATTAGGTTCATAGTAATTGTATAATTTTAACAATTTCAAAAGTTGTTATGAATCAATGGTCTTACGGGATTCAACAACTCTGATTTGGTTAAAGTATGAAATGCTTTCCTTTTCTCTACCGTTCTGTATTTTGTCTTCAAGGTTTGTAGAAACTTGTGTTTTCAAAGCTTTTAGAAAAGATCCACTTAGCTTGCTGTGATACCAAATCTCAGCAGGAAATGGCACTACAGTTAGGAGATGCCAGCAACTAACATTCCAACTCTCCATAAGCTTGACACCCTTCTCCAGCAGCTTACGTGACAGTGGCCAAGTTGCTGTTCTACAGGCAGACAGCCACAGCACTGGGGCTGCTGGAATGCTGCCCAGAGCAGTGTCCTGGTTGGGAATCCCAGAAGGGATCCCCTGGAACACCCATCCCACCCCTTCACCCCTCGGCTTGCCCCAGGGACATGCAGAAATCAAACCAAATGAACAAGTGAGGCAAGACATCACCTCTGTCAGGTGCCCTCCAGATGTGGATTTATGTCCCTGGAGCAGATATTTACCCCCAATTTCACTCCCATTTAATGACCTGCTACACCAATTGCCAAAAGCCCAACCTGAGCCTGTGTCCTGTGTGTCAGTTCCCAGGCTTGGGCCCACCACTCTCCAAGGAACTATATGCAATAGCACACCAGTCCTGGTGCCTCTGAGCCAAAATATCTATGTCTGTGAGACAGACTGAAGGATGACAGGAACTCACAAGCCAAACAACTTTACAAACTGCTATTTTATATCCCATTAAACCCCCTCATCTTTCACTTCTGCCCTTCTTCATAGATTACTATCATTGTTCTGTAAAATTTTCCCAACCCTTCCTAAAATGATTGCTCCAAACATAGCCATTTTCAGGAATATGCCAGGTTTTCAATGGAGCCCTTTTAATTAGGTGACCCACCAGAGATGGCATGTGGCCACAAGCAGCCTGCTGGATGTTGGCAGCGGGCAGCAGACAGTGGATGAAAATCTAATAGCCAAAGGGCTTCTGCTCCAGGAGGGAGTTGCCTGCAGCAGCAAAATGCCTTAGACAGAGATGAGACAGAAATGGGAAGGCAAGTTCCAAATTTCCTTCAAATAACAGGTACATGTTTTCACAATCTGGATTTCCAGGTAATTTTGCTTCTGGGTTAGAATTGAAAGATTTGTATTCCAGTGTCACTTGCAATGCATAAGCTGCAGATGTCTTGTCACAGCAATGATGCATCCCTGTTGCTGCAGAATGCCACACTCCCCCTCCTCCCTGGAGACTTCCTGGCCTCATAGCCCTGCACAAGGAGACAGCACACGCTCCCCATGTAGGACAAGTCCCACTGGCACTCAGCAGGTATCGAGGCAAGATCATCATGGGCTTTGCTATCCACCCTGCTTGCCAGCACATCACATCTGACAGGGGCTCATCCCCGCTCTGTTTGACCCACATCTTCCTGGGCACGAGCTGTCCCACATCCCTGCAGCCTTGCTCCACCAGAGCACCAGCTGCCAGCAGAGCTGCTCTCCAGATGTTAGAAATCAGTACTGCTCCGTCTGCTCGAAAATGCCAATAAATTCTACTGGCCTTTCAAAGTGGGAGATGCCATAGACAGTCTGTCACCTCCTCCGCCGGCTGCAAGGTGTTACAGCCCAACTTGAAAATAAGGACTTGCAATCATTGCTTTACCAACCCAACAAGAATCAAAACAAAACAACAACAAAAAAAGGAATAGCAAAGCGGATCCCTCCTGCAGATGTGGGGGTTGGTCCCCTGCCACACTGTGCCCCTGAGGATGTGTGCTGGGGACCGTCACAGCAGCACTTGAGATGTCAACTCAAACCTTGACACTGCCACTCCTCTTACTGGAGGCATCGACCAGGCAGACCTGAGCACCCACCATGAAAGGGAGGCATCAGTGCTGCCCTGGCACAGGGGCTGCACTTCACTCAGGGCTCACCACGCCAAAGGGATCTTGAGTGTACGGGACTGCAACAGCACTGCAGGCACAGCCCCACGGCTCCTCCGCCTGGGGCATGGCAATGCCATCGGACAACAACACCCGCCCCTGCCCATGGAGCCACTTCTTCCTCGAATCAAGAATGCCAAGCCTCACCCCTTCCATGCCTGGTACAGAGGAGCAGCCACACGTTCTACCCACCCCTAGTACAGAGGAGCAGTCACATACCCCATCCATCCTGCCCCCGGTGCTGAGCAGCCTCACACCGACACAAAGCTCCTGCAGCTGGGAGCCACTGGCTGCCATGGGCCACCCTGGCACATGCCACTCACAAGTCTGGCCAGAGGCACAGCCACATTGCTGTAGGTAGCAGGCAGTGCTGTTCAGGTGGTTATAATTGATTGTTTCCAACCACCGCCAGTTCCAGCTTGCCCAGTGTTTGCATTAAATTACCACAGCCAGAGGCTCAGACCTATTATGTTTCCAACAGCTTGCTGGGAGAGGTCATCAGAGCACAGTGCCACAATGGCACAGCTGAACAGACACCTATTGGGATTTATAAGGCATAGCAAGGTGTTTTTACAGCATCCCCAGGCACCCCTACACATCTCATGGTGCCTTATTCACCTCTCCAGGTGCCCTCAACCCCATCGATCTTCTCAGTCACTGTACATCAGACTGAAAAATCAGAAGAGAGATGGCAAATCCCTTCATTTCCACCCACCAAGATCCTGCAGCTGAGCCTTCACCCATCGAAGCTCCCAGGGAGTGAATTCACATTCACATGTGGGAGTCAAATATCTGCTCTGGAAAACACCTGGGGCTACGGAAACAGAAGTGGTTGGAAATCCCTGAATGAAGGGATACAGTCAAAATCTTCATGTAACTGTATAAGTAGCTCTCCAGAGTGCTCCAGGGTCCTCCCCCCATGCTGCATCTTCCACATCCAACAATGGCTTTAGCCAAAATAACCCTCCTCCTGTTTTCCACCTAAACCATTACTTGGTTATAGGAGATCTGATGAGCTCAATGGACCAAATATAGCGTGCATGTCTAGCTACCAGGAATGGCAAAGTCTGTGCAGCCAGCTGTTAGCACAGCTCTCCAGAAACTGGTGGGCTAGATATGACCCCTTCCCTGACAAGGGACTGGCACATGCCTTGCCCAGCCAGCCAGCACCAGCCAGCAGCACTGGCCCAGGGCTTCCAGAGCAGGCAGGCACTGTGCCATGGCTAGGAGCTTCCTGTTCCCTAAAGCAGCACAACTTTTGGTTTCCAGGCACAGAAACTCTTGCCACTTTGACAGAATTTCCGTTTGCAACTTGGAACCTGTGTGAACTTGAGATTCAAAGCAGAGACAAGCCCTGGAGCGCCCAGAAAAGCATTCCCACTTTCAGCTTGGGAGCACCAACCCGCTCCATGTGAGACTCCCCTGACAGCACAAAGCGCCAGGGCTGTGCCAGCCCTGGTGGTGGGAGAGCCCCCAGGCACTGGCAGCCCATGGCGCTGAGCCTGCCTCCCCAGGAAGGACAAGGTTCACACGGCTCCAGCTCTCTGCTGCCTGTGTGCACCTTGACTGCAGCAGCAGGTCATGTTTCCACATAAATTCCCAAGGAAAACTACCCAACAGCTGACTACAACTCGCCAGTATCAGGTGAGAGACAGAGCAGGTAGGCAGTGCTCAGGGCTGGGTCCAAATCCAGGCAAAGCTCAGGCTGTTGCTTAAACCTCTCCTCTAGGGCATCCTGGGCTCCACCAGCCCCTCCGTTGGCAGCCTGGCCCCAGTCCTTGTGGGGAGGCTGGAGTGACACACCTCCCATCATCTGTATAGCAACATTCCAAAGCAAAACTGGTGATAGTGACAAGGAGCACAGTGCAGCTCCACAGCACCGGGGCAGGGGCACCTTGGGGTGGTGCCAGCAACTCCAAACACACCCTGTGCTGCAAAACACAGAAATTAGGCCTGTTACAAGAACTCCTGCCTCATTTTTAATGAAGAAATTAAGTGTAAATTCCCAGTTTCCTTTCTGTGGCTAATCCTCTGGATTTATTTGAGTAGATGTAAGTTTAGAGCATAGTTAGTTTCATGTTTGGAATTTCTAAATTAGTATAAACCAGCACTTCAAAGTAACTCAGCTCCTATAAAACCCAGTCCCACAGAGATGCCACAGTATATTTGGACAGTAAGTAGATGCTTTGTCATATTCCCACGTGTATATGAGGTTTTTTTCTTTGGGAACATTTTCTGACTGGTTTCAAACCACATTTCCATGCCCAGGCACAGATATATACAGAAACTGTTTATACAGTCTATCCAAGGAGTTAATTTTATTTAACAACCCGTTATAGTACAGCTCACTGGTGGGTATCTCATCATTACACCCCAAATGCTGTGTTCAGTGACCATGCAGGATCTGACACAAAGCCACAAGAGTCAGAAACTTGAGAATTAATGCTGAAACGCATCATTATCCCATGCCACTGTGCCTATGGTTTTCAGCAGAGGAAATAAACTGGATGTTCAGCCTTTTTTGAGTTGGAGACCCCAAAACATTTCCCAGGAGAGATGCAGATCCCTGGCCAGCAAATCTAACCCTAATGAATACAAGTCTGCTTTCCCAAGCTACCTTTCTGTGAGTTTTTAGGAGAGCATGCAGAAACCACAGAAGACACTGAGTCCAGCATAGCCCCGAGTGTGGGATGGGGTTTCCAGTTCAGCTTTTCCTCAAGTGAGCTTCCTCATCACATGGCGCGTTTTATTTTGTGTTCAGCTCAGACCCCTCCATCAGCCACTGCTTGGACACCCGGAGCGGGAAGGTCTGTAGAGATGCCTGGAAATGCACAGTCACTGCCCTTCTGCTGCAGCTGTGACTGGGAGAGTGGGGCTGGGGTCCCCAGTAGCCATCCTCATCCCCCCCTGCCCAGAAAAGGCAGCTGCTGGCTGGAGGGGCACTAAGGTCCTCAGCCACGTCCCCTGCCAAAGCACCCTTTGAGGGACAGAGCAGTGGCGAGAGGGCACTGTCAGGGCTTCGCTCTGCTGGGGCGTGGCAGCGCTGGGGCATGGCCAAAGCAACAGCCAGGCAGGTCTCTGTTTCCAGTGGCTCGGAGGGGGACAGTGCCGGGACACCCTGCACGGCCACTGCTCTCGGGCCAGCGGGAAGCTGGGGATGGGCTCTTGCCTGCTTTGCTTTCACAACAGCTCCAGCGTCCCACAGCTGCACTGCACTCCAGCCACGCAGCCAGCATGACCTTCAAACCCACTGGGCCTTGATCCTGCTGGGGCAGAATAGCTCAAATATGAAGCAAACCCACGCAGTGTCCTCGGAATTTGATAAGCTCTGTCAGCACATTGCTGCAAACACTGTTACAGGCAGTCTGCTCCAGAGAGCTCATACTCCTCTTCCCTTATGGGGGCTCGAGTCCAAATTCCACACGGGCTTTGAGTGGGCCACACGCTGCAGTGATTCCTTGCAAGCATTCCATTTTAGCTGCATGTGTTACGAAGACCGGCATTTGACACAAAATTCATTATAAAAAGCTATTTCTGTTGAGGGGAAGCGATCTTAGAGCTCACCCACTCACTCTTGGTGCAAGAACCCAACCAACCTAAATTCTTCCCTCACATATCCTCCTTCCCCAGAGCTGCACTGTGAATTCATCTCCTCCGTATGTGACTTCTCAGCAACACTCATTGAGAAGAACCAACGGCCCCCACTCCTGACCCAGACCATCCTCCTCTGCACAGTTTCTCCACGTCTCACAAAGCCATTTAATTGCAAGTTAGCACTTCTATCAAAGCGAGGGGGCTGTTCCCATGCTGGTGGCTCCCAGTGCCCACCCTGGGGAATGCAAGCCAACTGGCCAGCTGGCAGAGATGTGCTGTCCCCAGGCCCACCTGCCCCCTCCACAGTCCCCTGTGTGGCCAACCCCACACGGTCACAGTGGGAGCCAAACAAGCCGCTGCCACCACTCAGCATGCACAGGGACAAAGCCTCTCGCTCGGTGCCAGCCTCCCTCAGACCCCTCAGCAAGGTGCTGAAGGACAAGGAGCCCGGCCCTGCATCACTGAGCAGCAGTGCTGTGGGGATGGACAGGGACTGCTGGTGTGCTGAGTACCCACTCCCGAAACCCCTCACTGGCAGGCAAGTGCTGGAACTTCCCAGCTGAGTCACAGTGCTGCAGCAGAGAAGCATTCAATTAGACTGGAGAGCACACAAGGGGGCAATGATTTTCCTTTCACACCACATTATGCCTGTGCTCCGGATTTGTAACAACCGACTACACTTCAGCTGAACACGAGCTCAGAATGAATCAGGCCAGCATTAGGGGGTTTTCTGATTCCAAAAGGACCTTAAGCCCCAACTTCCTGGTCCGCGGGAAGAACTAATAAGCCACACTCGCTAACATCGGAGCACCTATGAGTGAAAAAACAACTGGAAACTCACTAACAGGGGAAGTGAAGCTCTCAACAGGAAGGCAGATAGATCCTGATCTGCTCCACCAGACCAGCTGCTGCTTTAATACATTTTCCTGCTGCGTTTCCAGGGCTGGGACACAAAACATATTAGACTCTTCACTGTCTTGAAGGTGGAAATTGATGTTAGGCTTCTGTGGCACAAAGAAACAAAATATTACAACTCTTCTCTTGACACTGCCACTCTGGGACTTGAAAACGAAAACAGCTTGTTAACTTGTTGGCAATTCTAATGATTAAGTAAAAGGCTCTCCTCCTGACTGGTAGGACGGCTTCCCAGCAGGCTCAGTCAGCGGTTTTAGAGGAATACACTTCAAATAAATGGGAAGTGTAGAAATATTAGGCATGAACGAATATTAATGTTATGCTTCATTTATATCCTGCTGTACTTGACATCAAAGGATCTCAAAGCAGCTTTACAAATGCAATCTGACATGACATGAGTTAGGTTTCTGAATAATAGTAAGAAATGCAGGAGTATGTGGGAAACTGAGGTACCTCAGGTTAAACGGCTGGTTCAAGGCCAGTGACACAGCAGCAGTGTCAGCAGGGACTAGAACACAGTCTCCCCATCCACCCTGTATCAGCACCAGGCATACTGATCTCTCCACACAAACAAATTTTCTTGCAGCCTGATCTCGCCACAGTGTCAAACACGGAGGGTTACCACTGACTCTCAATGGACTGGTAGTGTTCAGTGTTTCCAGCTCGCATTCCCGACCCTTGTGTTCCCCATCACACGCCCCTTCAAGAACACAGTGTCCTTCTTAGACAGCCTTTGTGGCATCACTGACAACACGCTTCTGGTCTCCTTCTCTGCCTACTCAGGGAGCACTCGGAGAGGAGGGTGCTACCAGGAGCACGCTTTTCAGTGGAGCAGTGCAACAGGCCAAGACCAAAGATGGAGCGAAATCTCATCTGTGCCCAATCTCCCTGGAGTCACTTGGGAATTAGCTGTCTAAATACCTTACTGCATACAGCACTTGATACTTTCAACATCAACAGACTGGTGTTAGTTGTGATTATTTTCTTTACTGAACAAAAGCTAGAAAAATTAGTATCTCCCCAGCAGTTCTGGAGCCCTGGGGAGCTCAAGGGTGATGGGTGCTTCGACCACTGATTTCCAGTTATGACCAGGCTATTAACTCCCTAAACGCCTCCAGCAGCCCCAGCCCTGATGCTGCTGCTTGACCCGCCTGGTAGAAGCAGTTCAATCCTGCCAGGGGCTGAGGGGCTGATCCGCAGGGATGCTGAGCATCAGTAACAGCCAACAACAACTGTGGGTGCTTTTTGCATCCTGTAAATAGCATTCCCGACTCCCAGTGACTCCTTTGAGAGCCGTGACCACGCCAAGGTGTCAGGACTGAGCTTCCAGTGTTTAACGCACCAAGTCTTTGTGGAATTAGCTCAAACTACCCGATTTCCTGGCTGTCAGGCAGCTTGCACTGTGCCACCAGGGAAAAACTGTTCAACTTTGCTAGAGCAGGTCTATGAACCAGTGCATTAAGACTACATATTTTACCACAGCGTGGAGATGCCATACTAAACACTTCGGTTACCATGGGAAACCTTTCTCTCTTTGCCACTGGCATTGCACAGGCAAGCCCAAGCCCAAATGCTCTAACCTCCCCTCTGAAATCAAACAGATGTTTTCACGATCTTTGAAGGAGCTGAGTCGTGCATGCTTTCCAGAGGAAGGAAAAAATGCAGCATTAAAGCAGACCTTTTTTCTCTCTTTTTTCCCAAGCACCGCATGCTTTTAGTAAAAAGGGAAACAGACATCTCTATCTGGCGCTAACATTTACGGCCACTCGGTAACGAATTATGACAGTGGCAAACTTCTGCCCCGACCGCGGGGAGCCGAGGCGGCCAGTGCGCGGTGCGGGACGGTGCGGGACGGGACGGGAGGCACGGGGGGAGCGGGGCACCGGCGACGGGCCGTGGGAACGGCGCTGTAGCGGGGCCGGGCAGGGGGTCCCCGCGGTGAGAGCGCTGTGTGGGGGCTCCGCCGCCCGCCCG
>VXBX01006178.1:111815-144111 GCA_013400415.1 Scytalopus superciliaris
CGGCCGGGGCGGGGGCGGGGCCGCGGCCGCCCCCCCCGGAGCGGCTCTGCCCGCCCGACTCCTCCAAAGCCGGGCTCGGTCCGGCCTGCGCATCTCCTCTGCCCTCCAACGGGCGCCGCTTTAGCTGCGGGGACAGGGAAGACCCACAGGCAGAGGCGATGATTCCCCAATTGCGCGCACCGCGGAGCTGCGGGGGCAGCCCCTGCCCACCCCACCCCACGGCACCGCGCCCTCCGCGCGGGTGGAGGGGCCGCTTCGCACTTGCCGCCCTCTGCCCTGTCCGCAGCCTGTGAACTGGCTCCTCGCCGTGAGGGTTCGGGTCCGAGACCTGTGTGAGCCAGGAGAGCCAGGGTCTGTCCCGGGGCGGGGGCTGGCGGGGCCACGCGTCCCGCAGAGGATGCTTTCTTTGCCCACGGAGATCGTGTCCCTGCAGGCTACGTGAAAAACCCCTGAGCGACTGCCCAGCACTACCCTCCTGCCACGGCATCGCGACACAGGGCAGAGCCGTGGGCTCAGAGGGCACCCAGGAGGGACCTGGCTCTCTGGGCAGCCCACCGAGTTCCCCACGCGGGAGGGGACACGGGTGTGCTCCAGTGCACGGCAGAAACCGCAGTCACGGCACGCTCAGCGCGGCGTGGACGCTTCCAGCCAAAGCCATGGCAGAGCCGACAGCCAAGAGGAGTGGCCGTGGGATGTGGGCACAGCACTGTTGCCTCCAGAGTGAGTTCCACTAAGAGCAGGGCACCCAGGCACTAGAGGGAAGTCAGGTGGAAGCTGGTGGGCTCGGTCTCACCTTGCAGCTGCCGCAGTTTCATCAGCATAATGGTGAGAGTGGAGCCTGGAGTCACCTCGCCATCCACAAATAGCCAGCAGCACTTGAAACAAGGATGGGAAACGGAGGCTGTTGTTTGGTCACGACTGCCTGGAAATGCTGTGCAGGCAAGCCCAGGAAACCTGTGCTCCCTCTCCCCAAGCTGTGCCTTGCTGCCTGTTCTCGTGGCATGAATCTTAGGTTATACAAAACATGTTTAGTGAGGCTGATGGGGATTTTGCACAACTTCTGTTCTAGGCAGAAATATCTTCTGTTGTTGTCTAATCTCATTTCTACACCTGCCAGTTTCCCTCTCCCCTTCCTGTTCTCCTCACCCTCTTCAGAGCACTAATTAATACTACACAACTGCCTTGGCCATGCCATGTCCACTGAAAATCTGCATTGAATTAAATGCTATGCTTTCGTGCTATCTAACTCATTGTCTCTGCTAATCATATCCGTAATTAATAGAGTTATTAACTGTTTTTGAATGTGGGACTCCCAGTTGTTAGTAGCTTTTTTTTTTTCTTAAACTACAAGTTAGCAATTTCTAAATGTGATCATGTCTTTAATTGCATAGAAATAAACCCCCATGATCCCAAACCCTTAATCTGCCTATTTTAGGATTTCTTACGGCTGCTTACCCTGATAGCAGAGCATCTTCCATGTGAAATCAGCCTTTTAAGGCATATCAAATTAGGTTCCAGATTACAGTGTATTAAAAAAAAAAATATAGGCCAAAGAACATTTTAAAATGTGTGACTTACCCAAAGATATCCAGTACTGGCTCTGTCAGAAAAAATCCCCCAGAGCTCTGACTCCCATTGCCTGTACTGAGTATTCATCTACACTGATACAATTAAAGACAAAATATTTGTGGTATTGAAGGATTATTTGACAAAGATTTTATTGTTATTGTTAGAAAACAATTCTCTGGTAAGATGCTTTGAGAGGGATATTTTCCAGAAATGATTTCCCACCCCTATTATCTGGGCTGTTAGAAGCTCCAGTGAGTATTTCAGGGTAATGCTCCTAATGGAATAGTAGAGGTTTTTAAATCTCTCATACACAGATCTCACCATTATTTTTTGTTCAGGAAGAAAAAAAGGTCAAAATTAAACCACAAACTTCTTGTCATAGAGCATCACACCCTGCCAAAATCCCTTCCTGTTTGACTCCTGTGCAGGTTGGAGGATACTGGGCTCTCAGACCAATCTGTGGGGGAAAGGGGCTGTGTACACAGGAACTCAAAACCGCTTTAATTATTAATAAATATATTTACACAAGAACAGTTTCCCTTTAGGGGAAACATGAGTTACTCATGCAATTACTCAGGTTATATTGACTCAACACTGTCAAAAAACCCAGGATTTCATTGCTTTAATACAAGGAGTATAAACATCTATTTATTTCACAGGGTTTATCTGCAGGGTATCCATAGAACACCCCATGGATTTGGAAAGGAAGTCCACCCTTGCAGCTGGAGATGGCCAGCTTTGCCTCAGCAGCTCTTGGCCAGCACCAGCAGCTCATGGTGGGGTGGAGGGCAGGTGCTGCTCACCTGTCAGGTGTGTGGGACCACAGCTGCCTCAACACCTGGGGACAGGGACCCCCGCAGACCTGGGAGGACAGCAACGCACTTTGTGTCCTTGAGTGTGTTGAGAAGGCCTGACCAGGTGGCACATGCTGGAGCTTGGAGCAGCCACCCCTCTGCCCTCCAGTCACTGCAGAGGGGCCACGGGGTGAGGAACACCCACCCTGAGTTGCTGTGAGAGAGCCCTGGCTGTGCATCGGGTCAGAAGGTGCTCTGACCCAGGCAGCCAGTCCCACATCTCCTTCACTCCATGCCTCTCAGTGTGCAATTTGAGGCATTTCTGTATGATTGCATGTTGGCAGGAGACCACAAGGTGCCTTCACAAACTTACAGGCAAGGTGTTTTGAATCTGTTTGGCTACTCACTTTCCCTCTCAGACACCCACGCTGATGGAAAATGGCCATTGAGTAGCTGTACTGCATTAGAGTAGGACTCTGACCCCTACCTTCTGCCATTCTGACAGAGACCATGAGTGATTCTCCAAGAAAAGAAGGGTAACAGGTAGGAGAGAGCAGAGTGGTCCCACTTGGTCTCCCCTGTACCAGCCCAGAGATGGCCAGGACAGGGCTGTCCCTGGTGCACCAGAGCTATTCACCAGGGAAACAAAAGGGGGAGACGATGAGAAGCTGAGAAGCACTTGGACACACAGAAATCATTGCCTGAACAAGAGCTGTTCCCTGATGACCACACTCATGAGATTCTCTCCAGCCCCACCTGTCACCCTGCCCTGTCTGGTGTCTTCAGGCTGGATACATCAGCAAGTGCTGACTCGGGCACCTCAGGGCACTCAGAAATTACAAAGGGCATGGAAATAGACTGACTAGCAAACTTTGGTGTATTTTTGGACGAGCATGAATGAGTCCCTATTTTGTTGTTAATCTGCATTGCAGGCGCTGCTCATGGAGAAGGAGGCCAGAATGTTGTTACTGTTATTACCATTGATTTAGCACCCCGGGAGTCTGTTAGGTGCTGAGCTGAAAGACTAAAAGACAAGGTCGCTTTCCCAATGTCCTTTAATGTAAACACATGCTCCCGTGTGGTCCCAGGCTCTGCTGCAAATGGCTGTAACAGGAACCACAGGCGCCCAGCACACTCCCCTGGCACTGTACTGCCAGCCTCCATCCCTGTCTGAGCAAGGGTGAGAGTGATGCATGGGGACCTGAGGCACTTTCCAAGTAAAATCACCCTTTTTTTCCCTCAAGCCTCTTTGATTTCAAAGATGAGGCTTTTCCCAGTGTAACACAGAGCCTTGCTCTCCTCAGAGTGTGTAATGCAGTCATAACCTTGTCTGCAGCATGCAGCCAGCTGACGTGTTCACCATGAGGGATTTGCCTCCAGAGATGCTGTGCAGACAGAGGTTGTGAGCACAAAAAGGTTTCCTGCTAGGTTAATGACAGATACAGGACTGGTGAAAGTTCACATGCACAATAATGGCAGGATTTTTCAGACCAGAAGGTTTATCACAAGGCATTAGAGAGATGTGTCTTTGCTAGCCCATGCTGGGTTTGACCTGGGCCCTGTGGGTGCAGACCAGCTCTTTCAGCACTTAGGTCTTCACTGGATACAAGAGCAGCAGGTTCCCCAGTTTTCCCCAGATCTCCTTCGTGACCTATTGCTTTTATTTTCCTTAGAGGCTTAGAAAGGGCACAACACTCATTTGCCACAGCTTCACACTGGTCAGGGCTGAAGGTGTGGCTGGTAAGCTTGAATGCATCTCCAGTTCTGATCTTGGGAAGCTCAGCCTGTGCTGGGGTGGTGGCCAGGTGAAGCACAGTTCCTTCCACCCTGGTTGGCCTTATGGTCTCTCATCCATACCTGTCTCTTGTAAACGTGGGTGCCACAGGCAGGCACAGGTGCAAATGTGCATGGCAAAATAGGGCCCTTCTTTGGCTGGGTCCAGCCAGCACCAGCCTTATGGGGTCTCTGTGGGCAGCAGTGGCTTTCACACCGTTTTGCCTGGGCTGGCTGAGCAGGGGCTCATTAAGCCTCCCAGGGCTGCAGGGCACTGCCCACAGCATTACAGCACAAAGTGGTCTGGCCACGTCCTGCCCAACCAGGCCCCGCTCATCCTGACTGCCTGCCAGCTGTGTAGGATGCAGAACTTGGCTCCCAGCAAAGGAAGCAAAGACAACATAAAGCAGAGCATCTCCTCGTGGGATTCCCAGCGGGGGCCATGCTGATTGCTCAAAACAAAGCTTGGCTGCTTTGGAAGGGAGCCCAGCTCTTACCCTGGGGTTCACACATGACAGCCACAGCTGACCCACACAGCAAAGCCCTGCAACAACAACCAGCAAGGCTGATCCTACCAGCTTTGTTCAAACATCCTTCACCAAAGCCTGGAGGAGGTTTTTCCTTATGAAGTCAGGCAGGATCATGCTGCACACTGCAATATGCTGACTTCCCCATGAGCAGTTGCTCAATACGTGCTTAAGGAGACAGGCCACCACTGCTCATTAACCAAAACAAATAGGAAAGGGGGAAAGCTTACAACACAACAATTGCTTTCAATTAGAGGATATATCTATTGCCAAAATATGTGAGCAGGATTCAATAGACTACATTTTTAACTGTGTCCTACTGAAGAATAGGCTGCACTAACATGCAGCCTAAACTAAACAGGGCTTTAATCCCCTTCCCTTCCTTCCCCCAGCATAATCACCAGGTTGTAAATATATTATTAGAGCCCACACTACCCTTGTTAATTGCAACCAATTTGACTTACCTCAGTGGCTTCAGCATTATTTCTTCCCATGTTCACTGAGCTTACTGAGGCTTCAGTATTGATGCTCAAGTTGTGCTTTGAAGTGAAAGGGTTAAATGGGGTTAATTGTAAATTTATTGCTTTTGTATGTCTTAATACTGATGCATCAATACAATCCTAAGAATTTCAGTTAATGTTTCATGTTGCTTTAAAAGATATACCATGTCACAATGAGCTCTGAATCATTTGGTTTGTCCAGCTCTGAGCATCTCTGATCTCCACCCAGCTGAACAGAGCAGACCCCAGACCAAGCTGTGCCTTTAGCTTGGAGGACCCATTGCCAGCAAACCCCTGTATACCTCAGTTGGCACCTCCTGGTTCTATCTTACATCCCAAACTCCCTCTGACAGGCTCTGTCCTAATCCCAGCTGAGCACTCATGGCTGCCACCTGCCCTGAACCAGACCCACAGGCACTGCTGGACCCAGAGCTCGTGCAAGTTCATGGGCTTCTGCCAAGGTCAGCCCCAGCTTTTTGTCACTTGTCCTTGCTGTGACCTTTGGCTGGGCACCCAGCACTTGCCCAGCACATCCCTGCATGCCAAACTGTGCTGCTGACTCAGCCTCTGACAGCCTGATTGTCAACTGGCTTTAACCTGCCTTGTAACACCAGCAGCCCCAGCCATAAGCCTTGTTCAGATAGCCCTTGGCAGCATCACCTCCAAAACCTACACGAGCAGTAACTACTGCACCAAGCAGTACACTGGGTGCCATCACCTGGGCACTACCACCAGGGACTCTCCTGACATTTACCCAGCCCAGACCCATCAATCCTGCCCTCCAACACCCTCTGTGCTGTCCCTGCTTGAACTTCAGCCCAGAGGTCCATCCAGGAACCCACCTGCAGCCAGCCACAAACCCTCATCCCAGCCCTGCCCAAGATGTGCCCATGCCAAGGGCAGGCAGTTCTCAGCTGTTATTGGGAAGACCCTCCTTGACCTCGCTGCCCTGCACACAAGGCTGATCAGGTCCTGCAGTGCGTGTGCCGAGTTCCAGCACTTGAACAGAGGTGTAGGGTCAGCCTCTCCCAGTAACTTACTAGCGGGTATCAGTTACAAATGCATGTGAGCACTGCTTTTACTAGGAAACTCGAAATGTTTTCATACCTGTGTCTTGCAATGGATTGCTAGCTGCAATCCCGAGCCAAAGCTCTGACGTGTGACACACAGCAGCACGTGGTTTACGTTGCCTCTAATAGCTGTCTCTCATTATAATGTCACTCGTGGGTGTCAGCTGGTATATATTTTTGGATGTATTGTAGACAGCGATCTGATTCTTGACATTTCCCTGGTGACCCCAACAGTCTTAAAGGCTTCCACATTTCTCAAGTGCAGTCAACACATTCATTAATCTTAAAGATAAGTCAAAAGTTGAAAGTCACACAAACACATACATGTGTAAAAAAGACGTGCGCACACACACATTTAAAATGTCAGCAAGCCCTGTGCTGGACTAGTTTCAGCAGTTTGAATTTTGTGCACAGAGGGAGAGTTCTCAGGCTGTTCCAGTTCAGCTTGCGAAGATACTGTCCACATACAATCCCCATGTTTCTGTGCACAGATATGTATTTTTGTTTGAATTCATCACAAATTCAAGAGTGTAAAATATGTGATGTTACCAGTGGACTGGTGAAAACAGTCACATGAATCTTTATACAAGTGAAAGCAGTTTATGCTTTGAGCAATCTGGATAACCCATCCAAAGTGCTTCACTCACCAGTGAATGTGACACTGAAGCTGAGCAGAAGTGGTAGTAAAGGAAAAAGAGATGAAGCAACCTCAGCTGATGTGGCTGAGGAAAGTGGAAAAGGTAATCAAACAACATAAATAGTTTAAATGACCTTTCAACACTCTGTTTTAGAAGATAAACACCATACAGTTACAGACTGGGGTACTTTTATCACTTGAATGTCAGCTCAGCTGCTCCAGTTGTCTTTATGCTATTTCACACTGACCTATCACATTGTACACAGGTGTGCAGTGTATTTCAGGGGTCATGGGTGGCCCTGATATCCCTTTTCTCAGCCTCTTCTGCTACACAGGGGTTAGAAGGACTCATACACATCCCTGTGCAATCTTACCGTGCTCCGTGCAGGTGATGTAGTTGCTTAAAGCAGCACCAAAGCCATCACAGCCAGCACTCATTAGGCTCTTGCCTGCAACTCACACAGAGGTGCCCAAGGTGGAGAGCGTTGCTGAGGTTTCTGTAACCTGGAGGCCAACCACCTAATCTTCTTATCTCCCTCTTGGTGCTCTCTGTCCTCTCACACAGAGAACAGCTTGTCATACAAGGGCAGGCTCCTTTAACCTACTTAATGATACTTTTCACCTTCAGAGTCCTCACACGAACGAGCTTTATCTTTCGATCAGTGTTCTTTTTCTAAGAGATGTCTATTTCAGCCTGTGTAAAAAGAAAAACAAACAAAAAACCACAAACAAACAAACCAAAAACAAAAACACCAAACCAGCAAAACTTACTTCTGGTTTCAATCAAAACAGTCTGTCAGTCACCTTGCTCATTGTAGCCTTGTTTACCAGTGTTTTAACTTCTCTGTGCAGCACTCACAGAGGAGTCTGGGGCCACACAAGGAGAGGCTTCCTAGCTCACAAATGGCCCCACTGATTTTATCAAGCTCGTTTCTAAGCAGTTCTGTAACCATCGGTGGCAGGGACACAGAGCGTGGCCCATGGGAAACAGTACTTCTGTTTAAGCTTTTTCTTGGGACTGAAGAAGGATGTGCATGTGGTTCCCTGCAGCTCTGACCATACTGGGTCTCTCAGTCAGACACCCATATGGGTCAAGCACCAATTCTGCTTCACAAAACTTGGACCGCACTGACAGGCCTTGGCTTTGCTCCTCTCTCACTCACGGGAAACCTGCAGAGTAAGGACTGCAGCAGGAGTGGCAGGATCTGGCCTTAGGGCTGTTCAGATGCAGAAGGTTGAATAAACAGTGGTTAAACTAGTAATTAACCCACCAGTTGAAATAACCAGTAAATCCTGTGTTTTTCTCACAGTTAATGCAAATGAGAGTTGATTGTAAACATCTCATGCCTAAATTATACCTTGGAGAATCCAAGTGACACAGTTGGCCTTGCCTGAATTATTTCAGTGCAAACAAGGCAGACAAATGAGAGTAATTGTCCAACTTCTTTGACTCACTGGCTTTCACCCCGCTTGGAAACTCTTGCAGCTGGACGTTCATGCTAGGTTTGGAATGTAAATGTACTTCTTTGCTCCAGATTTCACACTATTAGCAAACCTGTTTCTCTTTCATTTTTTTCTAAGCTAGAAAGGGGTGTATGTGGGGAGGATTTGTTTAAAAATTTGGAAGAGCCTCTTTGTGGCCTGTAGTTCAAGGGAACATTACACTCCAGCTCCTGGATGACCATTAAGAAATTGGTAGCCAATACTTCTTTTACTGTGCTGGGTCTCACACTTAATCAGCTTCAGATCTAATAGCTCTTATCCCATGCAAAAGACGGGAAACAACAGCATGTAAAAGTATATCAGTTTTCCTGTGCCACTTTATTTGTCACGTGAAACTTTGCATCTGTTTCACACTCAGACCTATTCAGGACAGCTCCTGGCTCGAGTTTTTTGTTCCAGAATTGGACAGAAAAAGAAAAAAGTAAGCTGAAGTCTGCTTCCTCCCTAAGGGGCCAAGTCTTCCTTCCTTTCATGTCAACATTCTCCACAGACACTGCCTCCAGAGCAAAGGGGGAGGGAAGCATCAGAAAAAGCAACTGAAGAATGAATGGATTTAGGAAATACCAAGTAACTGAGGAAGTTGGTCTCAGCACAGCTTTGGGCAGCAGTACGTCTGTATGGCACATGGTGAAAGCACTGGATGCTTGCTGGCAGGTGAGCCCTGCCTGCCAGCCACACAGTGGGCTCCAGCGTTGGGTACCCAGCCAGGCACACCCAGCTATGCTGTGCTGCTGCAAAACCTGATCCACCCGAGCCAGGGGGACTGTGGGGCTCTCAGGCATCACACACACAGACACTGGATTTCAGCCTCCCTGTTCACACTGCCAACAGGTGGGCTCTGCTTGCTCAAACAGCAGGTCTGTGCATGGTGCGGGAGCCAGAATTTGGAAGCAGCAAAAGCCTTTATGGCAGCTTCCCCAGCCCATCCTCACATATGTTGTTTACCAGGACTGCAGCAGGCTGCTGTGGGGAGCTGCTTGTGGCAAGGCCAGATTAGCATTTTGTTGAGTAAAGCTGGAGGGTTGGTCTGGCTGCTTCGCTCCAGGAGGGGACGGATTTCAATACTGTGTTGCTCAGTCCCAATGTTGGCAGGTGCTCACAGAGCCACCAACCAGCCCAGGCTGCATGATGGTCACACAGGTCTCTGGCTCTGGGTGTACCCAGAGAGGAGCAGCAGCCTGCTGAGGGGAAGTGCTGGAAAAAAGCATTTGGATTGTACATCTGCACTCACTGCCCCTCTTGTAGGGAGCAGCCATCTCTCAAGATGTCTAATGATGCAACTCGACTGAAGAAAACAAGTGATTCTTTAATTTTCAGGAAGTCTTATTGCGAGCTTGAAACTAAACCAACCAAACACCTTTCTGGTTTGAGAAAGGAAGGGATCAGGGCATTATTTTCCAGCAGCACAGTATGGGACCCTTTCCACTTAGGAAAAACAAATCTCTGTCTCCTTATCTTTTCCTTTGCTGCAGTTTCATTGACTAATAAATTCTTACCAGCTGTAACATTCATCAGCACACTTAAAAATCAACCTTGTAAAAGTCTACTTGCCCACAGTGAGTAATTCTTTGATGGGTGAGTAATTTGTCTCCATGGAGGGGCTTATGTTTGGTTTATGCTTTTGCTGCTTAGGATAATGTGCAGTGGGAGTTTGCCTGTTTTGCATAATTGTGTACTTTAACTAAGCATCAAGGGAACTCAGTCAGGGGTGGGTAATTTCATTTTTATTGTCCTTAATGGCAACTGAATAAATAAATACAAAGTAAAGGAAAAAACCCAAATTGTGATCCGAATCTTTGATTTTTCTCAAGATTATCCCAGTAAAGGATGCAGGAGACAATACGATGGCCAGGCTGGGAAATTTCCATGGCAGTTTTTCAGGTGCTTCCTAAGTGTTCCTAAGTTTTCCATTAAGTGTCCCTAGAGGTCCAATATTGGTGTGATTATCAGAAGGAAGAGATCTTGATTTTTTTCTTTCCTTCTTTGGTTTCCTTCATCTAATGGCTCCTTAAGGCTCTGCAACCCACATTTTTCTTCACCGAACACAAAAAACAACATCCCTTGTTTTCACACTTCAGAGAAGAGACAAAAGAGACCTTTTGGCAAAATGTCAGATTGTGTGACTGATAACACCCCCAATCATTTCAGACTATGACTTGTGGCCATGTTAGACTCAGATGTGAAAACAAAACACATACATTTTATGTTTGCCACTTCGCTCCATTCTATTAAATTAGGACTAGTCAGTAGCTGGTGGAGAGGGAGAGTCATTTCCATCAAGAACCAGGGCGGAGGGGGAGTTGCATCTGACATACCCTCTCCTCCCTCCCCCAATTTTCCAGCATTTTCCCTCCAGAGATGTTGGTGTGAAACCAGCTCACATGACAAATTAAAGTGATTCATAACCCAGCTGCAGTCCCTGCTGACAAGCCCCATTGCAGAGCAATCATGCAGATTTTATGCACCTAAAGCACAGAGAAGGGCCTGGGTTGTGGCACACACTGATTTTCAGAGCAGTCCGACACAACTTGGCTGAATTCATTCACAGCACGTGAAGGCCAAATGGCTCTCACTTGACAGCAGTTAATAACGTAGTTTTAACGGATATTTTCTCTGCTAAATTAAATTTTCAAGACATCACCATGCATCTTCAGTCTTATCTTTTTGTCTAGATTTTTTTTTTTTTGCTCTCCTAACAGTCTTTAAACACACAAACAGATTACACAGATAAGCCTGCAGTACGGTTCATTCTGGCAGTGGCTTATCAATCACAGTTAATTAACTTGGGGGATCCATCAACTGGACAATTCAACTGTGATTCTCTTGTCACCATGATGAAGTTAGAAGCAGCTCAGTGCCCCTTTCAGAGTGTGATTGCAGCCCTAGCTGGCACCATGGCAGGTGGGAGAATGCCAGCAGAGTCTGTCCCCACGCTGAGCACGGGGGAGCAGCACTGGTCCCCCAGCCAGTGACAGCGGCTGGTGACAGGACACATCGACAACCCCAGGCAGGATGAGCAACACACCAGGCCCAGGGACCATCTGGGGATTCCACCAGGAGAAAAGCAGACAGGTCCTTTGACCACACACTGCAGTGTAACAGAGACCTGGCCATGCCACACAGCAACCGAGAGCCGCAGGAGCCTTGGGAAAGAAAGCACAGTGCACTGGGCTCAAGGGTGCCCCTGATGCTCAGGGAATGCCTTTGGAAAGATTGAAGCCTGACCCAGACTTGCTAGTTTGAGTTGTATCCAACATGGGATACTGATGCTCCTCCTCAGATCATGGGAAGGTCTAAAATGTGGGGAACACCTTGTCTGGGTCTCAAATGTCAATGTCATGCCAAGTGCATGGTGGATGCTCTGAGATCAGACCTGACAGGAAGAGGTATTTAGAGGTGTTTTCACTGGTGCCTCTGATGAGGGAGAAAAGCAGCAGAAAAAATGCAGAGGAGGAAAATGAGGGATTTCAAAATAATGACCTAGGCTGATTTCAACTCTGGAGTAGATGAAGGGAACAGAGCTGGAATCCGCTCCCATCAGATGGAAGCAAATTGGACTATTTCCCAGACAGATTGGCCCCAGCTGGGAAAGAGAAAGAAAGCGAGGAAAGAAGATGGTTCAAGAAGGAGAACAGAAGCTCTGAGATACCGGGCATTTTCAAGAAAGTCAAATTAGATATATTATCAAATCAACAGCATTAGATACGGCTGGCAGTATTCTGGGAGCTGAGAGAGAAAGCTTGTCAAAGCTGATAGTAAATCAAGGTGGAAAAACAACCAAGCTTTGTGATTTTTTTTCTCTGACCATGACAAAAACTGTGCACTGCCCCTCAGAGGACTGAGGAGATGCTCTGGGGGCTGGCAGGGGCTTCAACATCTCTCACCTCTCAAAGAGAGTGCAGGCAGTGCCATCAGTGACCTCATGGATGTCATTTCACCTTCCTGTGCCTAGCTGAAGGAGGACTGCCATGCCAGGCTGCTTGGCAGGAGTCCCCAAATATTAATTAATGCATTCTTAACAGGAGCTTCAAGCAGGTGTTAGAAACTTCCTTGGTGAAAAATTTCATCTCTCCCCAGACCTCTGAAAGGGCATGGTTAGATTGTTGTCACAATCTATATGTTGTGACAACGACCTGCACTGCCAAAAATTCTCAGGGATTCCAAAAAATAAAACAAAACCAAACCTGGGTGAGAGCCCCTGAGCTGAAACAATAAACAAAACAAATCCGACCACTGATTAGTGTTGTCTTGCTCCTCCTCAGGAGCCTGTGAGTGGAACAAAGATTAGGGGAACACTGTCATATCCCGAACCTCAGCCTGTGTCAGTGACCTGCTGAGTTACTGAGACTCTGCTCATGCTGAAGGAGACAGAGCAAAGCACAGCAATCCCTGCTCCACCAGCCTCTAGGATGGGAGCGCACAGAGGGATGTCCTGCAGCATTTCAAACGGTGTGGCGGTGGGAAAGGAAGTGAGTCAGGGCTGGAGTGGGCTAGCAGAGAAGCAAAACCAGCACCTTTAAAAACCATGATCTGGTCTCGGACTGCAGAGATGGCCACAGGCAGCGGAAATGGGATGTGTGGCAAGAAAAACCAGCCAGCTCCCACTCTGCTCTGCCTCTGCTCCCTGCCCAAACCCCACACTTATGGGGTGCTGGGCCCCAGCACTAGATCTCCCACCTCTGGTATCACACAGGGGCTTGTCCAGTGGGACCTCGAATGCGGCTGCTAGTGGGGTGGGTGGTGAGTCCCAAAGCCCCCCGGCCGCCATCAGGACTTTCCTGGTCCTCAGTCTGTGCCTGGAGCCTGGATGTGGCCCCGTCTGGTGTCACTGGGGGAGGCACTTGGGGCACCAGCACTGTGTCACCACTGCCACACTGGGTCCCTGAGCTGCCGGTGGCTGATGCATCGCTGGGGCCTCAGCAGCGCTCCCTGGCTATGCAGGAGTACCCTGGACCGACCTTGTCCCACGCTGTTCCTGGTCTCGGCGTGGGGAGGTGCCTTGGCCAGGGGAAACAGCGTGCAGCCTCTGGTCTGGGTGGTGCAGCCGGGAGGACCATCTCAGTCCCGGCTGGCCTTGGCTGTCCCTGGGCTTGTGACCCTTCTCAATGCCTTAATCTCAGAGGGAGGCGGCGGTCCACCACCAGCTGAGCCTCACCATCACCCTGACAAGATGTGCAGGGACAGCAGCGACCCCACATACATGCTTCAAGGGAAATCTTAAAAATAGAAGGCAGCAGAGTGTGTGCCAGCTCTGCCAGGTGCCACAGCCGCAATAAAATCAGCGCGGGACGCGATCCAAGCCAGCCAGGAGGGGCTTCACCCACCCCCAGCCGGCTGGGGTGCGAGGCATCCTTGGGGCTTGGCACCCGCGGGGTTCCGCTGGGAGCGCTCCGGGGCAGGTCCCGGCGGTGTGGGCACTCTCTGCATCCCGCTGCTGCTGCCCCGGGGCGGTGGGAGCCGGCCAGCCCTGCACAGCACCGCAGGAACCCAGCGCCAGGGGAAGCAGACTCTGCATAATTAAATAAAAGCCCTTTCTAACCCAGACAATGTATCTATTCCGCTGCCATTATCGCTCCTGCTCATTGATACGTCCGCGTGTAAAACATCTTTGGCTATGCCTAGCAAGGGCGATTATCTTGACCTGCAAAACATGCCTTAACCCGTGCTTTTGTATCAGGCGTGGAGACCAAGCAAGGCTGGCTTCGCTGCTCCCCTTGGTGCTCACCAGCCGGCCGAGGAGAAAACCCGACCGCGTTCCCATGTACCAGCCCCACAGCTGGGGCAGATCTCCTTTTGCTTATGGGGAGAGGGGAAAGATTTCAGTAGCTCAGTTAAAAGCTGTTTCCCAGTCAGCTCCTGGCATTTCCCAGCTCACAGCCGCACCCTGTCCCCACAGCCCTCGCTCCACCCACCCCAGCCTCCCCAGTTTCAGCTGGGGCCACTCTTTGTCCCCAAGGAATTAACCACATTGGTAACACCTGGCAAGAAGTGTGACTCTTGGCAGCTCTTGGGAAGGGGATGTGGCACAAGGCCAATAGGCATTTGCCAGCAGGAGAGAGCGTCTTCAGGTTGAACCTCTGCAGGTTTGGCCCCAGGGGAACAGGCAGCTTGTCCTTGCCAGCTCTGCACTGTGCCTGTGTGCCGGCTTCCCGTTGAGCTGGCCCAGCTGCCACCTCCAACCCCTGTATCTCTGCAGCGATGCCACTGCAGGGTTCCCTCCTTCCCTGGCTCCTGTCTGGAAATGGGAAATTTATCAATGTAGCCATTGTTCCTACACTCTCTGTCCTGTCCTCAGAGAACCTCCAAATCTCATATGATTTTCCTTCCTTTTTCTTAGGAGGCTACCCTATATCTGAGGAAAAGCTCCTTTGTGCATGAACTCTGCAGCTGGGGACACCATCCCACCAGAGCAGGGCTGAGGCTGGTCCTTGGGGAGCCTTGGTCAGCGTAGTTCCCCTTTGCTGCTGGGAAGCCATCAAACAGGATAACAGGATGTATGGGAGCCAGTGGAGACACCAAGCCTGTAGAGACAGGACTTCCAGCAAACACACTTCACCAGGAATGGGAACAGGAGAGGTAGGGACAGGAGATCAGGCCTGGGTGCCCAGCAGAGCTGTAGTGGAGGAAGCAGGGAGGAGCTTGCCACCAAATCTTTGTAGACCAGCTCCACTTTGAGGAGAGGAGAGGAAAACTCCGGATCAGACAAATAACTAATTTTCTCTGTAATCACAGACCCAGCCATGCTTATGAACAAAAGCAGAACGTTCAGCCTCATGTGACAGCTGCTTTGAGAGCCATCAAGTGTGTGCCACGAACAATTATCCTTGGAATGTCTCCCTCCGGAGCAGCGGCAATGAGGCATTGCAGAGCTGCCTCCTGTGGCTGCACGATCCCTGTCCCACAGACCCTAGAGCTGAGCTCAAGCCTGAATGGGGTGTGTAGGATCGGGAGAGGGGCTGCTGAGCCCGACTGGGGAGAGTCTCTTCCCCACCTGGGCCAACATGGGACACAGGGGTGGATTCAAGCAGTCCTAACCCCTGGGTTGCTGCTGTAGTGATGCTGAACCGTGGGGACAGGGCTCAGCACCGTCACTCCGGTGTGATGCCGCTCGCAGCCCGCCGATGGGGCGGCTGGCAGATCCTCAGCCCGGGATGCTCCGGGGGCCGGGCAGCCTCCAGGGGGTGTTTGTGTGACTGGGAACGTCCAGGTCTCCACGTCCCCATCCGATCCCCAGCGCTGCTCCGGGAGGGAGAGTGGCGGTGCTGGGATCACACCGCCTGCAGACGGGCGGGCCGGGCTGGGCAAGCGCTCCCGGTGCCGTCCCCACGGCNCCCCTCAGGGCGGCGGAACCGACCGGGCTTACCGGGCCGGGGGCCGTGAGGGCCGAACCCGCCCGCGGCTACCGAGCCGGTCCCAATCCCTCCCCCCGTCCCTCCCTCCGCCCCGGCTCCCACGGCTCCGGCGCAGGACTCGGTGTTCCTTGCTGTCGGTACCGCCCGCAGGCCCAGGCGCCCCCCGGGCCGCTCCCAGAAAGAAACCCCTTTCCCATCTGGGAAAGCCACGGACGGACAGATGGAATGCCAGCTGATCGCCTTCCTGACAGTCTGTTTCCAAAGAGGCAGGGAAATGCCGACGTGCCCGTTGCAGGAGCAGAGCTGATCCGAAATAAATGAGAGCTCTTTCAAACAAACATTTTTGGAGGAACACGCCCCAGGTTGCTGAGCGGGGCGGACGGGGCAGCTCTGCCCCCGCAGGGACACTGCCCGCCTCGGGATGGGCGCGACAACACTCAGGAGGCCGGGATGGTGTTCCCTTAAGATGTGCCCTGCTGAGGAGCGCCCCGTCAGTGAAACGTGACCCGCTCCTCATACGATCCCTGTTCTCAGGAGCCCTTGGCCAGGTAAGCAGGATGTTAATTCGTAAAATATCCCGCTCAGCTCTCAGGGTGTGCCCGAGGTGAGCCACGCTTTCCGGTCACAGCTCCCTGCCCCCCGGCCGGCTCACCTGTGTCAGCGCCTTCCCCAGCTCGTGTTCGCCTTCAGGAGCGAGGAAAACACGTGGGTGATGTGTGGGTGATGTGCAGGTGTGGCACCAGTGCCCAGACCGGGCGGAATGGAAGAGCTGACTGACAGGATGGGGCAATGTGGTGTCACACTCACCTGCTTCTCTGTGCTGGCCAGACAGGCTCTCAGGGCTCCCGCTCCCTGCAGATCACGGCTAGAGTTAGGCACAAAAGTGTTCATCAAACAGTGAAACGGAGCCAGTCGTGTCCTCAAGGCTGTCATGGCAGAGATCTGATAGGTAGCCCCAATCTAAGAGTGCTCTTGTGTGTAGTGGAGGAACTTTTGAACGCCTTCAGACCCCTTGACTGCAAGGCAAGGAGTATCAGCTGTGAACAGGCAGTGCTACAGGTTCAGCTGCACTGGGGAGGAGGGCTGAAACACACTGCAGCTTCTCATCCTGCTCTGGGCCTTTCTCCTCCCCCCACGCACCATTCTTATTTTGCATCTTTGGGCCAGGGCTGGCACAAAGCTGGCACAGAGCACACATATGTGGTGAGTCTTACTCCTAAATTTGGAGGGGATCTGGCTAGGGTATGAGCCACTTAGCAGAGCTGGTTAGCCCAGAGATATTCTATTTCATGCTAACTCAGGGAGCAGAGAACCCTCTCCCATTTCTGGTGAGTTCCAGTCAGCAAAGAAGGCTCAGCTAAGGCAAACGAACATTTTTAAAGGCAAAAGTGGATTTGGTGTTTAACAAACAACTTGAAGACAGGTATTTTGTGGTAGGGAGGTGTCTGCCCAAATTTCCACTATCAGCACATCAAGGTGTGATTTGGCTAGGGAGAATGACAGCTCTCATGAGAAACATCAGCCAGTTCCTCACCTCCACAGCTGCCACCCAGCATAGCCTCACCCTTGCCACATCCCTGTTTGTCCCCCAGGACCTGGGTGGAGAGATCAAACCACTTCCCACAGACTAAACAAAAAGCTGAGTAACAACTCCTGATCCTCTAAATTATGGGATTAAATCTGTTGACATGGGAGTAGAAGGCCACTTTTTTCACCCTTGGTCATCATGCCCTCGTGTTGGTTCTGAGCCACAGCCAGCACTTCTTAGGTGACTGTACCAGAATTTATGCCAGTATCATTGACCCTCACAACCAGCACAGCATCCTATCCTGAGCCAGACAGCTCTGTCAAAAGCAGCCCCATGCACTTGCTTCATCCATAAACTGCTGGAATTTGCATTCTGGCTGTGGGGAGATCAGAGGGAAAAAAATCCCTGCAAATAGCAGCTTTTGCATTTTCATCTCTTGCTGGTTTTACAATGTTAGCACCTCTGCGAAAATAGAGATGAGGACTTGGTCCCTTTCTCCTTTAAAAGTTGTTTCCATTCCCTTCTTGGTCCTGTGTTCCTGAGGCCACATGACCAAAAACCAAGTGGAACAAATATCTTCTCCACATCAGTGATGAATCTAATCACTTCCAGCTTGTACAAAACTAAAGAATTCAGAAACTCTTCCATGAAAAACGGTAGACAAAATACCCCTGTTTAGAGTGGTGGCTCAACATTGTACACTCTCTTGCCTTAGAAAGAGCTGGCTTTCTGCCAGTGAATGCTGTCCTACCAGCTGCAGCCTTCCTTACCCAAGCTGAGCCAGGGCCCAGAACTGCTCCATCACAGGCTCCCCATGAGACACGGGGGTGAGGCATGTGTGTGTATGCAGCACACACAGAGCTGACCCTGCAATCCCTTAAGGGTGAAGCCCACAGCAGCAAGGGCCCTTCTCATCTGGGGCAGGGCAGGTCACACACCAGAGGTGGGAAAATACAGGATCAACTGCTGGTCCCTTCACACAGACACCTCATGGGTAAGTAATCTCACTCGACTGCACCCACCTGCAAACTGAGCATGGCAGGGAGGGAGGCAGACATGCCATGATGTGCAAGGCCTGTGGGGACCCTGCCAGAGGCTGTCCCAGGCTCCAGGGAGGCTGGAAGAGATCAGATGAGGAAGAATGCAGTACTGCTGCTGCTCCTCCTCCACCCCCAGAGACCAGACGCTGCTGCCAGTTTATTGCTGTGTCCAGGTGGTGCACAGTTGACTGTAGGATGAAGTTCAACAATTGTATCTATGGAGAACTTGCTCATATTTTGAACTTTTAGGGCTCAGCACAGTTTTAACACATCCCTCTATTTTTTCTGACAACCCCCACCCCATCCCTTTGGAAACATCCAAAGTAGGCTGGTGTTAATAGCTGAGGTCTTTATTTAAAGTTTTATATATACAGTAAAAGTGCCACAGATAAATCTGTGACAATCAGACAAGACAAATGTAAATCTCTCTCAACAATTAGCAGCTTAAGATCTATAAACTACAGTGTTACGTTCACAAGTGTCATTTCTGTACTTTTCAACCCGTGCAAGTGAGTTTTTCTGTTTATTTTTTTACACTTTTAAAACACACTTACAGCTAAGTCAATTGCCTACAACTATACCACCTGGCATACACAACACAGACACACAGGGTTTTTAACTCCTTAGCCACATTCAGAATTCACTTAAAAACTGGCAAAACTACCCAATCTTGAACCCTTTGTAGCTTGGCTTGTTATAATGCTGCTTTTTTTTTTTTTTTTTTTATTAAAAATATGCATATTTTCAAAGCTGACAGACAGTGCTTTCCTGTCCCAGTGTAACATGTACACAAGTCAACAGTTCATCTGATCAGACCTAAGCACATATGGAATTGGAATAAACCAATGGAGTAACTGCTGGGAGCATGCTGGGTATCATTAAATTAATGAGTCTGAAAATAAAGAAGAAATATATAAAATTTTAAATGTTAAATTTTTTTGCATCAAGATTTTCTTTCTTCTTTACACTGAAGGAAACGGGGGAAACAGATGAACTGCATCTGAATTCTCAAATGTCAATGAGGAGCTGCTGCTTTTGAAACTTACACAGTCCATTATATTTTTTCCCTGTTTACGTACCAACACCATATGTGCTTAACACAACTAAGCAATTTCTGAACCTTTTGGACTTTGAATATGGAATATTTTGGGAAACATTCTGCAACTATTAGATGGTCACTAAAACGTTTATATCTACAAAGGCGGCTATTAAAGGTACTCACACACGCACTCACATCCACAGCAGAAACTGTCCTCTACGTGTCATCCAGAAACACTCCATCAGGAAAGCAAACACGACCACGTACAAGGAGAGGGAGCTTTAAAGCTAGAATCACATTTCCAACAATATCATCATTGTTAAGCTATCAGAAATCATCACAGACCTTCAAACTGAAGATGGAGGAAAACCCCAAAACGTTCTGCTAATGCAAAAGGCAAAACATGTGGCAGTTATGTTAGGATATGAAAAGTGGATGCAGCATCATACATGGCATTACTGCAGACAACTTTCTGGAATGGAAGAAACTGCAGAGAGAGAAAGAGAGACACTTTGTCCAGACTCATATGCACATGGCCTTCACCGAACAGTTCTGAGGTGTGTAAGCCTGCACCTTCTAGTAAATTAGCAAATGGTATTATTGAATATGACAGAGTTGAGACACTAAATGAAACTAGGATATAAAGAAGAGGGACAAACACTTCCTTAAATACTACAGATGAGTGGCACTGAGTGTCCAGATCCATTGGCTTTCAACTCCTTCCTGCTTTGACCACATGAAAACCTACCATGAGCAATTCTAGTGTGATCAAAACAGAAAAACAAATGTACAAAGGCCAGGTTTCAGAAATAAAGGCAACAAAGCATTTCAGTTATGTGCCAAATCAGTTCTGTTATTCACACATTTGTTTCTGACCAAACTGCATAATGGGAAGCTGATGGTTACCCAAGGACTGTGATCACCAGACAAGAGCAGCAACAGAGCCTCACTGGAGCCAGGAGCAGGGCCAAAGGGAGGAATGGCCACGCACCTTTGCTCTGGCTGTGGCACTGCAGAAAGCAGGACCAGCATTGGCCTGAGTCAGCTGCAATTGGCAATTTCGATTTTAAGTAGGACAGGAGGAGATTAGTACATGTGGTGACAGAGAGGTGTGCTGGGATCCCTGGGGAAGGGGCACCTGAGTTTCCTGTGACTACAGAAAAACAGAAGGAAGAAGGATGGTTGGACCGTGGAGTGTTTGTCTCCACTGGCAATCAGAAAAACCTCAAGGCTGTTAAACTTCTTTGAGGGAATTCCTCAGAACCCAGAATCTGCATTATGGCACAATGTCTGTGTATGTGTGTATTTATATATATGTAGGTGATGTACATGTCTCATAAATGTGTATGTATGATTTCAACTGGTTCAGGGCATGTGGGCAACATCTGGTTCCTAGAGGGAACTTGATCCTGGAAGGAAGGAAAACAGTAAGACCTAACTAAACACCATAAATGTTTTTGAAGGAGAATCCTGGAATTATTTAGGATTCTATGAACAAAAGATGAATCTTGGCATTGTTATGGCAAAAGGGACAGCAGTTAAAAACCAGCCCAAAGTGAACACAGAATCCTGGGACATGAGGGCTGCCTGCCTGTACCAACAGGTCACCAGCAATAACGTTGCAAGGACTTGGGGTTACATTTGAAGCTGACATTTCCTTTAGAGCTTTGTAAAGGTGTCTGCACCAAGTGCTGGCCCCTGTGGCTGAAAAAGAGGATGCTCTCTACGGCACACCACAGACGCAGACACACAAATGATCTTACTAGAGCCTGACAGGAGGAAAACTTTGGTTTCACTTTTCAGGGGTTTCTTTAAAAGGTAGAGCTATTTCTGAGACAACCATTCTTTTAAGTGGATCGTTGAGTCAGTATTTCTTTCCTTAAAAGAACTTTTTCCTAGGAAGGGATGAACAGAAATTCCTTATTCTTATCCTGAGGCAGGAATGAGAGATGACATGCAAACAAGAAATACAAATATACTATCCTTCACATCTGCAAAAAGAAAAAAAAGCCTTGCATGACAAAGAGGTGAGGAGAAGACACATGGTTTTTCATGATGCTGCATCTGTATGCTCAGGAGGACAGACAAATGGCATGTGAACAGCACTGTGTTCGACAGGCTGGCACTAGTAACTACTCTCTGCCCTCCTCAAAACTGCTTCAGGACAAGACAGCTCACAATTATTCACACATTTCTTCATTTAAAAACATCACTTCTTTATTTGAAAAAAAAAAGTAATGACCATCCCAACCCCTTCAAAAAAAACCCCCAATAATAATAATAATTATAATAATAATAATAATAAAAAATCCTATTAGAAACAATAAGGAAGCACTGAGAGTTTGAGTATTACACTCTTCAAGTATGCTGTTTGGATTTTTTTTAAATCTGTGAATATACATATATTAAAAAAAACACCTTAAAAGTGCGACCAAGGGCTTCTGCTTAAAGATAAGTATTTCAAGGACTATCTCAAAATACTGTAGCACGACTGTGCAGTTACTGTGCATGGCATGAGGCTTCCACTCCATACACTCAGCCAAGTTAGCCAGCCTTACAGAAAGTTACTGAAGTCAGGTTAGCACAGACGGTGAACCCAGATGCTGAGCTGGGAGAGAGATCCACACGTTGTTTTTCTTTTGTTAAGGAAAGAAACCACTCTGAACTCGTACATTTGGACATGGAATGTGATCAGACTTCACAGTAAAAGTTTAGTGTTACAGGTTTGCTGTGGTACCATCATTCAAGGCTGTGCACTAGATTGAGCTTTGCTCATCTTAAACTAATCATGTTCTCTTCTTCCTGACAAGTTTAGTACAGTAGTTCAAGCCACAATTTAAATTGCCCATTGGTATGCTCCAAATTTCTGTATTTTATTCATTTCTTTTGTACACTTTAAAGAATCTTAAGATTTGCATCCAAAGAGAACCATGCTACATAAAAATTATCCAGGATTCTTGCCAAAAGAGTTCTTGAATAAAATCTAAAAAATACTATTGCAATGCATCTCGCAGAGAAAAAACGTTATTCTAAATGTAAACAAATTCACTCGGACACTTTAAAACTTCAGCAGAGTAGTTGCTGACTAATCTTTGCCACACTTGCTCACCAAGAGCGCCGGGAGGGAGCGACACAGCCCATTCGTGCCACCATCATCTGGGGGGGGACAAGAACCGTTCCAAGTAACCGGTGATGGCGTCCCAGTGCTTCCACAAAAAGGCAATGAAAACCACTATAAATAAAGTGCTGAACGTCCTATTGCGAGTCTTCATCAGGGGCACAACGCAGTTGGCCACAGTGGAGACGAAGACGAGAAGGACAGCCATGACAGCCAGCAGGATGTTGATGAACTTCCCCAGCAGGTTCCTGGCTGTGGCATTCTCCAGCCCCTCCAACTGCACCACTTGCTGCTGCTGCTGCTGCAGCTCCATCTTGGAGATGCGTGTCTGGCATGCTTCCAGCGCCTCCTGTGGGCAAGAGCACACGCTGGGTCACCCACAAGTCCACAGCTGTTACTGACCGGGCCAGGCCAGGGCCAGGGTCCCAACACCTCACACAGCTCCTGCCCTGAGCTCCTGCCCTGCAGCAGGAGGAGAGGCAGTGGTGCCATTTCCCATGCTGAAGGGTGAGAAGCCCCTCGCTAACTGAGCACTGCAGTCTGTAACACACCATTCACACCCAAGAGGCTCGACGGCGAGGTGCCATGCTGGGCAGAAGTCAGGCTTTGTTAAAACACACCCTTCAGTGCCACCTGGAATTGTCAGCTGTCAGACTGTGCACATAGTACCATGGCCAGCCACCCAGACCCACCATCCCTCCTGCCTCACTGTCAGACCAGAAGGACGTGGGTATGACAGCCCTCAATAATCCCACAGCCTCTGTCCAGGGCTACCCTGCCAGCTGGTCACTTCAGCTTTGGTTCCAAGAGGCCACTGAGAGGACAAAGGTGCTGTATCTAGCCAGAAATCTTTGTCCTCTTCCTCTTCTGGGGATGCATATTCCCAGAACCTCCCACTTCCAGTGGCTTGTGCTTATCTGGCCCCTCTGCAGAAAACTAGTCAACCTGGCAGAAAACTAAGTCCACAGAAATAACTACCCAAAGGTTCAGTTGTGCAGTGAGGTGTGAGCTCAGGGAAGGGTCTGAGGAGCACCAGGGCTCTGACTGCACAGCTGCCATCACAGGAGCAAGATCTCTAGACTGCAGCAAGCAGTGGCACTGGCACAGCTCCAGATGACACTGTGAGGGCTTGGGAAAGATGTCTAGGAGAAGAGTAGGAAGCATGAGATTTATGGGACTGCCTCCAGGAAGAAGCAAAGCAAAAGGAGGTGGAGGGAGAAGACTATCCTGCACAAAACCAGCTCTCCAAAGCCCTGCTGACTTGGGGGGGATTTTGCCAGGTCTTTTCACAGGGCCAAACCTCAACTGGACCAACCTAAACTGCAGTAAAACACTGGCAGCATGCAATGCAGGGGGCTAGGGAGAAGGAGAGAGGTTTTATGGCAATTAACACAATGAGATACTTCTGTTCTCGAAGACACAAAGTTACCATTTTTCCACTAATCCTCCCTCAGAGCCAGGTTTCTCACCCAACTGCAAATATCACCAACAAGTCTGCAGCAAAGCAGCAGTCTCTCCCAGACTGACCACTGAAAAAGGAACCAGGACTGTTGTTCTGCAACATCAGCCCATGCTTTTATATAGTTTTTCATGTAAAAAAACTTAACTTACCTTTTCCCCAGCACTGCTGAGGAATAGCCTGTCCCAGTTTGCAAGTTTACACTAAAAGCACTGAATTGTCAAATGAAGATTAAAAAAAGCGATCGAGAACTCCCCTCTTCAGTTTAAGTTTTTGCCCTTACTTCTTTCTGCTGCTTGAATTCAGAGAGGAGAGCAAAGCCTGACCCTTGTAACACACCCCCAAGGGAGAGCCTCCTGTTTACATGGCTAGAGGCCATGGCACCACTGTCCACAGACATTGACTTATTTTAACTTTAAGGTCATTGTCAACTGTTACATTTCTCATTGCATCACGTCTGTGGGGGTCAATGAAACATGAGGGTTTCTCTTCAGTTGTGGCCCCTGAAAGCACAGGGCAGAACTGCTCAGCTGCCCGAACAGCAGCAACCAGGAAGGACATTTGACTCAACAGGACTTGCAGCTGGACCCAGAGGCGTGCCAAGAGCACAGCCTGCTCGCTCTCCAAAGGAAATCACCTGGCTGAAGCACCTCCAGGGAGGAAAGAGGGAGAACTTTGACCTACAACTCTCTGCTCACACTATAAATATCTCATGCCAGCAATCAGAACTGAGATGTCTGCTAGAAGTAGCAAAGCAAGTACTTAAAATGGATAAGACACTTGTTTCTGAATAGGCCTTTCTCCACAAGGGTCAGTGGCTGCTTTGCTTTGTAGAAGGGCCTTCAACTTTATCATCTCTGTTTCGTAGCTTTTTTTACATACTGAAGGAAACTTCTCTTTAAAAATAAACCACCTTCTTATTTGGGCAAAACCAACAAAAAGAATTGTTTCCTGACTCAATGCAATGCACACGTAAAGCCATTTTTCCTTAGACATATGTGACCACTGCTGTAAAACCAGTGACACAGACCCATACCCCAGAGCCCATATACTGGGAGTGCTACTGCAAAAAAAGTGTTTGGGGCATGGTCTGTGAGTGTCTAACCCACACTACAAAAGCCTGCAGAGAGAGTGGGTGCTGGCTCCTGCTTTGCTACAACTGATTCACAACCTCTGCTCTGGCGAGCAGCGGCTCCCTCGGCACAGGGGCAGAGAGGGGCTTTACAGAGGAGGTTACCTGGAGAGATACCCAAGGGTCACAGATGGAATAAGGGCCTATCAGAATCTGGTAATATGCAGTTTAGCAATAAAGCTCTAAGGATTAAAATCAAATATTGAAGCGCAGGAGTATTTAAAAAGTGAGCTCCTGAAAGAGCAGGAGGAGGTCAGGACTTGGATCTTTGCTTCTGCCACCCACCTGGATGTCTCGGGCTCGCTCGTAAGACTGGTAGGCAATCTTTTCCTCCATGCTGGCCAGCTCCTGTTTCAAATTGAGGATCTCATTCTGGTGGAGCTCAGTCAGGTCATTTAACTGCTCTTCAAGTCTTTCACATCTAGAAATGACAACACGTGATACAGTGGCTTTAATGAGATGAGGATGGCAAAATGACACCAGTGGCAACTGAGCAACAAACGCCATGGTCTGTGCACTGAAACCAGTGTGGCTGTCTCATACACAGCACGCACTGCCACTATGGCCCTTCACTGAGAATTTGTCCTTTCTACCAGGTGAATTGGTCCTTTCTACTCTGTGATCCTGCTCCTATCCTGTAATAAAACACACAATTACATGACAACAGTCAAGTGATGCAAGAAATCAAGGACAGAATTAGAATAAAGTAAGGTATTCCTCAAACTTTTGTGTAAACCAAACAGTCCCCTTCTAATACCATGAGATTTTAAGCATTTTCATCTACATTCAGAACAGTAATGGGCATAAAAACTACACAGAAATGACATGTGACCAGTGCCTCAGAGAACGTGATATTACTGTCTGATCTCTGCATGAGGTCACATGGATCTTTGACTTGTTTTTTCCTTATCTCCCATGAATGATGCAACTTAACAAGCAAATACCATCATGTTATTTATAAGAAGGACACATGAATCACTAACCTGCAGGCTTATTTTTCAGTTTGCTCCTGATGAATGGGTCAGGAGCAGTCCTGAGGTAGAGGGCTGCCCGAACGAAAATGAGTTACAACAATTCTGAGAGACACAGTTTTGCTTCTCGTTGAGGGAGTTCTAAATCAACTCAAATGAAATGATAGCTCTGAGGGTAATGAAGGTGTGAGCACAACTATCGTGGCCACTGGGCTTTTTCCACGCTGATTGCTACTGTCTACTCATTGTAACAGAAAACATTTACCACACAGCTGTTACCATCTGAACCTCAAAACTAATAACTGAGAAACTTCTAAGGAATTAACTACAGGGATAATTCCTACTTTAAATTTTGGTTTCCTTCTGACTCTGCCTGCATTTAATTCATATACACACATAAGATGAATAAACAATATTTATCTAGAATGAAGAATTTAATTGCAAGATCTAAAGCAAAGACACAAATCTTGCTTCTGTTTTTTTTTTGTTGTTGTTTCCCCCCCCCCAGGACTTTTTTTGGTGCTTCACAAGCTGAATGTTCAGAATCCGTAGTCAAAAGCTAGTCTTTAAAAACAGTCTTGGGGTTTTGTTTTTAATGGACAAGTCTGAAGAGAATTTTCATTTCTGTTCCCAATGCAATACTGCTTTAAACTAAGGAGGAGTCAGACACAGTATGACAATTTGCAGCAGTAAAACACATGTGGTCAACCCGCAGTGAGACCAAGACAACCTCCAGCTGACATGGCTCAGCCCAGAAAGGTGCCACAAGTGCTGTGCAAACATGCTGGGACACACCACAGAACTGGTTTCCCAAGACTGACAAGGGAATGGCCATATGAAGACTAGTTAATGCAGAAGGAGCCCAGATAATTAATACTGCCATTTGTTCCCACACAATTTAAAACCAACAGCTACAACCTGCCACCAAGAAATCATAACTGAACTCACTCTAAGTCCCAAGGGAAGCACCAATTACTTGAATATATTCAGTTTGTTAATATATTACAAAATTCTCCAGTGGGTTTATTACACAAAAAGAGACTGAAGCATTTCTGAAAATAGCATGATTGTCTTTTAACCTCCTATCACATAAACGCCCTTCATAAAGTGGCTGTTGCCAAGCAGCTTAAATCCTGTTCTCTTTACAAGAAACAATTGTATTTTAGTAACTTCAAAGCTACCTCAATCTACAGGAAACATAAGGAAACCCTGCAAATCCATATAGTTAGGAGTTTAAGCAGAACGTGATTAGCAGAAGGGCTGGCTCCAATTCTCCTGCCCTGAATGCAGGAGAATCAGCTCATTCCTGACCCACACCTCACTCCCTGCTCAACCCCAGAACTGCTGCCATGTGCACCCAAGAATCACCTGTACTTCCGGAACCCCCTGTGTCAGGCAACTGCTAGAATTGGGTTTTTAAAAAAAAAAAAAAAACACCCCTGCCCCCACTAACCTACCATGACTTATTTTTTAAATGACACATTCAACTCCTTTTCAATTCTTGTCCCGTTACCTACAATTTAGAAAAATAATTTTTTCCTGCTGCTTTCTACTGGTGCTCAAATTTGAAAGTAAGAAGGGGTTCATGTGACTTACAGGGCTCAAAGCCAGGGTTTCCCTGTTGAAAGCTGATTCACATTTATCTGGGAGTATTACAGAAATAAAAAGGATAGGCCACCTGTCAAGTGGTTTTAGATGATAGACATCCTTCTAACACAAGTGTCAGTGTCTACTGAACAGACTAAACTTGTCTGTGAGTATACCACTTTAGTTCATGTATGGAAAACTGCTCTTTGGAGTGAAATTTCTTATTAAAATTACCAGCCTCTAGATGAACAAGTGCCAGCACAGAAATATTTCTGTGCCTAAATGCCCCTTCCAAGGATGTCAGGCTTGGGAAGAAACCTAAGCCCTCAGACTGGCCACACTCCAAATATGTGAGCTCATGATTTCACCGTGTACAAACAGGTTCCTAAAGGGACGCACAAGATGAAAATACTCAGCAGGAACTTTATTTCAGTCTCGATAGCACAGAGAGTCCCCGCTCATATCAGTAAACAACTGCCACCTTCCAACAGTGAGATAAGCACTGGGCCACTTCAGCGCCTGCTCCTGGTGCAGGAGAACACAAGGGCCAAGGCGCCATCAGACTCTTCCTTCCTGTGACTCAGCTCCAGCAGAGCAGGGCTCCAGGGCTGGCAGGCACGGGGCAGCACAGCCTACCCCGAACTCCCCGGGATGTGGCCAGGCCAGGCCAGCCCTAGTGCCCAGCAACACCGGGGAACAAGAACTGGAGCAAATGCATGTGAGTCACTGTCTCAGAGACAGCAAACTAGACATTAGTGGCTATATGGAGTAATAAGCACTCAGTGTCACCTGACAAGCAAAAGGCTCCTCCAAAATACCTATTTTCTATTTTTTTTAAGCTTTAACTCAACTATGTTTTTGAAAGCTTCCCAGAAACAGAGCAGAGTTAGGAGGTATTTATAGCTTTTAAAACCAGTTATGATTAATTTGAATGCCCAGCCTCTCAGCATCAAACCACAACCTTCTTTCCCATGTTTTAATTTTTTTCTGAAGAGAGGGGTTCCAGTTGGAGGAAGAGGTGCCACACCTCCCTGCCAAGGCAGCAGCAACCTCTGCCCTTGGACACATCATAACACCTTCCAGTTCTAGGCTGATGTTGGCTTTTACCACCACGATGGTTCAAAATACACAAGCTATCAAACAAGAATCTAGATTTGTACAGTCAGGTAGTCATCTCACTGTGATTGGCCCATTAGCTCTCCCTGATTGTGCAGTTACCTGCAGAGACGAGGGCACTGAGTGTGGTCCTCTTTAAAGATCACACTTTAATCAATTCAAATCAACATTCCACATGGCAGTCTAAGTTACTATCTTTTTAAGCTTTTATAAGGCAAATACAGATATCCCGGAAGCTTTTCATGTCAGGTTGCCTTGGTTAGTACTTGGGGTCTGTGCTCACCTTGGGGGAGTGCTCTGTAAAGGTTAATGGCATATGACAGGTACGACTTCACAGTGCACTAGGATGGGACCTACACGAACCTTGCTCAGAGGTGTCAGACAGTAATCAGCCAGTTTAGCTGACAACACATATCAGTCCCCAAGGTCTGCTATTGTACTTTCAGGCCACTCCTTCAGCTGTGCTGTGCTTGCATATAACATTCCACCATGAATGGGTGCTGCTGTATGTGTGAAACAACAACCTACACAGCAACAGACAACAGCACCTCTCTGCCGGGGAGCTGAAGATCCAGCTCCACGTCACTTCGGGATGTGACTTGATGACAATGAGGCACTAGGAACCAAAGTTGCTGTGCTGAGTGCTGGTTTCTGTCAAACCGCTGATTGTTGCAAAGCAGGATTACAAAGTGGTGTTGGTCTGCCTTTGTTTGCCCAAGCTCTGCAAAGCACACAGAAAGCTTGCTGTCTCTACCAGATCCTAGCAGGCTACGTCTTTTCCAGCGTTTTTCCAATGATTTGGCACCAGAATGTCTAAAGAGCTGTAGAGCAACTCCATGCTACATGGTGCAAACCAATGCAGCAAGTGGCATGGGGCACTTCAGCAAGCCTGTCCCCAGTGCACCCACAGCAGCTCTGCTGTGCCTTGCAGGTTGTGGTCCACAGCCTGGCAAAGTCATGAAGGCCACAAGGAACATCATGACAGCAGCCTGCTCTCCTCCACTAGAATAGGGCTTCAGCCTTGCATTTGTTACTTATTTAAAGTTTAAGAATCCTGTTGACTTAGACTGTAATGTCTTGAATGCCTGCAGGTAACTCTTCCCTTCAGAGCCTGGGGACAATCTCTTGCTCCCAGCGTGTGAGGGGGAAGACATCAAATATTATACTGGACAACATAAGACAGCCTGCCGAGAGCTTCTTCCACCCAGCAAGGAAGGGGAAGCATTCCCTCAGCACCTCTCCATTGGCAGCCTTCCTCAGCAGGGGATGAGGGCAGCCTCAGGGCGATGGGAGGCACTGGCTGCCACGCCACACTGCCAGGCCACTGAAAGCCACTGCCACCTCATTCCCTGTGACTCTATCAGGGATCAGCAGTACTGCAGCAACTGCCACACCTTTCCATCCCTTCCAGTGAGGAGAAGGCCAGTGGAGACATGGGTTACTCACTTCCAGAGCCCCATAACCTTCACAACAAGCACACTGTCAGTATCTGACATTTAATTCAACTTAATTTCCTTGACCTGTCACTCTGGGCTGAGCAGAGAAGGCAAAGGATATCCTAGTTTTGGCACATCGGCAAGATTATGTCTTTTCAGAGAACATTAAGAAAGCTGGAATGTTTCTTTCCCTGGTAGACATGGATCTGAGTGTTGGAGCAGGCAGGGTCAGTCACTGTCTCTTGCCTTGACCCAAACCTTTGCAGGATTTATGCAGGGCAAACCATTGTTTCATAACAGTAACTGCACTGATGTACTCCTCATTCTGGGACACCTTGTTATAAACCTCTTTGGCTTGACTTTTTATCTTGAAAACACTGTAAAATAACGTTTTACCTTGCTATTTTTTTCTTGTAAATAAAGGGAGATGAGCAGCAGGATAGCAACATTTACAAGAGACAAAACTGGGAGGGAAAAATCCTGAGAACACTACAGAGCTTCTCATCTAAATCAGGCTGTTGGGAACAGCCTGCTGAGCAGT
Source organism: Scytalopus superciliaris (assembly GCA_013400415.1). NCBI lineage: Eukaryota > Metazoa > Chordata > Aves > Passeriformes > Rhinocryptidae > Scytalopus > Scytalopus superciliaris. The sequence continues at coordinate 142,508 of VXBX01006178.1, forward strand.
ACCATCACAGCCCTGGTGCTCTGTGATCACAGCATTAAAGTGTGAAACAAAGTACCACAGTACGTACCTGTACCGCTCCTCCTGCAGGGTCTGCATTATCAACGTGTAATCCCTCTGGTAGCGAACCTTAAGGTCCTCAAATGATTCTTCCAGTCGTGCCTGTGTCTCTCGAATTTCTTGAATCTCATGCAATATTGCATCAAACCCTGAGCTCTGCATATCCAGAGTGTTTGTTTTGGAGCTGGAAGCTCCCACAGGGCCCCCTGTTGTGCTGTTGGCTCCCACCGAGCCTGATGTGGCACTAGAGCAATCCTCTTCACTGCCATATTTTGGGCTTGACTGAAAGTTCTGAATAATGCCTAGAGCCTTGCCTCCTGTCCCATCCTCCTGGCCTTCTTCTAAGGAGTCTTTCAGATTAGCAATGTTGTCTGCACTCCCAAACTTGTTCCTTATGAGGGAGGCAATCTCCCGGGGTTTGGAAACCACAGCTCCTGCTGCCGAGTGTGTGGCCTGGGAGAAACTGGAAAGCCCGCCTTTTACACTGTCTACCACTCCCTCACTAAAGCCAGTGACTTTTGCTCCAACATCTTTCAAACCCTGATGCATATCCCTCAAGACATCCTTTGGCTGCCGAGGGATCCCATTCTGTTCAATCTCTCGCAGCTTTCGATGGTAATGTTCCAGTTTTTTCTGCAGCTGCAAGATAGTCTGGGCTGACTTTTGATTTTTCTTCTCAAACACTTGCTTAATGCGGGCACTCTGCTGCTTGTCTGCATTGTTGGCTAGTTTCAGGTACTCAGCCACGTTGTCATCGCGGGCTGTTTGCTCGATTTTGATCTGCTCAGTCAGCTTCAGTATCTTCTGCTGCAGGTGTGTGATGGCCACTTTTGTCCGCTGCGGGTCTGGGGTCCCATCAATAGAGTCCGTGTTGATGCTGCCATCAGTGCTGGAGGCCACGGCACTGGAGGTCTGTGCCAAGCTGCTGACTTCCAATCGCTCGATCTAGACAAGGAGAGAGAGAAACATGAGTGCTAATCATCAGCTTCACCAACAGAAAACCCTTCCTTTATGCAAACCAACTTGGCAAATGGATGTAATGCTGCGAAAATGCACCCTTTTTCTGTTGTCCAGGGGACACTATCAATCAAGTGAGCATCAGGCGTTTTACGGACATTTCATAAAAGCTAAGAAAAAAGCAAACCCCCTCATACTTGAGCCCATTTAATGGCCACAAATAATCCAAAACTCAAGCACAAATGCGTGACACGGCACCCAAACTTGGCAGGCCGAGCACTCTGAGGTATTAGGTATAAGGGCAGGGGCTCTACCCGCTGGAGAGCGAAGAGACCGAGCAGGTAACTGAGAGCAGAAGCCACACGGTTCAAGGGTACAGCACACAGGAGTCATTCCCAGTGCTTCACCCATTTGTGCGGCCGCAGCAGTGAATCCTGCCCAAACCCCGCGCCTGCAAGAGACACGCGGAGCCCGCGGGGCACCCGAGCGCGACCCCTGCGAGCCGGGGGGTCTCCGGCCGGGAGGGGAGGGAACACCGGCTTTCAAAGGGGACTCCCCGCTTTCCGCCCGCAGTAACAAGATAGACGCTG
>VXBX01006178.1:144129-167446 GCA_013400415.1 Scytalopus superciliaris
GGAGGCGCCGGTAACGGGCTCAAACCGTTCGCTGCCGGCCCCAGCCCGGCCCGCACACCGCGCCGTGCCCGCGCTGCTCAACACCCGCTGGGCAAAACACACAATGCTGTCACAGGTAACTGTACCCTCTCTCTCTCTCTCAACATTTCATATTGAATGCAAAAAAACCCAACACGTCACAGGCAGCAACACCGGCTGACACCGGGGGTCAGCCAGGCTCCTTACACAACCCTGAGGTTCTCTACTATGTCATCAAAAGGAAAACCAGTCAGACACCTGGAAAAGTATTTTCCAGAGGACTTTAGCTGCTGGAAACCACAGAATATCAGTTCTCAGTCAGCTGTGACTCCTGAAATAGCAACTGCTCNGGCCCCAGCCCGGCCCGCACACCGCGCCGTGCCCGCGCTGCTCAACACCCGCTGTGCAAAACACACAATGCTGTCACAGGTAACTGTACTCTCTCTCTCTCTCTCTCAACATTTCATATTGAATGCAAAAAACCCCAACACGTCACAGGCAGCAACACCGGCTGACACCGGGGGTCAGCCAGGCTCCTTACACAACCCTGAGGTTCTCTACTATGTCATCAAAAGGAAAACCAGTCAGACACCTGGAAAAGTATTTTCCAGAGGACTTTAGCTGCTGGAAACCACAGAATATCAGTTCTCAGTCAGCTGTGACTCCTGAAATAGCAACTGCTCTCTTAAGATGGTTTAGTTGTAAAAAACTTGCTGAAGATTAAACACAGAAGTTCCTTTAAAGGTGTTTCACCTTTTTAAAACTCCTCCAGTAAAAATACATACCACAAAATCATTTGCCAAAAGGATGGACTGTTGTTTTTAAACACGCAGGGCAGCTGCATAAGCAAACAGCAGCTTTCTGAGCAAGCCTGCTGCAGAGGGACTCCTGCTTCCTCATCCCGTGTCTGGAGCTTCACAACTGGGACTGAAAAGTGTCGTGTTACTTAGAATAAAAACATACAAGGCAAAGTGAGACAGGGTAGCTGAGAGTGAATGCAGCATGCAGCCCTGGCAGTTAACAGCACCTAAAGTGCCTGGGTTAGTCACCTTCCTGGTGACTGTACACCTGAGTGGCAATAAACTAATCACAAAAACATTCAGAAGTTGTTTTGTTTGCTTTTTCCCACTGTGCTGGAGGCAGTTCAGTCATACAGGCAGAAAAATCTAGGAGACTCATAGAAAGTCATAAGTTTTAGACTTCCTGTTTGGAAACACCCCTCATTAACAGCCTCATTAGTGTGTGGCAGGTGCAGAGACGGTCTTGGGGACTTGGCCAACCCCTCCATGCTGGGTGGGCAGATGGTCTCCAGCCTCAGGCAGGAGCAGGACTGGAGTCTCTGATAACAGTTACAAGACAGTTGGTTTGTTAGTAAACAAGATCTCTAATTAACACCTTACAGGGAATAAAAATCAGAGTCGAGAAAAAATCCCATTCTTTGTACCTGACCATGTCTGCAGAGTTACAGCCCCTCAGGCCCTGCTCCGCTGGATCGGCAATAAACCACCTAAGTGCACATTTGAATAAAGCCACACACAGAATCCCTGACAGGTACAATGAAGAGATATTTAAATATCACGAAATACTATTAGGGACCATTATCATATTTGATTAAATGCTGTCAACAGCCATAAGTCATCTCCCTGCATGACACCTGCAGCACGTGACTCTTGAAATACCTAAGCCAGGGTGGTGCCAGTTCTACTGTCCCGTGAACAGGCAGTGCCCTGTCACTCTGGATCCCAGACAGATACTGCATATGGCACAACTTAACACAGGTCCTGAAGGAAATAAAAAAGTGACACAGATTCCCCTGCCTCACACACCTGGGAGATGCAATGAGCTCTTCATGACCTACAGCTTATGAACAAACCCTCATCCACAGCTTGGGATCTGGGAAAGCCAGCTGCAGCATGACTTGCCCATGCCCTTGTCACCTAATTCAATATGAAATGGAGTTGTGACTTCATGTGCTGCATCAAGTGTCAGAAACAGAGTTTAGCCAGTTGTCTTCTCCTCAGAGCTGTCAGTGGTAGAAATCCCCAAAGCAGACCAGTATTTCAGCTTTGCTGGGGTCAGGGGGAACGGTGGAAGATGCTGCTGCCACATGATGTCATACTCACTGTATCAGAGAGCATTGCAGGCAGTATCTGTCACAAGCAACACAACCCGTTCCGCTGGGGAGCTCCAGCGAGTCCCTGTCAGTGCAGGACAATTGCTGGTCCCAGCACTGTGCTGCCAGTGCAGCAGAGCTTGGTGGGCTTCACATGTTCACACTGCTTGACTCCATCTGCCCAGGGCCCCATGCCTCTCAAGAAGCAAACACATCACTAACTGGTTAAGAGGTAGCTGAAGTTACAAAGCTGACTTACACCTCTCCTACCTGTGGTTCAGGCACCTGCATCCCTGGTGCCCCCTAGCACAGTGCGATGGCCTGAGGCAAGGAACACTGTATAAGCTGTTCCCTCAAATGAGATGGGGACAATTCAAGATAAAGCACCAGCCTGATCTTGTACTTATTGACAAAGGAGACAGAAGGGACTGACACAGTGCAGTGTAACATCTCCCTTAAGAGGTTGTCTGTGGCCCTTTTAATTCTTTTTAAAAACCACATTGCTGCCAGAGACATCACCTTCTTGACCTCAAACTTCTGAACTCTTGAGAAAAGGTATTTTTGAGTGCAAAACCAGTAAGGCTTGGTGACCCAATGCAGTAATGGTTTCACAAAGCTACAGACTAGTCAGGCAGAAAATCATCAGTGCTGACTAAATAAACGGGGCAACATTGTGGGTGATACAAGTCCAAGACAATGGATACAACAATCTGACTGAAAAAATAAGAAAAAAACTGAATTATATACAAGGACTCATAGGAAGTGGAAAGGTATGATGCAGCAAAAGATATGGCCAAAATAACATCCATGGATGTTTATTTCAGCAGCTTCTGACTTTTAATTGGGGTGAGTGCCAATCAGGCCAGAAATTACAATAATAATTATAGGAAGTGAGGTAAACCTGACCAAAAATTAAGTATAGGAACCAGTAGGAGAGGGTGGATTAGGAAACAAGTTTATACAAGCTTTTATCAGAAAGGGACTATGTAAAATTATGCGGTTTTGTTTTTCTTTTTTTTAAACTCATTCTGTTTTCCTCACTGTGTCTCAACCACATCTCATTACCTGAAAGATGAAATTTTTGTTAACACTTCCCAGAGAGCAGAGTGGTTTTGGTTTTGATTTTTACTTTTTTAATGCTTCAAGCTGCTATCCAATAAATACAGATTATTATTGCATGTTACATAGTCATTTGTAAAGAGCAGACTTTAACTTTGCGGTTGCAAGTTAACTTTGACTTGCAAAGCACTGGAGCAAACTGGGTCTGGAGTCTGGGAGGACAAATGCCTCTGAATGATCCCTCTGCACAGAACAGCCATGTGCAAGAGCAGGGACTCCCCTTTTTCCAGGAGATGCTTCTCTGTTTAGGTTTAATATGCATGTCCCCTCCAAGTGTTTAGTCTAAAGGGCTCCAGTACCTGAGCAGAGCAACTGCACTTCTACACTTATTTCACTTCTTGTTATTTATTTTTAGTTGCAGTATTTTCTGCAGGTACAACACACAGCATTGACTATAATCAAAATTCATCCTTGAAGCAGTTGATTTAATCACCAGTTCATACAATATTAACTATTTCAAAACAACAGGATTCATGTTTCCTGTGAACATATTGCTTTGTCATTCTTTCAACATGGGATGTGCAACATCTTTAACCCCCCCCTTCCTACTGCCCTGTTAGCCCCACGGTCCGTACCACCGCAACTTGGCATTACTAACAAGGCTGTTTTTGAGAACCACCTGTGTGTCACTTTTGTTATGAAGACTGATGAATGCAGTGAGACAAAGCACACATCCCAGTACAGAAGATATTACTTTCCTTTGGGAAGATCCGTGACTTGATTAAATAGACACAGTAGACATGTTTCAAACACAACAGGAACACTATGCAACCTCTCAACCATGCCTTCTGCAGATGGTAACAAGCAAACCTTCAGCACAAGCAAAACAGTAAAACAACCAGCCTGGATCCTGGATTTTTCTCCAAACACTGAAGCCACAATGCACAGGAGAGCTAACTAACAATTCAAAGATAAATAGCCTCTATTTTGTGCTGCAGATCAGAGCATCAAAGATCTTACTATCTTCAATATTTAATCAAGGGGGGGAGATACTGTTTACTGTTAATTCAGACTAGGAAAGGTCAATGCCAAGCTACACAGCTCAGTGAAACCAAAGAAAGATACTTAATCATTTCTGAAGGTCACCAGCTCCAGAGGAAGCAGTACACTCATGCTTTTTTTACCTGAAGGAGAATACGGTTCTGCAGTTTACTACTTCCTGAAAATCTATTTTGCACAGCTAAAACAGCAAAACAAAAGGTCACACTAAAAAAGCCATCAATGCAAGTACCTTTCTCCGACACTGGGCTGCATCTGTTCCCACAATCTTTCATTATTCACTGTTTTGTAAGAACCAAAACCCAAAACAACAAAACCGGAAAACGCCAGAAAGTAGCACCACATTTGATCTTCTTTATGGATTGCCGCACTCACTCAGGACAGGAGCCTTTTTCACACTTTCCAGCTTCTGAAGCAAAGAAAAGCTATATAAAAAACCGAGCCACTGAAATCCGGCAGTAGCGCCTGGAGGAAAAACGCAGTGCTCCCAAGACTGATGCACAAAACGAGGTCAAGTTCTATTGGAGGTTTAAATAAAACAGCCAAACAAGACAGCTCCTGCTGTTGCAGTGCCGCCCCACAACCCGCTCACCTTTGCAGGCTCGCAGAGATGGCTCTCACCGCACACGCAGGCACAGCAGCACCACATGCCCATCCCCGCACGGCCATGGGCGGCCCCGGCGCTGGGCACTGCCGGGGCATCGCTGAGCCGGGCCGGGCTGGGCTGAGCCGACCCGGGCTGGGCTGGACTGAGCTGAGCTGAGCCGAGCCGAGCCGGGCCAGGCCGGGCCGGGCCGAGCCGAGCCGGGGCAGGCCGAGCCCAGCCCGCTCCCCGCCGCCCCGCACGGCCCCGCCGCGCTTAAAGAGACAGCGCTTCCCCAGCCGCTCCGCAACGCCGGGCGATGGTTTTTAAAACCACACCTTCGAGCCAGAAAAATGGCTGAGGGTAACAGCACCAAATCGGGAGCAGATCAGTACAGTCAAAGTGGCACAGCTGCTCCTCAGGGACACAGTACAACAGACCTGGGGGCAAGGGTCAAGCAAGAATTGAAAACAGATTCAAAGACGCACAGCTGGGCATAAATCCACCTATAAACTGTACGCTCTAATTACAGCACTACCAAAACACTGCTATTTAATAATCACTGAACAAAATTTTCAGAAAATTAACGTGATCTCCTGAAGCTCTAATTACAAAGTAATTGTCACAGAAGGACTCCAGAAGGGAAGGAATGGCTGCATGGATGGGCAGGCCACCCTTCCGGAGGCATCAACACCAAGGACATTTTCTGAGGGTGTTCTTATCGCTGCTGCATCAAGTCAACTTTGCCACAGTAACAATGAGAGAAATCCGATTGCTGCCTGCCAGATTGTTACAAGACCAGGTTTGCACGCATGGTTAAATGATGTCTAGTTAGAAAAAGGACTTCTCAGTATTTATAACCAGTGCGGAGAGACTAAACAGTTTGTCTATTCCAACTACTCATGCGATGATCCAGTCTCACTTTAATCTAATACTGATGAAGTTCCACTTCCAAACACAGAACGGAACTTTAAAGAATTCCACCCAAAGGATATGCAAAGGATATACACTAAATCCCTGTCCTGTCTCCATTCCTTTCCATTTTTCCAGGTACAGGAAAAACTGGCAGGTCCAAGATGACTGCCTGCACCTCAACACAGCATGAGCAGCCGAGAGGCTCACCGAGGGCTGCAGCTTCATGTGCTCACAGGGAGACTCTGCTTCCAGCCACGAGGGAAAGCAAGGGGAAGACAAAGTCAAACTTCAGCAGATCTGTGAGCTGCAGCAAGAGTTTTAAACACTGCTGGTCTTTTTTTTTTTTTTAGCGAACAATGACTTGGTTAATCTGTTAGAAATATGCTTATAAAAAAAAACATCTTCCTGACACAGTAAAATACAAAATACAGACTTTTAGCACACTATCTAATAACATGGCTCTGGCTCAGCAGAAACCACAGTCAAGGCAAAGTGCCCAGTCTACATAAAGGATTAAGTTTACCAATAAAGCAACCTAAAAAGTGCAAAGTGATGAAATGGAACATTTCCAAGTAGGCTTGGTGTCTCATTTCTCAATACTGCTGGCATGAACATCACCACAGCGTCCCATATGTAAGTTTAACTGATACAGAATACACATGGTCCCCCCAAAAAAACCATTTTAGTCTTTTCTTTTAGAAATGGCTAAACTAATGTTGTCTTCGAGTTCTTGATAAAGTAGGAAGTACACAGGCTTTTGCATTTCTCTTTAATTTCTTTAACACAATGGACTGCTCTACAGAAGATACCACTGTCTAATCTGCTCTGTTGGCTTGTCTCCACATTAGACCCATTGCCAGTGCTGCCTTCTGGGGTTGCATTACACATCTGGACACCTTATGGATGTGTTGCTCCTACCTTTGCCCTTTTAAACAATGCTCTTGCCCCAAAAGGTCTCTTACGTAGTGCTAGCCTTGAGAGCACCTCAGCCTTCACCCTTACACTCAAAAACCATGGGAAATATCCCTTGAAGCTCCTGTATTGTGTCCTCATTGAGAGGCTTCATCCTCATCTCAGTTTTTTTAAGACTCCTTTTCACTTGGGTTACAGCCACCTCTTAAGATGCTTCATAGCACAAGGAAATCTGATGAGCAATTACATTGTTCAGGGTACAACCCTTGCTCCAAGAAAATAGACTGCTCTTTGCCCAGGCTATTTTAACAGTTATCTGCGCTAGGTTAATGAAGCTTCCAATTGATAATATCCTGACAATTGAATAGCTTGGTTAATGTGAACATCCTGAACAGTAAATCACTGTCTTGGGTTGATACTTCTGGGTTGCCTTGGTGAAAGTAGAATGTCAAAGCAGTATTTGAAAAACCAAATAGAGAAAAAAAACAGCACAAAAAAAAAACCCACAAGAAAGAAATTATCCAGAAAAACTCAAACACTCACTATACTGTTTTACAAAAAAAGAAACCTCTATAACTCAAAATTGTTTTCAACAACAAATACATAATCCTTCCTTGCAGATGACCTACAAAAGTTTTTTAAATATGTAGCACTGTGCTATTTTTTCCATTGACAGCTTATAAAAGAACAAACATAACATTATCTTTTCTGCTACAAAACCTCTTCCCTTTAACCTGTATTTTCTTCAACTGATGGAATATGAATAGAAAAAAACTTTATCATTTCTGACTTTGTTGGAGAGGTACTGAACATCCAGATAACTTGCAGCTAAGCTGATGACACAAGAAAGCTGAATATTTAAAACCAAAGTAATAGTCACTGAAATGGAGGAAAACAACCTGGAAACAGACTAAAAATATTTTCTCCTTTTAAATAGATCAGTCATCACTTATCTTTTGTACTACTTCTCCAGGCATCTTAGCCTGATGTTGATAATGCCTCACATTAAAATATAAAGCTCCTTCCTTGTAAGCAGCAAAAACCCAAAAACCTTACAATTCTCCTTCTACTCTCAGCTCACCTTTGAATTCTGCCAGTTGCTCTACATGCTGGGCTCGCTGCCTTGCAGACTTCCACAAAGGCTCCCAAATAAAAAGAAAATAGTTTGAGTGCTTTTGATATTTTCATGTTTCTTTGTCCCAACAATACAGCTCTGTCTTCTGGGAAGGAGCGTGCGCGGGATGAACACAGCATGTTCTTCTCCCCGTCCCGTCCCCGTGGAGCGGCCCCGGCTCTGCGGGGACACCCACACCCTGACCCTGCACCCCACTGTGACCCAGGACAGGGGTCCCTCTCCCAGCACCAGCAGACCCCTACACCAAGCAAGAACATGTGCCCAAGAGATCCACATGCACAGGCAGCAGGAGGGGGAGAACGGCGAGATCCAACCAGCGCCGATGCCACCAGCAATCCCAGCATGGATCAGATTTCCTCTAGACCAAGGGGAGGGAGCTGCTGAGGATTTACCACTGTTTTCTTCATGTAACACCCAACTGTAAAGTTGACCAAAATAATTCTAGTGAAATATGCAGGCAGACTATTAAAACAGCACATTTCTCCTGTCAAGAACAATTCCCTAGAGCTGTCCTACTGTCCTGATAAAACACAATCTTTAACTCCTAAAAAGATGCTAAACACTATTAAAACTTGATCTCAGCCATGTTTCCTCTGCTGTTTGCATTCCTTGTTGCTCACTGAATCTGTACACAACACCTTCTGATAAATTCTCCACATTGTGTGCTGTTTGGGACAAATTCCAGAAGACTTTGCAGACAACTCCCACAAGGAAGTCAGACCTCAAAGCTCCCTAGAAGAAATCATCATAACTGGAAAAGCTCTAACTATACTCCTGAAAGACACAGATTTCTGGTATTGGAAACATATTCCAATCTCTAAACCGTTCAAGCCACAGGTTCTTTGTGTTCGTGGGGAGTCACCCAACATACAGTCTTTACTCCCACAGCCAGAACCAATCAAGCACTTAAAACAAAAACAGTATCTCAGCAGTGCAAGCAGTTTCCCATATTTTAATGTAGAGCCCAAGCTGGGCCACAAACATTGCTTATTGCAGAGCAACAGCAGCAATAAAAACCTAACCTCATCTGACATAAGGACAGACACGAGACACTTGATTTCAGTGTCACACTAGGCAGCAGCTTGCTGACTGATTTTTGAAAAGCAAAATCCAGCAACAACAGCAAACAGACATGCTGAGCCCCGGTGCTCAGTGGTGAACGAGGGCTCTGCCCAGCAAACCAGCTGCATCCACAGCCCTGGTACCACTGACGTGCGAGAAAGGAGAAAGCCTCAGGACATACGGTTCCGGGGGCAGGCAGTGAGCCCTCCATGCTGGGGTTTGGTGAGGGCAGCACACAGCGTGACCCCAACACCCCTTCGCCAGCCAAACATGCTGTACAACCAAAGCCCAGACCCAGCCCTGCTGGGCTGAGCTCTGCCTGCACAAAGCAGGACCTTGTAACACAACACAGCAGTGCCCTGGGTGTCTTGGCAGGAGCCCCAAATGCATGTTTGAGAAAGCAACTGCAGCCCTGAACAAGCGAGGCATGAACGCACTGCAGCAGAGCCACCAAGGCTACTAAAAATACTTCATCCCTGACCTCGTCAGGAACACACCTCAAGTGAGAGTCTTGTTTGCTGGAGAAAAATAAAACCAGAAAGTAAAATACCTCTGCTGGCAATGGTCTTATTTTAAAAAACAAACATGCAAAACCCCCACATATTCTTGAATGGAAAAACACCTCATGTTTTCTTCCAAGAGGAAGACTGTTGGGTTGAAGGATGCACTTTAATAGCTCTTCTATTGCTCTAGCAAGGTACAACCTCAAAATCTCATCCTCAGCAACCTGCCACAGGATGTTGCTGAGGCTGTTGTTACAGGTTAGAAGCCACCTGCAGACAAATCCAACTCCTGCCCTGTTGAAGGTGGCACAGATGCCTTGTGCACTGCCCAGTGAGCCAGATGAAACATCCGCCACCTGGCCAGTGCCTGGCAGTGGATGCCCTGTACCAGCCAGGAACCAGAGAAAAGCAGAAAGAGTTGGCAGACTGGGAATGGCTAAAAGATGGGCAGCACCTGCTCTGTCCCCCAAGGCAGGACAGACACGAGCCTTCCTCCTGCCCTCCTCTATCACATGCAGAGCCACAAGGCCTGAGGGGCTGAACAGATCCCAGGTGAGATCTGAGGAAAGCATGTTAAGATGAGGCTTCTAGTTTATGCCTAGAGTAAGCACAGCAATCAGACCCTGTATGTTTTGGGAAACACAGCATACTGCTCTGCAGGCAGACAACCGCGTTCACCATCTATTCATAACAGATTTAGCCTTAAAAAGAAAGTTATTTTTAAGAGATGTGAACTTATTCACTGGGCATGCTTTCACACGGATTCTGTTCTGTTAATTGCTAATCAGCCTGGCTGGCTCTACCATGCTCATTCAAGAAAAGCAGAGGTGGATTCTAAGAGACACCACACTATTTCCCTCACAGCTTTTAGGTCACAAACATGGATAAGCTATATAAGTGTACTCTCTGGATCTGTAACAACTATCTACTTAGTAGCAGTCTGACCTGATTATGATGATACTGTTTCAGGGGAAGTCTGCTCTGTCAGACACTGTCCTGAGGGTGGCCCACCGGGATGCAACCTCCAACACCAACCTGCCAATCATTCCCACTGCTGAGTCCTGCATTTGCCCCACAGCCCTGCTCAACAGCAATATCAGCAAAGGCCTCTTTTACAGACCGGACAATGAAAAAAGTGCAAGAACTGCCGAAATATTTCAAAAAACTGTAACAACAGACTATGATCTCAAAAAGGACAGATCTTGTACTCCTCCTCCCGCCCCACCCACAATGCCAAAACACAGGCTTGGATTTCTGACTTAACTGCTACCTCAGCTGGGCTTACGATTTTGGGGGGAAAAAAAATGCATTTCCAGTTTAGGCAGTGAGTACACCTTTTGTTATGACAGCAGTCCCTACCAGTTCATCTGTAACTATTACCAGTTTTTAAAATGGAACCCTGTCCCATCTTCTTGCTCAGCAAGTGCACAGGTAGTTCCAGGACTCACATGCTCTAAATCACACAGAGTGTGAACCTTCACAGAAGTCATTGTAGTGGATAGACTGTTGATAATCCTACAATGTGCCAGCATTATTACATTATTCTTTCCCTTCACACTGGTTTAAGCTCTTATACTGCTGAATATTTGGAAAGCAAGTCCTTTCTTGTGTCCACATTTTTTTTTCCCCTTAAAATTTAAAAATTTCATCTGTCTCAGTCTAGGATAACTCAAAGCATGTTCTAAAAAATTGGTAACAATTAATTAAGGAAGCTTTGGTCTAACTCAGGTTGGTACTGTAACAATGCATTGATCCCAAGACACTCTTAATTTACCACACAGGCTAGTATTTAGTCCTGATGCCCACCTAAATGGACAATAAGGTCACAATGAGCCCACACAGATAGGGTCCCCTCAACAAACCACTGTTAAGCAGCATTCATAGCTGCGGAGTCCTGCCAGGCCATCAACAGCCTGGCTGGAACACCAGTCACTCCCTGCCTACTGGCACAACGCACTTCCAAAATCCCACTCGTGCCCACAGCAGCTCCCTGTGCACACAAATGCTCTCAGCACACGTGCTCCAAAAGGCTTTGGTCTGTCCAGCAGTGCCACAAACAGAACCCAAACTAACAAACATACAAAACTGAACTGGGGCCAAAATGAAATTTGTTGATATGGAAATTAGCTCACAGAGAAAGTCTTACACTTCCATTACTTCTAATCAATATCTTAGAAACCAAATGGCAAAGACAGTGTCTTTTTTGGCTGATGGATGCTCCTTCCCCCCAGGCAGCATCTGTCTGTGCTGTCCCAGCTCAGTCTAACACGTCCTGCTCACATCTGCTGCTGCCTGATCTTTCAGTAAAATCACGCAAGATAAGTGAACAGTTTCAGCAGAGCACATTTCACTAACCCAGCTTACTGGCACTAGTGTTCAGCAACTAAAGAGGACAGTTGGAGTTACACAGCAACTCCCACCAAGCCACTGTCTCTTTTCCAGCTGTGTGACCTCTGGCATCGCTCTCACGGTGGGAGCTGCGCGCCAGCACCGCAGCAACCTACTAACAGGCAGCAGTTGAGTCCTGCCTTCTCCTGTACCAACTGCCCCAGGACTCCCCCCAGCCCAAAATCCGGCCTCAAAGTAGGCAATAAAACTTTTCGGGAAGTTTCTTGTTTTCTGCTTCCTGATTGGAGTTTTTTCCCACATTTTTAATGAGAACTGTCATTGATTAGCTGAAAACAGCTGTTGTAGGATAACCAAGACTATCCACAGAAGACCACATGCAAACCTCACCCAGGAGACAGCCAAGAGCAGTGCATGAAAATACCCTCCAAAAAGCAACTCTGCTGAATAATTGCTGCAGAGTGTCTCACATTGTTAAAAATAGAACTAATTTCTGCACTGGCAGATGGAGTTTCAGTCAAAATATCCACTGAGCCACTTGAATAATTAAGTGTTGCATCTCCATGGCATAACAGAGTAGCTAATGCAATTTACTGCCCTTTCTAAAAAATGGGGTATAAATACTGTTTGCTAATTTTTCAGCACAGAAATGAACAGTAATAAGGTTTATAGCACTGATCAGCAAGCCACTAGCTGAAATGCTGCCAAGACATCAGCATCATTCTCTACACACAAGCTATTTAATCTCTCAGGTAATTACCTCCTGGAACAGAGTAGTCATTTAATCTAGAACAGGTTTACTCAGAAGGAAGCAGAAAGAACTCTAGACTGGCAATCCTCAGTGATTGAAAACAGGGAGTTAGAGGGACAGAGAACAGCTGATGCACAGTGAGGCTTTTAAAAAGTATACGCACAGCTTTTAAACAGCCACGTGTAAAATTCAGTCTTCATGGTCACACAGACCCTGCATTATTGCCCAAACTGTTCATATTTCACAGAGTTGAGTTTTTCTTTTCAAATATTCTTAGCATTTCACAGAATCACAGAATGGCTTGGGTTGGTTTCAACTTCCAGCCATGGACTGCTTTCCTCTGGGCAACTTGTGCCAGGGTCTCACCACCCTCACAAGCAAGAATTTCTTCCCAATATCCCATCTAACCTTGCCCTCTGTCAGTGTGAAGTCATTCCCTCTTGTCCTGTCACCCCATGCCCTTGTCCAAAATCCCTCTCCAGCATTCTCGGAGCTCCTTTAGGCACTGGAAGGCTGCCTTTCAACAAATTAATAACCTTAAACATTTTTTCTCTCTAAACTTTGAAATTAAATAATGTCAAATTTCCTTTTACCTTGCTAAAGGTACAAATTCTTTAAGTTTTAAAAAAATACAAGGTCACATTCCAGATGGATGGAACAACAAAAACATTTTGGAACAAACGCTGTTGAGCAGGGAAGAGGAGGATGATCATTGAGATATGTCTAAGTGTACTAAAAATTGTCCATTAGATGAACAGTGTCAAGAATTCAGGCACAATGTCTAGAAACTACAGAGCAGCATGAGCAATCAGGCAGAGTGCACAGCAGCACGTGTGCATTTGCTAGTGCTATAAACCCCTGGCACTGCAAAGCTGCACAAATTCCACTCACTGCTCATCCCACACCACACTGCTCAGAGTTCCTCCGTTTCTGCACTGGGCTGCAGGCAAAGCAGCTCAGCTGGCACTCTGGACTCTCTTGTGCCCAGTTTCCCCCAGGCTAACTAAGCAGCCTCACTGACAGGGGAGGCACACCTTCCTCCTAAATCCAAGCAGCCAGGGCCTGTGGGAATGAGCCCAGCTCCGGCAGGGAAAGCTGAGCTCCCCGGCTCCTGCCAAGCATGTGGACCCTGGTAACCCAACCCCATCCAGCTGTCAGCACGAACCCGACCCCAGCCCCACAGGCACGTCGCAAACCATACAGACACAAGGCAGTAGTAGCAAAACAGCACATACAGACTGCACAGGATCTAGTGCAGGAGCTTCCTTTGCTAAAAGCAGGAGAGCAGCACTAAAATTTATCTCTTCCATTCTCCTGTTCTCACCAATATATACATTTAACCCAGATTCTGAAAGGATACAATTTCAATGTTTAACAAGTGGGATGAACATCTGTCTGACTAAATTTCAGCAGCTCTACAGTGACATCTGCAGCAAGGTCCACTCTCTGCATTTCTGAGCAGCAGTACCAAGCTCAGAGGAGATTTTAAATGTGTTTAAAATATTTCCTAGTAACACCTGTGTGAATCTGAAGGATGACTGTAATCTACATTCCTTTGTAAGAAAACACTCTAATCAGAGTTGGTATCTCAGTAAGAAACTGGGTTAAAGCTTCTAATGCTGAAGAGAGCAGCGTTTCACTTTCCTCCTGTCTGACTGAAGCTGAGCACTCAGTAATTCACAGATGGCTCTGATCAAGCTCCAGCACAGGTTCTGCACAGTCATACCTCAGGGACACTATCCGCAAGGTGTCTGCTATCACGGGCAACATACATAAAAGCTGTGCAATGCCTGCTTCCACAGGTGTTTCTATTGCTGACAGTGCAACGCCGCAAAAGCAGCCCTGCTTTGCAAAGCATGCTGCTCTGCTGTGAGGGCCAATTTCAATCCAATTCCCTTGGAATACTGTTTCCAACTGGGAGTATTTGAACTTCCAATCTGTCTTCTAAAGAGGCAGTTGCTAATGACACCAACAGCTACTTTTTGATTTCAAGGATGCAGAGATCAGATACAAAAGGGCTGCTTTGTTAGCTAAAAGCAAGCGTAGTTGTACCTGTTAAGAGCAGAGGCTGGAGGAACCCTGCTCATCTTAATGATCCTCGACCTGCTGTCACATACACTGAGCCTCTCCAGGTGTTTGCACAGATGAGAACCCCCACAGTGCAGAAGCAGACAGTGTAAGCAGGAACTCAAGAGCCTATTCCCTGTCTGATGGGGCTGTGGGAATGCCCCACTCAGCCTTTACCCCTTGGGCACTTCACTGAGCACAGCTCAGGCACCTGCACTGCAACACCCAGAGGTTTCCACCTTGTTTGAAGGATTGCAGTATTTTGCAAAGTGATGTTTAGTAATAGAAATACATGAATGGTTTTCCTGGAGATTCCACCTTTAGACAGTGCCAAGATAACTTTACAAGGCTTCCCCGCTAACACTGCTCCATTGCTGTGAAGCTGACTGGCAAGAGCAGCTCTCTTCAATTTTCTGCCTGGCAAACAAGTACCACCATGGCTGCTACATCCTGGAAGCTTTCTGCACCAGTGTAGATGGACAAACATAGAAAATTAAGTTAATGTGTAGTGTGTTGCAAGTCCATTGATTTTATTGAAATAACTAATGTTGTCTGTCTCCAAATGCCATCACCAAATTGTTAAGCTGTGCTCTGAAAGTGCTCCAGCTCTGGATAAAACAAACCACTGGCATGTACCTTTTACGGAAAAAAATGTTTATAGGTTTATAGAGTTTTATGAAAACCTTTATAAAGATTTATAAAAATAAGCTCATCCTCCATTATTATGTGACAAATACATCTTTGCAGACATTCTATTCTGTATAGGATGTGGATTTAAGAAAAATGTCTGGAATTTCTGTAGTTAACTTGGCAGGCAAGTCATCACACTGTTTTCAAACCCTATACTAACCTAATCTTGGTAAACAATGCCTAGGATCTTCTCTTAACAAATGCCAGAGCTTTAATTATACTGTCTGGACAGGCTGTGTATAGTTGCACTACTGTGTTAGTTTGATTTCAATGTATTACAAACTGTCCATCTGAACAAAGAGCTGCCTCCAAAATCTGCAAGCTACTACAGACTCCAAAATCATTACAAAACCTTGGAATTCTTTCCACCTCTGGTTTTCTACCCAGCCTCAGCTATCCAAGTTCAACCCAGAAATGCAATCACAGTGTTTCTGAGCCATGAGATCGCCAGTGCTGTAACTCCAGAACCTCCCTGGATGTGACAAATTCTGAGGGTCACTCACGTCTGCTCTGCACTGCTCACCTCTCTTCTCTCCAACACTGGAGCCATCTCACATCAGTGCTCCACAGCCTACAGTGCTGACCAGGTACATGTGAGCTGCTTGTTTGCTGCTGACTCTGGGAACCCATCCACAGTTTTCCTTTTACAGCCCAAACACTGAAGTTGCATCAAGAGCACTCATTCACCAGGCAAATATTTACATATCCCTTACAAAAAATATCAGAAAAGCAGAGTTGATTGATAGTACATGCACTTCTCAGGTCCAGCAACTAAATATAGGTTCAGCAGTCCTTTAGGTGTGTACTGCTCACTGTTAAAATGCTGGAGGAAAATGGCTTATTATTACCTTTTAATTCTTTAATTATGCTAAAAGGTTCAATCATCTTTGCTCTCTGATAGCAGTTTTGGTAGGTGGATCTGGATGCTAAGGTGAGAGCTACATAAAAGGAAAGGAAAACCAGCATTCGACTGAGCAAGTTGCAAACTGCTCCAAATTATGACACATGTAAAGAACATAGACCTGCTGGGTACAGATGGTGTTTGAGGCACATCTGATTAGCCAGAGACATGACAGCATGCAATAGTAGGAGCTGCTGGAACACAGCCTCCTCTCTTGCAGAACTAACAATGTGTTCAGAAAGAGCTGCATCCTGTGGCACAGCAGGGATCAAGGGATGGACATCACCTTCCCTGTGGCCTCAGCACCCTTCCAGGCTTGGACATCTCCCCTGCCCTGAGAGCTAGACAGAGGAGAAAGAACACCCCTTTGTCCAGTGAGAAATTCTTGCCTCGCTATTGATTAGCTAAATGGTTTGGATAATCCAAAACTTTCCCTACCTGTTCAGTGCATTTAGTACTTAAGATATCACGTTTTATGCATCCTTTTATTTCTGGCAGCCTATGCAGAGATGCTGTTCTGTCTTCAGCTCTGTTACAAAAAGGGTAATTTCACATAATGCAAGGAGGCTATAGCATAATTCTTAACTTCTATCACTTGTATTAAACAGCATTTTAGGGGAAAAAAATAAATTTCAATTAACCAACATCTAAACCAATGAAAATACTGAAGGATTGAACAGATCAAGTTACCAGAGCATTGCTAATATATTACTTTAATTAAACAACTACTTTATTCAGACCATTAATATTGAAAGCACTAAACCAATCCAAGAATAGTTCCAAATCTGACAAATATTTAAATTTGTCGCACTTGATCCTACCAGACAATAACTTTGACTCAGACATAATTTCCTTACTCAATTGCAGTATTTTGAGTCTCCATGCTTCTGCGATACAATATTATTTTTGCGATTAATGGGCCTGATCCCAACATACGCCCAAATCCTACTGAAATTAATGCTTTGTGCATAAAAAGCAGAATTACTCTCCTCCATTTTTAAGAACACACACCAACTAAAAGCTTATTTAAATAGAGAAAACTGTTAGAAACTTTATTCCCACCCCAAAACAGCAGTCCCAACCACTGATGACTCTGGGCACCAGTTTTGCACCAATATTGCACACACTTCGAAGTCCAGCCTCCAGAGAAACACCTCATTCACGTCAACCTGAAACTCATTTCCTCTGCTCCTGTTGCCAATGTCAGCAGGCTGAAATAATGTATCTCTGATGGAAGAAATACTTCTTTCCCTGAAGTTTTTGTTACCACCAGCAGGACCCTGGGCCCGTTCACACGGGGCAGTGTAGGCAGTGGGTCCCAGCAGACCCCAAGGCAGACATGCTTGAGCAAGCACAAACCATGCTTGCACAAAGCCATTCTGCGCTCATCTGAGTACTCCTTCAAATTTCCTTTTCTTTGGGAGAAGTGACTCTAGAATTGAGACTTTTACTAGTTATGAATTTTCGAAACATTTCCAAACTGACTTCAGTGTTCACAGGCTTCCGAGAGTTAAGTAAGACCACAATATGTGCAGAAAACACCCAGAAAATACTTTTCTGCAGCTAAATGTTTACCAATGGCACTCCAGGAAAATAAAAATCAACAAAATTCCCCTTGTAGCAGAACTTCAGTTTGCATTCTGATTATCTTGGTCTCCATTCTTGCTAAGTGTGTGCCCTTTGAATGCCCTATCACAAAACTCAAACAATAGCACTTATAATGTGCTGATGAAACATTTTATTGCTCTTATTCCAAATCTAAATACAATTTTCTTTTTCAAGCGTACTAAAATATTCATAGAAAATCTCCTAAGGACAAGAATCTTGGCTTATTTCTTTAGCAATTTTTCCTGTCTGTTTCAAATAGTCTCAAAGCTCACAACTCAAGAAGGGAATGTTTTCTAAGCTGAACTCCCTATTCAAACACCAGTTGATCTTAGTGGTATCAAAAAACTGCATCTCAATTTAGGGGGAAAAAAAAAAAATCAGACCCCAAAAACCCCATCTTGTTCCTTTACTTTTCCTGTCAACAGGAAAAGGTTGCTGTACAGTGAGCAAGTCAACTTATGTTGGAGAGGATACAGCCACCTCCGAAGGATGCCTTTGGAAAAACTGAGCAGATCTCACTGAAAGAACAGGTCAATCCCATCTCTGAACAACCAAAATTCTGTGAATGAAACCTCTACTATCCTTGTCTTTGCTCAAACACATCTGTTTACAATTAATCTCTGATAGGAGTTATTTTGAAGGCCATTGTTGCATCCTTTGTCAAGACAGGGAGTCCCAAACTGCATGTCATGCAAATGTTGAGAACTAACTCTTCTTGCTCCCATTATTTCCCTTCCCCTGAGCTTCCAAGGTGTTCTTACAGTGCAAGACCTTTTATGTCCTTTTTGGAAAAGACCTAGTTTACATGAGCATCTCTATCACTGACTGCCATATCCAGAATGGAAAGATTTGCAAAATGACAGCAAACTCTTCTCTGCCCCTGAAGAAACACTGGTTGAAGAAGAAGCCATCTGGTTTGTCAGGGAACTGAGGGGAGAGGGACAAATTCTACACAAGGCAAAATCTCTGCAAAGGACCCCTGAAGTTATCTAATTCAGAGTAAAGATGCCAACACTTGTAATGCTTCTTTTGATCACTGCTGAGAGGAAATTCCAATTGTTATTGCCATCTAGCTCCATGTAAGCACCTATTATAAAGTATGATGATTTTCTGCAAACTGCCACAAGCTGTGGAATTTCATTATTAAAAGGAAAGATGCCTTTATGTAAGCTGCATTCCCCTGCAGTTTGTGTTTACAGCCTTTAACACTAGAAGTCTGTTTTGGCAATGAGCCATTACATGCAATTTGCCAGACTCCCAGCTGGCATGAATAGGACCAATTCTCTGGATTATTAGTAATGTTTTACCACAAAGAGAAGTCCTGAGTCCTACCTCTAACATCTCTGCAGGTGTAGTCTCACAGACCCTGTTAATTACCAAAGCAGAAGATACTTCAAGCCTGTTTTACTTCCATACTGTCATGGCATGGAGTTCCTACACTGGAACAGGACAGACTCCTCAGGAAAACTGATACTTCAGTGCAGATACTACCAGAGCATCAAAAGCTCATTTTCCTTTTGTAAAATGAAGGTAACATTGCTGCAACATTTTCCCACACATTCCTCCAAGCAAGATGATGCAGCGGAAGCTGCTTGAGGGACCCATCATGCCTAGAAAAGCTCACGGCATTTCTATCACTGGCAGGATTCATTCCATACCAGCATGGCCAGCAATACTTGAAGATGCATCTGCATCTTGCCACCTCTTGGCTTTGTGCAGATGAGCCTTTTGCCCTGTATACTGTGCAAAATACTGTGCAGGAACAGATCCAAAACTAAGTAATATGAGGAGCAATTGACTAAGATGTTCCAGCTGGCTTGTCTACAACAAGGCATTTAAATGGCCAACACAAGCAAACCCACTGTCGCCTTTCCCTTAGAAACAACAGGAAATTTCTTAATAACTGCCCTTGCCCTGACAGTGAGAAGCCAAATCCCCTGTGTGACCCACAGGAGGCACACACCTGAGTTATGGTGCCTGGGACAGAATGGCAGCACATCACAAAGGCTGCTGTGAAAGTGAACGACCTTCTACCACATCCGCCAGCAGTAAGCTGCATCATGTCTACCATGATAGAAAAGGTAATCTAAAGGTAATCCACCACTGAGCAACTGATGTGGTAACAACTGTGTCCCTGTACCCCGGAAGATCCCGTTAGATCCAACCACCCCGGTGGCCTTGTTCCGCCATGGGTACACTGCCACCACTCCAGTGCTGTGAGCAGGGCACATCTGAAGAGAAACGCTGCGCCTGCTGCTCTGTAAAACACAAGAAATGGGTTGAAATGCATCAGATTTCCAATTCTTGTTCTTGCTTCTGACTCTTCTCCACTATGAACTGTAGCCAGGTTACACTGGATGTCAGCATTATGATCAGTTTTATTGAGAGCTCAGTGAGAGCTACTACTTTATATCATTTAATAGTGAACATATACACTCTGTCATGTTGCATCTGCCTGAGACCAAACGCAACAAGAGAGGTAAGAGACCCCCGGAAAGCTGAGGTGGCACTGCAGGAAGAAGCTTTACCTGTATCAGTGACAAGCAGAAATGTCAGCACAACAGCACAGTCACCTACTGTCACCTTCATAGCAAGCAGCAGCTTCTTTTAGCTTAAGTATTCCAAGGCTATTTCAGCACAACACACTGAAGCTCCTCTCCCATAAAGAAACTCCACAAACACCAGTGACAACACAGAGACAGTTCAGATGCTGATAAACTCAATGGTACTTGAGAGCAAAACAGTTCAGCCTAAAATTGTTAATATTTAATGTACTGGTTAAATAAATGGGAGTATCAACCCAGTACACAAAAACCAGGGGGTTTTGCCTTTTCTTTCTTTAAATTTAACCTAAGTTTTCCTAGTCAAAACTTCAGCCATATATGAAAGCACAACTTGGCTCAATAGAACCTCTCCCAGGAGACCAGAACCTTTAAAAAAAAATAATATGATAGCATAGAAAAACTTCCTCAAATACAGTTCAGTTTATCTCCATTATTTTCCTTTCATAAACCCAGCTAAAACTTCTGAACAAAGTCAAGGTAACAGCTGGATATGGTTTTGTACTATCACCCTAAAAGTGAATTCTCCAAATGCAACGCACCAGCAACAGCACTTCCTGAGGTCTTGGGCAACAGTAACTGCAGGCCCTCCAAAGATTTCCAAGCAGTGCAAGAGACAGAGCAGTTTGAACCAGAATACTTGTAAAACACTTTGGATACTTGGGGAGGAAGAGAAAAAACGGCAGAGACTTTCCACACAACCAGAGCATGACAAGGTGAACAACTTGAGCTTGGCCTGGGGAAGACATTTGTTGCACCACTCACAAAACCTCATCAAGTATTTTGCCTTTAAGTCTTAACAGTAAAGGTGCAATAAATGATGATTCAAATTTTAACTGTTACAGATATTTAAGTAGGCAAACTAACATAGAACCAAAGCAGTAACCCACAAATACTAAATAGTGATTTGGTACATGTGAAATAAGAAACAATACTTGAAGATAAGACTGTGTAAAACTTTCTGAAATTCCAGATACAAGCAGGTTATCAAATGTAAACATGTCATGAATTAGGATATGGTCAAGTGCTTATACAGCTCTCTCCAGAACAGTATTTCAAAATCTGACAGCCATTATGTAAATAAGAGAAAGGCATCAACCCCATTCACAGAAGGAAGACAGAGACTGGAAGAACTGAAAGGACTTGATGGAAGCCATGCAGTGCAAATAGTCTTGTGGAAAGGGAAACCAGCTCTTGGAGATTAAAGCCTGGATCACAAAGCCTTATTTCTCCTTCCTGCATGAAGTCCTAGTTTTTCTGTGCTCAGGTTTTATATGCACTGGTGGCAGCATTTTTCAGTTTGCAGCTCTCAAATCTGCACAGTCCCATTCAATTTGAAGTCTCCACCATTAAATGTGGTTAGAAATTGCAGTTTTGACCTTGCAGCACTTAACACAGGACATTCAATAATGCCCAATTTCATACAAGATGTGAACACATGCTGGGAGCAGGCACTCCAGGTCCTACACAGACATTTGCCAACTCTGAAGTCTATGACAGCATCCAGAGAGGAACCAAGGTTTTAGCACAAGAAACATTAATAAAGTACTGGTTTATTTTACACAGTCTGGTAGTCATCGTGTTTCAGCTGATGGATATATCAGCAAAATTCCACATATTTCCTATCCTTTCCCTCCAGCAAATGACAGGTGCTTTGTAGCACCATTTGCTCTCCCTTCTCCCAAGCACTCCAACACACGGGGTCTTCACAGTCCCACTCTGAAGCACAGTGAAGAGACAGTTCTCATCCCGCATGAAAACCAAGATAAACACAATCCCTTCTGACTGTTACTTTGCACAACTGCGCTTTTTATTTTGGTAAATACACACCAAGCTCTCATTTCTCCCTTCAGTTCACCATACTGTAAGAGTTGTGCAACTGTTACCATTAAAACACCAAGGTTAAGAACCTGTCAGGGACAGACAATTGTTTTTAGACTAGGCTTGACACAACGAGAGGCAATGCAGTGCAAGACATGACTGTGTCAGACAACAGAAAAATGGAGAAAGCCAGAAAAACAAACTGAAAACAGTCCTCCTATAATAAAAACTTAGTGTAAACATTTTTCCAAATCACACTGCCCTCCTTGATAAAAAAGGATTAAAACGGAGTTATCCAAAGGAGTTTATTTAAAACTATTTTGGCTGCCCCACATAAACAAAGCTGGGCACGAAGTTTGTTACTAACTAGATCAGGTCTCTTTTGAGGGGAAGATTAAACTCCACAGTGCCTGTGGGTACTTCTGCTGCTTGCAGGCAGAGCTCGGCATGGAACAAGGCAAACCTTTAAAAGATTTCACTTTTTGACATCCCCTGAAAATGGCCACATAAGTTTAAGATGAGGATATACTAAAAAAAACCCCCATAACTAAGTAAGATACCACACTATTGCAAAGTGTTTCCCAAGACAGTTTGCAGGATGTGAATTCTGACCTATTTTAAACGCTGACAATAGCACTTCAGAATTCTGATGCCTGCATTTTAAAACCTTTACAAATACACACACTGGGGGGGATGGAGGGGGGCAGATGGAAGAAGAGTTTAAATGTAAAGTGAAGATTCAGCTTGCCTTTTAAGAGTCCAATTAATACTGTAACCCCTACATCCAGAGTCAAGTCCCCTCAATGGGAACGGTGAGATCTAAGAACTGGGCTACGCTGGCAGCTCTAGAACTGTTCGTACCTGCAGTGCCCTACACAGCCTTGCTTTTACTTACGGATGAATTTTTCCCCATGTTTTTCCAACTACACACATTGCATTGATTCAGTGACAAAACCGCAAGACTACATGGATTAACTATTCTCTCCGTTAAAGCAGCTTCCTGAATCAAATCCGAGCACTTTCAGTCATTAAACAGCAAAATCTGTTCACGGCAACTCCTTTGTTCTGTAGCCCCGTGTTCCCAGCGAGGCTCCGCTGTCCCTGCAGGTGTGTCCCCGGGAACGCGCTAAGGCCCTTCCTTCTCTCTGCCCAGGACAAAGCACACGAGCGGGAGCTGTACCGGGCACCCCTGGGGGGCACCCGCCGGTTCCGC
>VXBX01006178.1:167524-193506 GCA_013400415.1 Scytalopus superciliaris
CACCGGCCCCCCTCTGCCGAACCCCCCTGTGCGGCCCCCGCCGGGCACCACCGACCCCTTCGCACACCAGCGTCAACCCTTCCCCGGGAATCGGCACAGAAGACCCCGTTGTAATCGCTTGAAAGTGATTCAAGAAAGTATTTCTCTCCCCACCATAAATATGCAATACAGATCTGTGATGGAACAGGGGCACTTGCAGTTCTTCAAATGCCTCGATAAGGGCAGCTGTGGGACCCTGAAAGTGTTCCCCCTCCCCACAGAGCACTGGTGACAACTGCAGGGAAGGGGACTGCAGGGCTCTACCCTCCCTCTGCNGGGCCGGCGGCGCTCAGCGGGGGCTGCGCATCCCCGGGCTCCGCGCCCGGGGCTCCAGCTGCCCCGGCGGCACCGGGCGGGGCGGGGCGGGGCAAGGCAGGNAATCGGCACAGAAGACCCCGTTGTAATCGCTTGAAAGTGATTCAAGAAAGTATTTCTCTCCCCACCATAAATATGCAATACAGATCTGTGATGGAACAGGGGCACTTGCAGTTCTTCAAATGCCTCGATAAGGGCAGCTGTGGGACCCTGAAAGTGTTCCCCCTCCCCACAGAGCACTGGTGACAACTGCAGGGAAGGGGACTGCAGGGCTCTACCCTCCCTCTGTCTGCAAGAGCTCAGCAGCGAGGACACGCACGGGACAGCACCCAAGGCACGGGCTCGGGCAGCTGCCAGGGTGCTCACGAACCGAGCAGGGAAAACTGCAAACCCCAAACACAACAAGGAGCTCAAAATCTCTGGAAACAAGTCCATTTCTCGGGTAGTCCTGTCTCAGTATTTTAATTTTGGACTTCTTAGGATTTTATTGCCAACTCCTTTTGTAATTGCCTCCTGCATCCAAAAGGGTGGGCTCATTTTTGTGGTTCACTGAAATGGCTATAGCATTGATCCCTGCAGTACATGGACTTACCTACAAGGGAAAATAGTTTCTGAATAACTCTATCAGCAAAACTACTGGCTCAGGGACAACTCCCATGGCAGAGCATGTCCCAGCTGAGTTTTGACTGAGTATCAGGGCAAGGCTAGCACTGTGCTGCTAACCAGCACTCTCCTCAGGCCTTAGTTTCAATGGGGAGCAAGCAGTGACACAGTGGCCAAAAGGATGCCAAGGCATGCTCCAGCTATGACAAACCTGGGGCCCCAGATGGTGCAGTGTGTATGGCTGCAGTGTGTACCTGGCTGTTAGGGGTCAGCTCTGCACTGCCTCCACACAAATTCCCCTTCTATGTCATGCACTGGGTAAGCACAGGTCACTGACATACATGGTTGCATAGTTGTAGAAAAATGAAGGTGCCTTATGCCAGAATATTTGCCTTCTTAAGGAAATTTTTTTAGCCTATTTTTAAAGTCATCAGATGACTTGGAGGCTAGAGATAGAGCAGAAATTTGCAGTTGGGCCATGGAAGGTTATGAGAAGGGTCAGGGTGGTTCTCTAAATAGACCTCAATTGGAAAATTACAAAAAGATTATACAGAGGTGTTTATTTTATAACTGTCATCCAAAAGTAACATCAATGGATGCATTTTTCAGCACCGAAACCCCAGCTGTGAAAGGAGAGTAGCATTTGGTAGCATTCTAGCTGGTCAGGGGTAACTTGGAGGTTTCAAATACAGACACGTGTTCTGAACAGAGAAAGTGTTCCCTGTCAGAACTTGGACTCCTTTTTCAAAATGCCTTCTTTTTTTTTAATATATGGAAAGTACATTACCCAGTTACCAGGCCTTAATTTTATAATGATCACATAGAACTGACAGCACGGGAAACTGAGGGGACTGGAACCCCAGAAACAGCTCCCTGTTCTGGCAGAGCAGACACCAGATTCTCAGGGGATTCTGCATCTAGTAGCTGCACCCTCCTCCCTCCTGAACTGGGTCAGTACTTCTCGTTCTGCAGTTTGGCTATATTCAGAAGCCTAGTGCACACCGTTCAATTTCTACTGCAGAAAATGCATACCATCACCCTGAACAGCCTCCATGCCAGGAAAGCTCATGTGTCTATTGCTGCAGAGACCAGCAGGGCAAGTGTGTGTGCGAGAGTAAGAGGGTGAGAGTATGAGAATGAGTGAGCGTGTGTGAGCAAGTGTGAGTGAGTGCACATACATGCAGTGTGGGAATCCACCCCAGTGCTGGAGCAAAATGCTGGAACAGGCAGCCGGTCAGCCCTGCCACCTTATCTGCTGCATCCAAAGCTCCCTGCCTCCACCTGCCTGACAGCAGATAACCAGCGGCTCTGGGTAATCACCCTCTCACCCTCCCACCCACTGGGCTCGGTGCCCAAGGTCCCAAGGACTACCCTGTACCTCTGCTGTCCAGCACCTGGGACATGAGGGTGCCTCACTTCCTTCAGGGACACCCAGCTCTCCCTTTCCTTTCTCCACCAGGCCCCTGGTCGAGTCTGGGCGAGACAGAGATACAGATAAGGAATGGAGCCAGCTGGCTCGGATTTAATCCACATCAGGCCGAGATGGGACTGGCAGATTAGCAAAATTGATGATAGCGACATTCTCCTTTGTCTCTGGAGCCAAAGCCTTGCACTCATCAGCACTCTCCAAACTGATGTTTATGATCTCCACAGTTAGTGAACGGCTCCTGCTCTGACCAGAGACAACATGCAGCTCTTTGCCTTAGTCCCCCGTGGCAGGGCTATTGTTGCTTCCTCCCCCCCCTCCCCTGCCCAGAATTACATTCCTACAGCAATTCATTCCTGTGTAATAGCTTAATTGGTGAATTCTTCTCTCTTTTTTCAGGAACATGTTGGAGAAGATTCATATTTCAGTAAAAGCCACCAAATTTTATTTTTAAATTTAAAATGAACTTGACCTAATGAACTAGTGTCTCTGTTTGATAGCCTTTCATGAGAACATAAAACACAATTAGAATTAATCTTTAGTACAGAATACATTGTAACTAATTTTCTTTCAAAAAATTCTCAGTATGAACTTAATTGTTTAATATCCGTCTCATGGAGATCTTCCACAGCCTTTTACTCATAGATAAAATTCAGTTTTTAGTAGTTTTTTTTTTTAATTATATTTTAGAACTATATAAAGCTAACAGAAATCTGTATGTGTGAATGTTACACCAATTTACACATGTAAATGAACAGGAAGGCATCTTACTGATAACCTGTTAAAGAGGGACTTCTTTGAATAACCAACAGGAGGGACATTTTCTTACTGCATTTAGAAGATAAAATTTTCATGCCTCGAAACCTACACGTTCTCAGGATCAATCCTTTCAGTTTATTTGTTATATATTTCAAAAGAAAACATTTAAAGACGCCTCAATGTTCTGGATTCGTTACTGCGAACCCCCTGCTCTGCGCGCACGGCAGGGTACGGGCTGCTGCCGAAAACAGCACCGGAGTCAAGGAAAGTGTTTGAGTACTGTTCCCCCGGGTTATTAAACTGCACTGCTCCCACAGTGTACCCCGCGGATTTTCCACGAATCCCGAAGTTTGGTGCGGGTTCGGTGCCCCCCGCGCGCTCCCGCAGCGCCCCCTGCGGGCCGAAGCGCTCGGTGCGGCACCGACTGACCGCGGGCACCGCGCTGGGGAAGGGGCGGGAGCGGCGCGGGCAGGAACGGCCGCACCGGCACCAAACCGCCCCACCTGCACTGCCACACCTGCACCAAACCACCCCAGCACCTTCCCCTGTCATTGACTGGGCTGGTATTTCACAAGTCATCTCTTTCCACCCCCTGCCATGGGCAGGGTCACTTTCCCCGCTAGACCAGGTTGCTCCAAGCCCCATCCAACCTGGCCTTCAGCACTTCTAGGTTTGGGGCAGCCGTAGCTGCTCAGGGCAGCCTGTGCCAGTATCAAAGCCCTTCACATTTAAGAATGACCAGAACACTCACATATTTAGAAGACGCCATCACCACTTAAGAAAATTCTCACAAAGTTCTCAAAGCTGATTGAGAGGCAAAGAGAAGCCTACATCTCTCACTGCAGTGCCTTGACTGTCAACATGGCTGAAGCTGCCCATCATGTCCTCACATCCTTCAGCCCCAAATGCTGCTAGCCCTGGCCTCTGTGTCTGCTTTAGTTCAGACAGTCTTATTTTGCGTATGACTCACCTGTCCTGCACACTTTCAGCGCTGGCAGAAAGTGGGACATGGACACAGTACTGCTAAGAGTAAAAACTACTTCCAGTTTTACCAGGGACTGCATTTCTGTTCCTGACCAGCACCAGTCTGCTGCCTGAGCATGGCAGCTTTCCACTTCTCTTCGGGAAAGTCACAGCTTTCCCATCTTTGCAAAATATTTGAACACGCCCCAGTAAAATCTCCTTCCTTCCTGCACACTGTGGGACCAGGAGATTAGATTAGCTCTTTTATTCAAGACTTCCACCTGCAAACTGCACCCAGCAGATTAACACACCCAGTGGTGCCACAGCCCTGTCTGCTCCGAGCACGCTGGCAGTGTCACGGTACCACTGGCATTTCTCCTCTCCACCACCCATTTCCCTTTCATTCAAAAAAATAGCAAAGGAGCTATATGGGCTACTGCAGGGGACAAGCTCAAGTTTTATTACTATAACATTAATTTCCAACTAAACTACAGTTAGAACTACCCCAGAACTGTTTTATAAAGCACTCATGACACCATTGCAAAAATGATTACAAGTAAGATACGTATCACAGTCAAACCTACAATTACAAATTACTTAAAAGGTTTTTGAGTTGCCATGGAATTAGATATTAGCACAGCAACTATCAGAGACAGTGTTGCTACAGCGAACAGCAGGCAAACAAAGCAGCATCTTTAATTTGACGACATCACCAGAGTTAAAGACAATGTGGATAAAGATGGTTCAGCCCCTTTCCTAATTGACCTTTTATTGATCTTTTATAGATCCAGGACATACTGTTCATAGCCACAGTAGACTTTTCACATGGTTTTAATGTTACAAAAAACTCCATCTTTTGTCTTTTTACAAGTGTTTGTCCCATGTGTGTTGCAAGGTGTTTAGGACAAAAGAATTTGTAAAAAAAATAGTCTCTGGCAAATAAATTACTGCTTCAGAAGACTATTTACAGTTGGACAGAAACTGTTCATTCTTTCACAATTCTGCTATATATACTGAAAAGGTGACACATTGCTGCCTTATGTTAACATGCAGTGTGCAGACCAGTGTGAGCACTGGGAAAAAGTCACTATAAGCAATTAAGAAAACTAAGCTTACTGCTGGTAGGTTTTTGATTCCTATGGGGCCAACATCGCTACTAGAAAATATTAATGTAGCTGCAAACTGAAGACTGTATACCGATCCCAAGAGTATGTGTAGTTGTTTTTTAAAATGTGGATAGTAACGAAATATAGATTTAAGTTGCTAACCAAAATCCAAAGTTATTTGAAATGTTTATGAAAATGACTGTCAAAACTGACAAGAAGATGAGGATACTGGAAGTCCCAGCAGGATGCAGCAGGATTGCAGTGCACCTTGGAAAGCTGCTTCATGACTATCCTACCACAAGACAGCAAATCCTTTCTCTCATCATTCCTATAAACCTAAGACAAGCAAATGGCAACCTGGAAATGTGTAAGCCTATGAAGGCAAAAAACTGCAAATCCAGCAAAGAATTTGATACTAAATTAAACCAGGGTGGTCTGCTTTCTTAGTGATGCCAGAAGGTGTCAGCCAAGGGCTTCCACCAAATGTTCCAATTCCCTGTACAGAATAATTCCCGGAGTGAATAACCTGACCTCACTATGGCCATGTTCCCACACCAGTGCTGGCGCCATGCCCAGGTGACAGAGGAGCATACAAGGACCTCATTGGTAAAAAGACCAATGAATGAGGAGGTCCCAGAAGGCCAAGTGCCAAGGCTTGCATGTGGGTCACAGCAACCCTTCATGGTACAGATAGAAGTTCACGTGGACACAGCTGCTCACCAAAGTACTGCTAACTTTGTATCTCTCAAACATAGATATTGTTCTGTTTTACCATGTCTTGACACAACTCATTACCCCACAAAAAACTCTGTAAGCACAGGAGACCCATGCAGGCTCAATCATTTTCAAACAACCACAGTCCCGATGTCTCTGCTCAGTGGGCTGCCTCTACAAGAAAAGATCTATGCAGAAATATTTAAATTTAGACTGTTTGCAATACAAGAGTAAGTGAAGTATCTCAGGAAGATTTTAATTATTACATTATTTTCCATGCTATGACAATCTAATTTCTCAGTTTCTATGCAAAGACTGACAATATGCAGGGTTATCACACATGCAAACGTATGTAAACAAGGTGTTCTAACAAATCCAATCTGTGGTCTTGGGATAACATTTTGCCCTTCTATTTCAACAACAAATTGAGAGAGCAGAGAATGGAACAATACTGTGAACTAAAAATATATTGTGTACAGAGGATTATTAAGAGTTTATTCTCCCTTATGCCACAAAGTACACAATGTCCTTAATTCCCACAGGGAGTGGAGGATCTCAGAACTACAGAATCAGGCTCATCTAGAACTCTCATGGAGAACCATAACCATGAGTTAACACAACACTGACCTATTTGTAAGCAAAGTTACAATAGCACCACAGTTCTCCACCTTTATCTGAAAGGGACTGTCAGGTAAACCTTGCTAAACCCTGACAGCTGCCCCAGACTTAACCTTTTGCTTCACATAAACCAGTGCTTAAAGCAGAGATTGTATTATGCTTCTGTTGTACTTAAGAAAACCTCTTCTAAATTCTCTGAAGAGCCTGAGCAGGCAGCTGTCGCACCTGTGAGCCTCACTGCCAAGGCACTAACGCTTCAGCCTGACCCCAGCACAGAAGTTATAGCTAAAGTTAAATCAGAAAGCTAGTTGGCAAAAAAAAACAAACAAAAAATCCCCCAAAACCCAAGAATGCTTCA
Source organism: Scytalopus superciliaris (assembly GCA_013400415.1). NCBI lineage: Eukaryota > Metazoa > Chordata > Aves > Passeriformes > Rhinocryptidae > Scytalopus > Scytalopus superciliaris. The sequence continues at coordinate 174,426 of VXBX01006178.1, forward strand.
ACTAAATTGATCTGGGAAAGGAGAGAAACAGACAAATGCTACTTCTTGATATCACCAATAAGCTGATCAGCACAGCTTTGCAAGAACAAGTCACAGAACAGAGACTGTCATTTCAGTGAATGCTTTTCCCAGACACGCAAGACAAACTCAAGGAGATGACAGTGATCCCTTATCAGCAGAGCAGCCAGGCTGGTCTAAACCACATTCAGGCAACCAAGCACTGCAGGTCAGTCATGGGCTGCAGCCCATGTTCCCAGAACCTCTCAACAGCCTAAGAGACCAACAGCATCATCCATTTAAACTGGAATTCTTTGCTTTTTTAAAACACACAAGAAAATGAGAGGAATTGAAAAAGCCATCTAGGTAAATGGAAAGTTTTGTTGCAGGAACTAGCTAACAGTTGCTAAGGAGGATTCCTTTGACTGTTGCTCATCCCATCACTCCTTGTCTGACTGGTGTTCCATCCAACCAATCTAATGTGTTTCAGAAGTAGCTCTCGTTTTACTGATCAAATACATACAAAATCAGCCACCTGTCGTGTGAGAAAATGACTAATGCTTGCATCTTTTGAGCTCTCTGCTTCACCACTGAAGAAGCTTTTGAACACAGTAGCATTAGTGTTTGCTGGAATAAACCTGCTTTCCAAAACAAGATTTCAAAGGGCTTAAGAAAATATACAAGGAGATGATAAAAATCAAAGGTAAATCTGAATAACTTACTGCTGCTGTGGCCTCCTCTCCACCAACATAGATAGAAGAAGCAATTTCCATCACAGACAAGTTTGTGGGAGCATCTGTGGTGGATGATGATCTGGGCCGACCTGACTGAATATCCTGGGCAGATCTTCTGTTGATCTGTGGGCTTCCCTTTGGAGCATCTCCCTTGCCCCACCTGCTGTGCAGACTCGTCCCTCTCTTCATTTTAGGTGGTACTCTGATCTGCTGAAGCACCCGGTTCAGAGCTGTGGGGTGGGTGGAGACACCATCAATGTCAGCACAGACGCTTTGGCTTTCCAAATCCAGGTCAGGCTCCAGCTCAGCCTGAGCTTGCTGCACATCATGTGGAGAAACGGACGACCTCCTGCGCTGATGCTGGAACAGGTGCTTCAAGCCTTGACCAATGACATTAATGTTCTCCAAAGCATTATGCGTTATTTTGGATAATTTTTGCTCTGATTCATGTTGTTTTTTGGTCTCTTGATCTTGGGATTTGCCTCCAGGATCAGGGTCATCACACAACTGTTCAGTGCCAGAGGGCTCCATTGATGACACCCAACAGGTTTATTTGACTATTCATACATGAATAAGTCCCCTGTCTTTAAAAGGCTTGTGTTTATTTTGAAAATGCCAAGATTGTCAGCCAACTAGGTGTGCAATTGCTTCAAGAGTGACTACACATGCAGCTGTGCCTCGGTGATCTCATGCTTATCTAATGTTAAACAAAAGAGTCGTTATTACACATCCATGCAGCAAGTAGTGGATTAAAAATCCAGTGCGCAAAACATGCCATTAACAAAACAAACAGTTCTCGGAGCACCTCTCCACGTGGCATTAGTTGCAGTTAGGCTGTGAGCAGAAGCCAAAGCTTGTGTGAGGCAAGTCACTCATTGCCTGGGGGGAGAAGCCCAGCACACAGGGTATGGGGAAAGCAAGAAAGGTAAAAAAGCTGTTCAAGAGGGAGAGAAGCAAGGAGAAACCAGTGGGTTTTTGATTACTAGGAACGAGCGCATAATAACATCTAACAGAACATGAGGTTAAACTTCTGAAGAGCATGCTAGTTACTTTGGCAGAATTCATTTTGCTCTTTGTCAAAGATCTTACATTTTGTACTTTAAATGTAGTATTTGCTCTGCCTACCTGATTTTCCTGTAGAATGCCTGATTTACAGTATTTAATACATGCAAGAAAACAGAACATTTCCAAAGGAGTTATTAATTTCCAAATAGCAAGAAATGACTTATTACTGCCAGCATCTACTGATGGCACTGGAAACTAGGTATGTCTTCAAGTGAGAATAGGCAAGTGAAATGCTTTCAGCTGGCACAGTCTTGTCCATAGCTCTCAGAGAAAACAAGAATGCCTTTTTAAAAGTAGATTAAGCAATCAATGTGCAACGAATCAGCACCAGGTATGTGCAGTTCAGACTCTGGCAGACAAACTGTGCAGCTTTTCTCTGAGAACTCAACTTGAGTCATTCCCTGGGCTCAGGCAAGGCTGGGTTATACAACAGTGCAGCTGAGCACTTGTACAGCAACAACCAAGGGAGAAGGTCAGCAAAGAAATGGGGAAGCAAGGGAGGAAGGAGGGACACAGTATCTGAAACAGAGTTTCACATCAGCACCATGAGATCACATGCTCAGAAGCTGACCACTGTTTTCTGCAAGAGAAAACTTCGATTAGGCTTCTATAAATACAGAAACCAGCCCACAGAGGTCCACCTCAATCTTGGCAGAAAGCAGTTTGAGCTTTAAAAACAAATTACTTGAATTGCAGCATGTTTGGGATTTGAGAGCATTCATTTCTATCCAAAAACAGCTGCAGAAACATAATGCATTGAGTTTACAATTGGAGCACTCTTGATTTTGTGCATGTGAAGCCTGACACAATAGGTTAAACAGATATTCCAAAATGCTTTCCAAACTGCCACCCAAAAATATCAGAAGAGCTGCCTCACTCTCTCTTTTTTTCAAGTGTCATTGCTATCAGCTAGAGAGAAGATGAAACTCAGTGCTTACAGAAAACAAAACACCGGAATCAGGCAAGATTTTATCTCAGTACTTTGAAGATGCTGTAAGCATTGAGTCTAAATATACTGGCCAGTTTAATAAGCAACACATTAAATGCAAAGTTTTAGTCTACATCTGAGAAAAATATATTTACCCATATTCATGCAGCAATTGTGTGGCAGAAGAAGAAAAAGGTGCTTATAATATTTACACACTTAACAAATTGATGTTTTGGGAGAAAAAAAAAATCACAAAACTAGATTTTAATTTTTAACCAACTGAATAAATGGTTCAGTGAACAAAACTCACTGTCTAAAAAAGCAAGAGTCCCAAAATTATTTGCTGTATAAAATACAAACCTGACAGCTGACCCATAACTGCCTTTTCCATTTTAGCTAATTCGCTCAGCATTTATTTTTCAGTCAGGACTCACTGAAGAACTGCAGTTATTATCAAAAATTACCAATATAATCTATAGCTACGATCTCTTTGATCTCTTACATGCTCTCTATCCAGATTACCACTGGTAATGCTGTTGGTCTTAAAAAAACATCACTTCAGTCTAACTAGAGTTCCATGCCTTATCTGCTAGAAAAAATTAACTTGCTTAAATCAATCCTATGGCAATTTACAAACCAACCTGCAACAAATTAGCCCACAGTGAGCTCACAAACAAGGCATGGACACCCTGTGTATTCTGGGACAGATTTCTGAAACTCCACTGACTCTTTGAGAGGCTCCTAATGGGAGCTTTATGGTCATCTCCTGTTCCTGTTTCCATAGGATGAGTCTGTTGTGAGCCTGAAAAGAGCTTTGCAAATTGCACATCTGGTACAAAGATCCTTAAAACTACTTATTTGTTCTAGTATCTACTTTCGGGGAAAATACTCATAAATGTGAAGGACTGTGAACCTTCAGAAATAATTAGCACACATTTTCATTAGGATTCAATTTTTGTGCTCTTTTTTTCCCCCTTCACTTGCAATCACCTTTATATTCTGTTTGAGGGAGGAAACAATACTTTACAGCGTGAAGTTCAAAAGCATATGTTTCTTACTTGTAAGAGAATACACTACATCAGGGACAAAATTCACCATTCCATATATAGCCACACCGAGAAGATGTAACATTATTACATCTCAGAACATGCTAACATAGTCCTTCATTTGTGCAATTATTTCATAGGTGCACTGGGAAACAAAACAGTTCGAAAGGAAAAACTGGCAAACCCAACATTAGGTAACTGAAAGGATAAACTCATACTTGCCTCCATCACTTGCCCTTTAGCATGGCTGATCCACAGCAGTCTCTCCACTGAACAGAACTGCAAAAGAAATTGGGTATGAGATACAATTCTGGAAACGGGAGGAAAGCTGTACACAAACAACAAAGTGAGCATGACTCCAATTTTATTTTTTTTTTAATGTTATTATTTTTTCCATTGAAATGCAAATGCCCCTGGAAGCTGGGCTATTTTAAACTCTCTCAAATTGCTACGAGATACAAATATAATTGAAGTTAAAACTGAATCTTACAGAATTAATCAAAAAGTTCTTGTGAAGGAACATTTTATCTTGAGGTTCACGGCCACCACCACGCGCTGAAAGTGCAGGCAGATGTCAGGGCTCCAGCCTGCAAGGTCAGTCTGCTTCACAAAGACTTTACTTTCTCCTCCTCTTTAGTCATTCTAATGCTCCAGGAACAGGTCAAAACAGCTGTCTCTTGTTTACCTGGAGTTCACCTCACAGGAGGTGAGAGCTCATCTCCCAGGCAGCCCCTATCCCCCAGCACAGCAGGACCCCCACACCAAGCCCACCTGTGCCAAGAGGTTCACACGGAGGGCTCCAGGGTGTGAATCTCACCTGGGCACAGCCCCGGGCTCTGCTCTCCTGCAGGATGGAACAGAGCATTCCAGGGTGTTTGAATGGTCTGTTTAACGCTGCTGTGCCCAGCTCAAGGTAAGGGCAGGCACTACCCAGAGGATGACAGGAGGGCAGCTGACAGTAGACACAGTGACTGTGTTTCTCCAGCCACACTCACAGAGTATTCTGAAACACAGCCAGATCATCCTGCCTTTCCAAAGGCTGTTAGTTACTCCACCAGTTCTTGAAAACAGGGACACAGGCTTCAGAATACACTATCCCTCAAAGAAACACTACAAGAACTCTGCACAACTGGGGTATTTTGACTATTTTATTACACACCCGATTCCCACCTCCAAGACAGCAAGAGAGAAAGAAAGAGTTAGTCAGAACTACTGGAGTGGGATGCTAGAATATGAAGAAAGAAATGACAGCAAATATTAAGAACTTAGAAAAAATGAATGAATGCATTTTTTTAAAATATCTTGACATAGGAAAATTTCCATTTCTATACTAGCATGAGTAGGAAACTAGGCATAATATGTGAAGTATTGGTCACACATGAGGTGCTGTATTTTTTTTTTGTCTTTTGTTTGGTTGGTTGGGTTTTATTTGTTTTTTTTGGGGAGGTGGGGGTGAAGCATTGTTAATGTTATTTTTTATTTACAAGAACTGTAAGAGGTTCTGTCAGCAAGCTCTTCAGAGATGCCCTTATGGCACTGCGACCTTCAGGTCAACAGGTCTTTTGGCTGACATTATTCCACAGCTGTCATAGTGCAGAGTCCACATCTCAGAGTGCCCAAAGGTGGGAACCAAGAGGCACAGGCTCCAAAACTACCTGTACTGTCACCCCTGTGAATCACAGTCCTCACTGACACACCACCAAATCTCCCATTTTCTGTCAGAAGCTCCATTTTTTTCTGAACTTTGAAAAACTACTGCACTGGGTTCATCAAAATTCCTTCACCTCCTGGTACTTTGAAAGTGTAGACACAATCTTAGCTTTAATTTTTTCCCCAATTGTTCCCACTCTTTCACTTGTCTTTATCAAATACATTGTAATATAAAAATTTCAAAAAATTTGACATGTATTTCAAAATATCTTTTATTTATGCTGTATTTGCACACCTTCAACCCTTAACATTTATGCTGAAGTACAATCACCTAAGGAGTCCTCACATTTCTTTTATTCCTTAAACAGGTAAATTTAACAGCTCACCACAGAACTGTCATCACAGTTAGCAGCAATCTTAGGTAGGAGATGCTTCTCACTCCTCCTATTTGGTAAAAGAAAAGCATTTTTCAGTTGCTTCAGGATAGGAGTGATTTTTACTAAGAAATAGCCCAGCTTAGTTTAAGAAATCCCAGATTATTTTCAGAAACTCATCCCAAAATGGTTCCAGGCAAACAGTTCAGCGAGAAAGACTAAAGGGGCAACAGTTACACACTGGAAAACCACCTATTGTAGGAATTGGAAACCCTGGCAAGTGTTTTATATCCACAGGAGGATTAAGATATTTTAAAAGCATCACTGTTCATCAGTGACAAGTAGCAGAGCAAATAAGGAGAGAAAGTCCTGGGTGTTTACAGCTAATCCTGTCAGAAAGAGGAACTTGGTGAGAAACCAGAATGAGTGTGAAACTCAAGAGGGTTGTGGTCTGGAACACGTTCAAAGAGGAAGAAAACAGTAACAGAGTAAATAATTTGACTCTTCAAGAAAACAACTGGATAGTGGCTTGACTACCCACACCTGAAGAAACATGTATATTTAGCTATTATAATAGAATAATTTTGAAAAAGTTTGAATGGAAAACTGGGGCCAGAATGGAAGAAAACATACAAGAAATAACTAAATGCAAAGACCATAGGTAAATGGCAGAATACGAGGGAGACAGAGGCCAAAAAACAACACTATTTTTAATGGAAAGGATACCTGTAGTTATAAAATAGCTTTATACAATCCAGGCACTTGTTTATTAGGAGTGAGTATGCTAAAAGGAAAAAAGAGCGGGAGCAGAACCCTGAGGTCATTCAAAAGGCATTGAGAATTGTCCTCCTCCTCTCTGGAGCAGAGGTGGGGAGAGAGTCACCTTTACCCAACACCTTCCCATAAAAATGAACAAACAGTCATTTCAAAGGGTTCATCAGCAGAAGATTTTATGCTGTGGCACACCAAAATGTGTTCACCATTTCAATGCTGTACCCATTAGTGGTTCACATGCTCACACTGCAACGGCACCATGTTCAGCCATACCAGAAGGTGATCTTTCAACACCAGCCTCCTCTTAGATCCACATCCTGTTGAAACAGTTCCTTCATATAGCTTTATATTTAATACTGCTGACCACCAGAAGTAATGCACACAGTTCATGTTCCTGAAAGCTCAAATATTAATGCTGTAGTAAGAGAAAACTGCACCCAAATAACAGATGAGCAGATACCAAACACTCCCTCAGTGAGAGACAGATCCCCTTCTCCTTCCAATTTCTTTTTAAGAAACATCTTCCTGAGTACACCCATATCAAGATCAAACACCTTCAATACCACCCATGGACAACCCCTAAATTACTGCTGTCCTGTCAAAGTATTGCTCAGTCACTGGTGTCAATGTAAAATAAAGACCAGTGGTTCTTTTGCAAAGTTAAAAGTTCACATCTAAGGACCACAGAAAACATCATCAAAGATTAGGCAATTTTCTGTGTTTATTTGAGTTATTATAACTCAGAGTGACTGCTTTTCAGAAATGGTTCCAGTGCTTTGCAGTACAACCAATTGCCACTGACATCTTTTCCACCCCTCTCTGAACATTCAGAAAGTCAGTGGTTACACTGTTGTCTGAATCAAAGCTATGAAGTAGAGGTCAAGACTTCTCCAAAATTAACTACGCAGAGGCACCAATATATAATCATTCTAGGTTTGCTATATGCCAAAAACATCACATGGAAACCAAACCAAAATGTTTCAGCTGTATTTCTATAGCTTGTGACCTCTTCATTCATCAGAAGCCCTTCCCAGCTGTGCTGCTGCATCCAGAGCTGATATTCCATGGAGTCTGGCTGTGGGGGAACGCTGCTGGTTCCACAGCTTAGCAGAGCTTCACCCTTGATGAATTTCTTAGCTACATCAAGTATGTCTAGGTTTATATTATCCTAATAGGTGAGTGATCTATGAATTCATGCTTGGAATGCTCCTACATTATATTGAATTACCACTACTTCCCTAGTTTTCAGGTGAAAAAAAACTCACAGAAACATCAAGAAGCTGCCTTAAGGTTATGTGAGACTTTTAGAGCAGAGAACCAAACTTAAAATTTACCCTTATATGGTTAATGTTATACCTCCATGATCTGTCACTGTTGCTACCTTCAGATTAATTTATGAACAGTGTACAGCACTGTAACTGGAACCTACCAAACCCAGTTGAAAAGTATTCTTTCCTTGGAAAAAGCTATGCATAGGTTCTTGTCCATCAACTTAGGAAAACCAGTGCTCCAAGAAAGTTAAATGAATGTTAAAGGAAGATTTAACTAGACCCTTCTAAATTGTGGACATTCAGAATTGCAAACATCATACACATTTTCCAGAATTTTTTCTGTGAGTGTACTTAGAAGTTCAGATACAACACTGTAAAAGCAGCCTGCAGGGATTTTAAAAGAAAAACAAATTGGATGGATATGGGTATATACAAAGAATTCTTAAAAAGACAATCTGCTTCACTGGACTCAAAAGGAAACTTGCAATTCACAACTGCGTGGTCTGCAAAGGGAGGGCTGACAGCTGACACTTCCACTTAGTTTAGTTGCCTGTTTCAGAAAAGCCACATCCTCACCTACTCTTCTTCAAAACCAAACTGAAACAAAGCCAAAGAGCAGCATTTCCTCAGGAACATGCTTTTTGTGAAAGAGAAAAGTTACACCCATGTTTACATGTTCTACAAACCAGGCAAGTGCATGCTCTGAAATCAGGGCTTCACTGGAGGGCACTGAAGGGACATCTCCAGCCACAGTCCAAGCAGAGAACTGAGGCTGTCCTTTCACAATACAACAGAAACAGCAATTTAAGGAATTTCCAACCTCTTTTGTCACCTGGAACTTGTTTTCAGAACCACAGCATGGCATCCCATTTTAGCTTTTGTAGGCACAGATGTTTCCAGGGCTGTGATATGAACCAATACAAAAAAATTAACTCTTCTTTGAAGGAAAACAGGACTAAGAGAAGAATCTGGCCATAGACCTGGTTATAACAACTTTGGGGTAAGGTTAAAGGGAGGAACTACAGACACAGGGCACAATTATTACAAAATGATGTTATCAAAAACCTCCTATCTGAAGCTATGGCCACAACAGCTTCAGCAAGGACTCATCAAAACACAAGTAATTTATTTCACAGTTCAAATATCACATTTTGTAAACAGAAAAACTACCTTTCCAAAAGGAAAAGAGTGAAGAAGTATTAAGCAAATATTCAAAACATGGGGTCCTTCAAACAGAAAACACTCCTGTAAATAAAGAACAAATAAACCAGTATGTCTCTCTTGCAATCCTGGTCAACATTAGCATCAACAACAAGTCATTTTTCCTTACATGCATGCACATACTTAAAACGTGAGGAGCAGAGCTCCCAGCTCAGCAGACAAACAATGAAGATCTGCATATTAGTCGTGGGGATTTTAGCAACATGACTTAACTCTCTTACTCCAGCATACAGTAAACTCAAACAACTGCAGTGAGATTACCAAAGACAGGAGCAGGGCAAACGATGACAGTCCCAAGTGCAGAGCCCAGAGAGGCAGCAGTGGCCAGGCCTATTCCTGTGCTGTGGGCACACTCACTGCAGCTCAGAGCCCCACAGCCCAGAGGATGACCAGAGGGTGAGGACAAGGGAAGAGCTGTGACGTTTTGGAAAACTGCATAGAGAACAGAGAGAAAACATGGTCATCAGCACAATCTGCTACCCTCTCTACTCAGAGATGGGGAAAGCTCCAGGCTCATGTGGACCACAAGGAAAGACTGCAGCAGCTATATACATTCCAAAGTGTCTGTCTCATTTAAAATGCAGATTGAAGCACTAAGTCCCGTTTGTCAAAACTAACCGTGGTTCATTGTTGGAAGAAAACATTTTTTTAAGCTGCCTTATCAATTTTCACTACTGCAGAGACACACAGCAGCAGCAGAATGTTGCAGCAGATGCCACCTTGTCACTAACATGGTTAAGATCAGCTTTGGGGGTATTCAGATCACAGGCAGGAGCCTATACTGAGCCTCTCCAGAGTAGTAAAGCAACAATAAAGGCCTCTACCTTCAAATCCCAAATGGATTCTACACATGCAAAGTTGAAATCTAGCAACTCAGTTTCTTTTAGCTTTTCCCTTTTTAAATAAATCTTTCACTGGAATGGATTTAATTCCTTGAAGCATCTCAGATGTTTCTGTGGTCAGTTGCACTCCTAGTATCGACTTTTCCTATTACCATTTGCATTACCTGGATCTGATTCTTCAGTCTCTGGAAAAATGCAACATTATTAGGCCATGGTAAGCATTTTGGCAGGATCTTTTCAGGAGAGGAAGGGGTAGGGGAGAGAGATCAAAGCTGCTCTTATCTCCTCATTGCCTGTCTGCAAAGAGACACTGCCACTTTCAGTGTGTCAAAGCTGACTCAAATGTCAGGAACAAGTGAACCACAAAGTGGAAATACCGGTATTTTCATTCCACTTCCAAGGGAAGACAAAAGGTTACACTATTGCTATTTTTGGCATTAAAGAGAGACTTCTAAGCATGCTAGTCATAAAATAAAAGAAGAGATGGCCTCTCATTTTAATGCCTAGCAGATTTATCTGTGACAATGCCAGCGCTGAAGCCAGCAAGATTTAGCACCTCTAGTTCTAAAAGAAAGGTTTATTCCAGGCTTGGAGTTGTAAGCGGGTTAAAGCAAGCTAAATTAGCAGGCTTGTAAAGAAAGATATCATCTACCATCAACCCACACTACATGCGATTTTAACATGTGCTTTTAGCCCTGAATTTTGGAAAGTATCGTATTTACAATGACTTGTGAAAGAAGAAAGTAGAACTAACCTGGCACAGAATGGTAAAATACTCCCCCTGATGACTCAAAACCAGCATTAATTCTCTGATCTTTGAGAAGTGTTGACTCAACTCACCAAGACTAAAACACAAATCAAACGAAGTTTTCATTTGGCTCAGCAAAATCACAATGCTGTTCCTGCTGATTCAGTACTCTGGGTACTGGGCATATAAAAACCTTCAACTGACACTTGGCATCAGATGAGTTACAGTTTACAAAAACTAACTCAGACCACACTCAGTTCCAAAATGGGGAAAAGTCTACTAAAAATCCAGACTACCAGTAACCATTCCCACATTGCAACCCAGACCTCTAACAGATCTGGCCTATAGAGTGCACTTTAACCACTCTCTGCTGACATTAAATCTTGGACTCAAAGGAAGCACTGCACATCTCCTATATGATGGTTCCCTCCATGCTGCTGGGAACAATACCTGAAAAGCTCCACGGTCTGAAGAACACTGTTACTGCAAGCGTCTGCCTGCAGGTTGCAAAACCTGGCAGCCCTTTGCACCAATATTACTTAAAAGTGACACAAATCAGGCAAGACAGAAATTCTGACCAGAAGTTAACTGCCCTCATGAACAGCTTACACTGCCCTACCACTTCCAACCCGGCTTTTGTAATTCATGATATGACAGCTTCATCCTGCTCTTCAGAAGAAAATTCTCCTTCCTGACCCTTCTTCAAGAGAAGTAGTCCAGGAAGCTTTTAATTAAGTGAAATTCTGAAAAAATTATATTAGTATAACAGTAATGGCCTTAATCTGGGGTTGCTTTGTTTAAATGGATTTTTCTAATTAAGCATTAGTAAGTTCCTCCCTTGTAGCAGTGCTACAAACAAGATGTTCAGGTTGCCCATCAAACACTGCTTGCAGTTCTTCAGCCAGCATTTGTATGAGACTGGGAGGACCTATCAGTGAAAGACTATGCCATCCACATGTTCTTACCTGCAGTCAGTGCTAAGAACCTGCTACCAGCCACCAACAGGAGATAGGCATACAATGTTTTTAACCTGGCTAATTACAGCCACTTCTCCAAGTCCCAGGCAGCTCAAGCAGAGCTTGAGCCAAAGCACAATATAACCATGTCCATATGTACCCTAACAGGCAGGAACAGCGGCAGCCTGGCCCGTGTGCCTCAGGGACACCACGCGGGATGAGCCACGGACACCTGTCCCATGGCACACGGGCCCCTGTCCTGCATGACACAGACACCTGTCCTGCAGCACACAGACTGCTGGGGGTTTTCTCAAGTGCCAGGGAAGGAGCCCAGCACAGCCATAACTCCCTATTCCTGCAGAACAACACCATTTGGAACACGAGCCACATTAGCTATCCATTGACTGCTACCACATGGAACTGTGAATTCCCTACTTTTCTCACTTTTTGGGCTTCTGCAATAAAAATACTGATGCCCATCTATAGTCCTTTTCTTCTATTAGATCTAATTATGCATTTTTAGAGAGAACACACACAAATTGCACAAACACAGCACAGCTAAGTAGCCACACCCACAAATATGCTGCTCTTCAATATCCACCTCCACATCCAGCTGCACAGAGACAGTAATTTGGTATAAAGAAACTGGGCTTGCTGACTTGCTTGCCAGTGGGAATCAAGTAGTCATGCATTTAAAACCTCAGCCAAAATCAGAATGTTTCCTCCCACATTCATGGCAGAGTCCACATGAAAAAAATCCACAAAATCTTTACCCAGAGCAGCACAAAAAGGGAGCATATTTGTTTGAAATAAGGCTGAAATTTTTCTACCACTGAAAAGGTGCAGGTACAGGCTTGTAATCAGAGTCAAAACCAAGACCCAAGTTAAAGGCTCCTTACAGAGCCGCTGCCCAACTTGGGTGTCCCCCAGAACTCCCCAGTCACTTGCTGCAGAGCAGCTTTGCAGTTGGTTGGGCCCCCAGTACAGGTACATGGATGGTTATACCAACTGCTACATGGGGTTGGTCCTCCCCAGGTGCAGGGCTTCCTGTTTCCCTTTGCTGGACTTCATGAGGGTCCTGACTGCCTATTTCTCAAGCCTATCCAGGTGCCTCTGAACGGCAACACAATCATGAGGTCTATCACTTCTCATCTTGTATCATCTGCAAAATTCTTCACAATGCACCTGGCCCCATTATTAGTCAGTCATTGAAGAGGTTAAACAGTACCGGACCCAGTACTTCTCCAACAAACAGGAAATTCCACCTAAAGTATTTAAAGGACTTTGGTAAACCAGACCCAAAACTTTATCTTTCAGCACAACAAACCAGCTGAAAACTAACACAGCAAAAGTGTGACCAACATGGGAACTGTTCTACAGTGCAGGCGGCCAATGCTACAGTCTCCCATTCCCCAAGCCCCTGCTCCTTTACCTTAGGGTGCTCTGCAGCCCAAGGAATCAATCTTGCCACAGGTATTCAATGTGAGCACATCAAGATCTTCTGTTACAGAAAGGCTTAGGTATCCTGTACATCTTCTCCAAAGAATGTATTTAAAGCATTTGATATAAATCAACAGCCATCAGAGCTAGAGGCTACCTCAGCTGAAAGCCAACACAGGGAAGGACCACAGCACCACACACCTTGGAGGGACTGGCTCCCACCAACAAAGCTTTTGCCTTACTAGTCAGTCAACCATCACTGGTCTCAATGAGGTAAGTCCAATCATAACAGATTTGGACCCAATGTTGCTCTTTTTCCATTTCTCCTATTTTAACCATTATTCAGCCCCAGGAACATGCCAAGGATACTCACTGCTCCTCATAGAAAAGTGACACCACCCTTTACAACTGTGACCCACTAAAGCATGAGCCACTTGTTCAGCGGACAGTGATTTACAAACACAGAGTGCTATGGCTGAAGCATTTCCAGCAATCCCACAAAAGGCCACAGTACTTTTGTTTCAAACTAGCATAACTGGGGATCATGAAAAACACATTTGTTTGCTATCAGGATAATCACCATGGCAACCAGCTTCCAGGAAGATAACAGCCAACAACTTCAGGACAAAGGCCACTGTGGGTTTTGTTAAGGACACCATCAGCTCACACAAATCCAAAAAATATTGAAATTTGCCAAACTTATCTCTGAAGAAACTGTATATAGACACCTGCAAACTTCCTGTCATAACCCATCACACCAGCTGATTCAATGGCAGTACCATCCACCCCAGCACTGTAGTGTGCTTTAATGTTCTTTGAACTTTTTAGACACTGTGTAGGGCAGGACAACATTCTGTAATGTACACAATTTCACCTTTTGGACCATTTCTTTATATCAAAAGAAAACTTTGTCTTATACTCAAATTCCTTGTCACTGCACATATTAGTATTCACTTTTAGTTATACGAGTTTGAATAATGAAACTGCAACCCTTAAGTTATGTTTTTCATGAAACTGAATGTTTTACAAAAGTAGGTCAACCCCATCTTACAGTTAAGGAAATAAAGATTAATACTCTGCTTAGGGATATACACTCAGGGAGACAGGGAATCTATGTATTCTTACAGATTTTTCAGAGATACTGCAGGAATTGTTCTATTCCAACAACAGCAGCTTTTCTTGGGAAATATGCACCAATTTTAATTGATGGAATTACAGAGGTCATAACTTATTTATGTATAACTAAAATATGCACCAAACTGCGTTACACAATCCACATCCTTGGAACACTGTGTAAAGGACCACTAAGGTGGTAACAGGCAATTCAGCAAACCACTTGACTCCTGGTGTGTTCCTACAATTTCCATGAAACCAGGTCACAGGAAAGAAAACCACTTTTCTCCCCAGTGCTATTTTAGCACACTGCCACAGTCAAGTAACGCTGCCCAGGTACACTGTGGAACACATTTAAAGCATGCTGCACCAAGTTCTGTCCACTTATAACAGGGAATCTCACTAATGTGCCGGCCCTTGGTTCCAGCTCTGCTTGCAGGGGAATGATGGAGGAATTCCTTCAGTGCACGTAAGGATCCCCTTCCCAACCACAGCACTTCACTGCCAATCACAGCCCAGTCTGCCTTCCTGTTAGAAACAACACCATCAGGCTGTTTTAAGCCACACAGGGAGGTAGGTAGGTAGGTCAGATCTGTGTCCCTCCAGCATTGTCTCAGCCTGAATCACTAGAGCTTATCAATAAAAGCTCTTAAGAAAAGTGGGTTGTCTGCTAAATACATCATGTACAGCAATGTGGCATGCTGAATAATTCAGTTGGGTAGCTCCTTCCAGCACAATAATTTTCCTCTTTAAACAAAGCCCACTAATGAATATCTCTTATGGAAGACAGAGACATGCATGTTTGGCTGCCTTTCACTGTAACCCACCATTAACTGACCAGACCACCACTGCCCTGAACTGTTGGCATCTACATCATGGGAGGGGTAAGCATGTCCAAATAGTTTACAACAGGAACAGATCTTATCAGTGCACACTGGCCTCTCCTAAACCCATTCAGAGGAAGTTAGCCAACTTCCTCATTCCACGTTTAGAACTCAGTATGTAAGGACAGCTAAAAGTCTCCAGGTAAAATACAGCTGTGCAAGATGGTGACTCTGCACTGCTGAAACAGCCAAGGTCGTCCATCTTCTCTTACCTGGGTGGGACAAACCTGCACAGTGACAAAGTCCACCCAGCTCTGCTACTCTTGTACATCACAGGAACATTGGCCTATGAGACTGCTGCTTTCTGGGAGCAGAGAGCCCTGTGCTAGCACCTGTGTCCAGGAAGGCAAGCAAAACCTCCTTCTTTCCTAACCTTCATTCCAGATACTTCCTAACAGGATGCAGGTACATTGTAACTTCATGTGAGTACTTTATCTAACCAAACAGAGCAACCACCAAGGCCTCCCAGTGCATTTCAATAATTGCTACATGGTCACATGTTTGAAGAAGAAAATGTCTGCAGACCTTGGTGGCATTTAGGAACTTAATGGGTGAGCAGTGAAGGCTCAGGTCATACAACCAAGCTTTTGTCAAGAGAATCTTTTGAGTACCCCCACAGCAGGTTCAAACAAGGTCACTCTCCACACAATGCCAACTGGGTATTGTGGTGCCCCTACAGCCTTACTGTGCACGTGTATATTCTATTGCTAAAGCCATGCATAACAGTGCACACCAGCCTGAATCTAGAAAATGTACACCCAGAGCTCTCTCTGCCCTAATCAGATGGCCTTTTCTTTCCATGTGTTCTAAGTCATAGCAGGCATACATACCTCAAAACTGCTCAAGGTAGCTTGTCTCTTTGCATAGATATGCTCACAGTTGTAATCCAAATGTCTTCAACAGAGGTCTAAGTTTAAAAAAGTTTAAAAGTATAAATCCCACGGGAAACAGGAAAGTCAGGGGAGAGAAGGAGATACAATCGATCAGCTTCTACATTAGTAGACATCTGCAGTCAGTACTGTAGATCCTTTTCAGAGTAAACCTTGGTAACAAAGCTTCTTTGTAGAGGAGAAAGACCTGCCAAAATGAAGAAGCATAGTAAGAAACATCATTAATACCTGATAAACAATAAAATTGCACACAGATTCAGTCCCCTTCAGAGAAAAGAATTAACTAATTTGAAATAATGTGTTTCTGTCAGCTTTGATGCATTTAAAATCAGAAGCAGCCTCTGAAGTTACTTCATAGCCCAAGTACTTTAACCTAATAAATTATCACAAGGACAGAAATTCTCTAAGCGTTCAAATAATATTTGATCATATCAGTGTATGCAATGCTATGCCACATCAGGGAATTATTTGTTTCAGACAAACCTTCCCAGCTCACCAAACGCCTTAATGTTCACCATATATTTTCACACAGGAATGATTGTGTGTCCAGTGTCAGAGTAAAGAATTAGGCTGCTGTCCAAAACATGGACTAACACAGAGCATGATGTAAGTCACAACACAGTGTGTATATAAGGTACATACTTGGTGAGTGCCGGCACAGCACAAATGTTCACAAGTGTTGGCAAACTTCTGAACTTCTCTGGTTTGGATTTAAGTTAATAAAACGTAAACCCTTTTGGGGCAAAGACCTTCCCTTCTGCCATTGTATTTCACATGGTATGTCAGATCTTGCTTCCAAATCAAAGCTGTTCAACATTACTGTGATACAACTGTTTTTTACTTTTGGTACAACAGTAGGATTATTCTTTATAAGTAAAATAGGTCAACTAGATCTGCCTTATCATGAAATGCTTCTGAAGGCATGAAGACATTTCACTTTGTAAAAAAGACATTTAACCCCACAGTCGCCTGTTTCCTTCTTTACTTTTTCCACAACATGTTTGGCTGGAGGAACAATTTTAAGAACTTGAAGCTTAAAGTCAAGCTTAAAGAATCAGTTCATTATGCTGTGACAATATCCAGGGTTTTGACTGTTTAGGGGGGTTAAGAATTTTAAGTATTTAATCATAGCAGAATACTCAGTTTCCAGCAGTGCAGACGATGCATGCCCAGCCTTCCATCTTCATATTCCATTTCATTCAACCATCTTTGCTCTTCACAGGGATGTCAGTTTATCCACTAGGAAACATTGTGCCAAGTTCACAGACTTGCTCAGGTTGAAAGGGACCTCTGGAAGTCACCTGGGCCACTCAGAGTTTGTTGCCCACAAACCACTTCAGCAAGTCTCACCACTGAAATACTATCCCAGAGAGGTAACACAGGTCCCTGTGAGCTCTGACCCTCACGGAGAGTGCACAACCTTCCACACAGCAACCAGCTCTCATCAGCCCTTGGGGGACACGCAGAGGTAGAACCACTCCACGCGTTTCACAGGTGAGGAGACTCGAGGTCCATAAGGGGCAGCCCCTTGGCCAGCTCACCTGAGCAACAGCTTACATGGTGAATCCAGGTCCTAAAGCCCAGCTCTCACAGGCAGACAGTTCCAGAACCGACTGAGAACACACCACACGAGGGAAATGCACTGGGGAGCCAGCAGAGAGGGGAGATTCCTCCCCCAGAGCTCTAAGCAAAAATTCCTAGAAACCCAACCCAAGATATTATCACACCAGCCGAAGGGATCACAAACAAGTCTCTGAAAGACCAGACAAGACACTAATGCGGGGTTCACCTAACTGCAATGCAGCAATGCTGGGCACAGGCCATTCACCCAAGCAGAGGAGAAGCTGCCCTGCTAGATACAAGCCATTTCCTACAGAAAGCATCTATCTAAACACACAGAAACAAAACCTGTAGTTGCCCAATGACTCCTCTTTTGTATCTGAGTTAGATGCCAGTTTTAATTATTGGAACTTTAGCTATGAATAAATAAGATGTGAAAGAGCCCAAACCATGACAAGAGAACTACTTAAAAAAACAAACTCAGCAACTTTTATGTGGTGGATGGGCAGGGGAAACTCCAAACTTTATAGAACCTGAAGTTCCAATTTCTTTCTAGTGCAAAATCCCCACAAAGCAGACTTTCCTCCACCTTCAGTTTACTTCCATAACATGGATCTTCCAGATTGGCTGGCTGGGTTTATCAGGCACCTGGACTGGACACAGCAAATACAAATCTCCATTAAACTTGCCCATTTGGTGCAGGAACCCTGTGAAGCTGTGGAGTTGCTGAGCAGCACAAGTCCTGCAAGCTGGGGAGCCTCACCACCCCCAGACAAGAGAGGGGAGAGTCCCCCAGCACAAAGAAAGGAACAGTCCTCCCAGCAAGTACAGTAGGCTTTCCTCACCTCTGGACACTTCCAGATGGACAAACAACCTGCCCTAAGAGGAGGATCGTTCTATGACCAAACATGGAGTCACCTGCCACGTGTTAATCTTGTGTAAGGCAGGGCCACAGTGAGCAGTGGGGACAGCAGTGCTCGCTCCCTGGGCTCAGGAGAACCCTCTGGCATTGGCTCAGGGTCAAGGCATCACTACTTCAGTGGCCACACCTGGAGCCCGGATTGTTACTGAGAGCTTCCATCGTGCAGAAAAACCTGATTTTAAGGTTTGTGGATGATGGACACTGTTTCTGATGTTAGTTATCTTCTGATGTTAAACAAAAAAACATCCTCCTCCTCTAGGCTTCCACTTAGATCACTGTACCTTCAGTTCATACCTTTACACCTTCTGCCCACCAAGAAGCCTCCTTAAGTTTCCTTACTGGTAAGATTCTTGCCGTGAAAGCGATGCCTCCAGCTGCCACACAAGCTCTGCTGGTCACAGCGTTTGTCACCAGTGTCAACTCCGAGTCTCCTGACTTTTGGTACTTGTTCAGCTCTGAAGCTGCTGCTCCACACCTGAAGTTCTTTACTTTTAGGGCTTGTCCCTGACAACCTGCTTTTAAACTGGCAAAATCTGAGCTCACCATGGAAAAACTCGCACCTTCACGATCTCACCAAAGGCGGCCGAGGCGGGCAGGAATCGGTGAGCGCGCACAGGCCTCAGCCCCCCCGACCGGGCGCGGAGGCCGCGGCGGAGCCCGCCGAGC
>VXBX01006178.1:196898-218247 GCA_013400415.1 Scytalopus superciliaris
CGAGCTGGGACCGGCACTGAGCGGGGACAGGGACAGGCACTGAGCGGGGACAGGCACCGAGCGGGGACAGGGGCAGAGCGGGGACTGGAACCGGCACCGAGCAGGGACAGGGACCAAGCTGGGACTGCGACTGAGCTGTGACAGAGCTGGGACCAAGCTGGGACTGAGCGGCACCGGCAGTGCGGGCAATGGGTGCTACAGGCACACACACACACACGATCAGACCGCACATGAGCTGGTTCATGGAACAGACTGTGAAGGACAGAATGGTACTGAGTGTGTTCTCTCTGTTTTCAAGAGACTGCTGGGGGTAGGCTCAGCTTTGGCTCTACTGTGTGAGCTGAATATTCAGTCTGCCTACAAGCACAAATAAGGCTGAGAAAAAAAAGAAATACAAGAATGCAGGGAGTCCTTGCTTTCCACTTTTTTCCCCCTGTCTTCCATTTTAGTGTCTGCATGAGAGAGAACAAGGGAATAAGACTGGCTTGAGAACTGCATTATGCACTGTGTGTCCTGAAGGGCAGAGTATCAGGGAACCAAGAGACGACCTGAGATGAGCAACTGATGTTGGACTTCGTGATGAATTCAGGTTATCGACTTTTGATATGGATGGAAACACCTGAATTTGGAATAATTAAATCCAGAATTAAAATTACATTCTACAGATAGGAATGAGGTCCTGGTACCTTACTTGTGTTAGGGATCAGAGTCACTTTTAGGGCCCTGTCATATTTGGTCCATGGTTGTGTTTGTCAATATGGTATGAGAAAATGCTGCACAGTTTCACTGCGGAAAACTCAACCTTAGAGAAAGGAATATTAGTATAACTTCAAACTGCTGAGAACCTAGCTTTTAACAAAGGAACAATAGAGAATAGAGCCATTGTTTGCCCAGAGTCAGTATCTTAAGCTGTTGCAGCCTCAGCTAGTGCACTGGCCATGCACAAGCTGGTGCTGCAGGTGGCAGAATTCCACTCCAGACAGAGGACATATAAGGTGTGGACCTGGGCTTAGAGGCTGAGGAGGACCAGATGTACATTGTTTTGATCCAGGGGACACCCTGAAGGTATGCTGCCTACCTGCCCCTCCCACCGAGTACCATGTTCCATCTCCTTCTCCTGCTTAGCAGCTTGTTGAGATTCCAAGGGTCAGTATGTATGATTTTCTATCACAAGTAATGGGATACATTTGCTTTGCTTACTAATAAATTTGCTTTGCTACACTCAGATGTGTTTCAGTGTCTTTTATTTTGTGCATGGGAATCCTCCTGAACACATAACACTTGCTGTAACTCAGTTTTCTGTATTTCTAAGTAGTAATAACAAAATCTGCTCCACTAAAAGTCAAGATCCTCATGTAAAGGCTTTACAGAAACACAAGTGGTTGTTCCAGTAGCATAAAAAGGGCTGGTGACAGTTCCATTGCTAGGCTAAATTAGGAAGTGCCCAGAAGCTCTTTTTGAAAGCTGTCCACCCACTTTTAACCAGGGTCAGTTTACAGCATCTAGGGATGCACCAAGCTTTAAAGCACTTAACTGGCCTCTATTCAGACTGCTGCACAAAGGTTGTGCAATACTATCTAGTTCAATCCCAGTGCATAAACCTAAAATTACCTTTGACACACTCCAATTTATTAAGCTCTGGGGAATTAAGCTTGGAGTAAAATAATATTATAAGAACAGAGTATGGGAACAACACGTTGTGCCAAGCTCAGTTCTTGTCTTGCAGGTAAGTACTGTACTACAAATTCAGTTACAATTGTTTAAAAGCATACCTTAACATTTTTGTCCTGTGTTCATTAGTGGTACTTTACCAGCATACAAGGACAGTTCATTTATAATACAGCTGGGAGGACAAATTCCCACCTGACTTGGTGAGATGTTAAAAAGGTGACATAAAAGATGTTTCTGATCTCATAAACATGAGTTGCCAACAAAGAAGTTTGTTCTACATGAGGTACTGGTGGATCAATAGGTAAAAGGCTGAAAGTAAATGTAACCTACCAAGGAATAGACACGTTTTGCAGGAACAATGTGTTGTCATTAGGTATAATTGGGCAAATGGTGGTGTGATCTTCAAAGCCTCAGTTGATCATATTCCCTTGAGTGCATTATCCAATTAGGGAAAAGGTGCATTAGCTACGCCTTGCTTTATTGTACTGCTGAAGTGGAGAGCAGGTGTGAGAAAACAAACAAGTTTGTAATCCTTGCTTGCTTTGCAAATAAATTCTTAATCACTTTGGCTCTTATTTCCATGTAAGATCTAACTTTTTGCTATTTATGAGAGCAACTTGGTAGCTCCCCTTTTGTGGCTCAAATGAGTAGCAGGTCCACGAGGCTTTTAATTCCTAATACTAGCACATATGGTTTATTCAGTGCTTTTCTAAATAAGCAGTTATCAGCAGCCCCCACTCTTGACAAAATAAGCAGAGATCAACAGCACAATTTCTTGCAACCCTAGAATTACTTGCAGTGAGCAGGTCTTATGATATCAGCGTGAAGGCAGAGTAGCATTTTGGTCTTTGTCCTGGGAATGCCTAGCCCCGTGCCAAGTTCTGACCCTTCTTGATCCATCTGATCTGTATGCTAAATTAAATCAGCTGGGGTTGAGCCGTGCCTACAATTTATGCAATCAAGAATATGGAGTGGTATGGATAGGAATAAAGAGGAATGAGACTGTATTTTCAGTGATTACATGTAATTAGATCAGGTTATGGTTAACAGTAACACAGATAAAGTGGACTAAAACCTGCTGCCCTAATTCTACCCTCTCTATGCCTCCAGCTGTGTGACTGTGCTCTGTTCCTCACACAAACTATTAGTTTTAAAGCTAGCAAGTTCCCTGAACCAAGAAAAAACCTGAGAATTATCACCAACTGCTGCTTAATTCAAGGTCATCAATTGAGTATTTTAGTTTTCTCCCCAGTCTTTCTGCTCCTCTAAAGGCAGTTAGTTCATCGTGACAGATGCCTGAAGGAAAAACGCATCCCTGCCGAAGAGCCCCTGGTGGAAGTATATATGTCACCTGGCCAAACAACTCAATCAAACTTCTTTCTCTGCTCTTTAATGGCTAAATTAGGACATCAGAGTGTTCTTGTTTTCAAGTCTCATATGAGATGTGAGACTTAATTTAAAGGCAACTTGTTCAGTCAGAAACATCTAAATGGCCATTGATTGTTTTTCCTTAGTTGGATATATGAATTGCTTTAGAAACACAAACTGTTTGTTATTTGTGCTCTGTCCCTGTTGCTAGACAGGCTACAGGGTTTGTGTCAACATTACTGGAACAAGAAAAAAAAGAGTTTGAACAAGTCAAGCCTAAACTCTTACACTCCTGAGAACAAGGAAAATTGTGAATGAATTGAGATGAAGTTGTTCAAGCACAGTCATTTTACTTAGAAGCAACTGCAAAGACCCTGCAGAAAGCACATCTAGTTAGAAAATTTCCAGCAACATTTGCATGCTGAAAATTACTAATTTATTAATATTAAAGATAATAGAATGGCTACAACTTCCCTTTGTTTCGCTGGGCTCCAAACAACACAGCAGCACTGGCAGATACAACCCTTTGAGCAGTGTTAAGGAAACTTCTCTGTCTGACCATCCAGGAGCCACTCTGGCAGTCACTCTGGCCCCACGTGAGCCAGGACTGAGGCCCTTGTGCAGCTGTTCCTCCCACACTCACACAGTCAGACCAGGTCTCCTCCCTGGCTCCACCCCAGGTTTCCTATAGTATAGTCTTAGATGTCCCGATCCTTAAAAATAATTTAATCCTGATGCAATAACAAAGTACCAGTTGGAGCTGGGTGCCTCTAGAAGGGATCCCACACAAAGGAACCCCTGTGGTTTTACACCCTCACAGTCTAAACAAGGGAAAATCTGGGTCCTTGGCTCCTGCTGTGCCCCCAAGTGTCCCTCTCCTGGCTGTGTCCAAACTCTGGGAGACATTGGCTCTTGCCATGCCTCTGAGTGTCCCTCACCTGGCTGGGCCACAGGACCTCAGGCCCTTTGCTGTGCAAAAGGCCAGCAGTTCACAGCCTCTTGCCTGGGTCTCTCGCCCCCAAAGCTCAACCTGCAGCTCCACTGCAGCTGCCCCTCGAGCCACCTGCACCCAAAGGATTCCTCAACAACAGCACCTCCTTAGCTCTGTCATCTGCCATGGCTGTGACAGCCCAAATCCTGGGAAGGAACACCAGTGAACAGAGGAGTTGTTGTTGCCTACCAGATATAAAATTTACTCCAGACTGGACTAGAAAAAATTAATAGACTATTTCCTACTCATAAGCAAGAAAACAACCTAACAAAAACCCACCTTACGCTTCTAGTCTCATGCTACTTAACCTTTACCTTATTTTTTTTTTAAAAAGCAAATTTATCTACAACATAACTCCATTGAAATTATTGCCTCAACCCCACCCGTGATTTAGTCTTGAACCTGAAATCAAGGGAGATTTGAAAGTGAGAAATTTGATTCTGCTGGGCTACAAAACATTGCTGGTGCCAATTTAAACTGGAGGATTTGCCAACTGCTGTAGCATCCACTGAAGGTGCTTAAAAGACAGTTATTTGAGAAGAAACTTCTTTCAAGGTCTTCTAAGCTTCATAAAGCAGTTATTTTTTTAGCATCACTATAAAGAAACTTTCTTTTGAGACTGAACCAACTTCATTTGATCCCTCCTCCACTCCCAAAATATCACAGCAAAAATAATGGGCAGTCACTTCATGAGTCATTTGTTTATCTCAGTGTCTTTGAAGAATGGATGTGATCAAGGACACTAATATGTTTTCTGAAGCAGATAAACATTAAATAACCAAAGACCTTCAGCAACCTTTGGCGATATCAAATAAGATGACACAATATCACTCATTTAACTTCATCTTTTCACTTGGGTTTCCAGGAGATAGCACCTAAATTCTGTTAAAATCACAGACTTATTCTAGATCTGTACAATCTCAAGGGCTGAAGTTGATTCACATGCTATAGAAAGGCTCTGCTGCTGCATAGAGAGGACAGTATGATACCTGGAGACTGCTGCTGTTACATGTGTTGCCAGATCCTTAAAGGACCAAAGTGCACAAGGCAGTGACTACTTGAACAAACCTGGCTACTTCCCTTGTGTCTAAATGTGAAAGATAATCCTTTGAAAATTTCATCACTTAATTGTAAATTCATGGTCATAACATTGCTTTTAATTTTTTGTGTTGTCAATGCCTCAGTCTAAAAAAAAACTGTGATGTCTGTCTGGACTAAGAAGGGGGCCTCTTCCTGCAAACAACCAGAACCTTTGAAATTAAGATACTTTAATCAGAAAACATATAGAAAAGGATAACAGTTCTTTACTACAAATATATATATATATATATAAATATACATAGATACAGATATATAAAACCAAAAAACCAGAACAGAACAAACAGCAACACCATAACCAAAAGCTTTCAAACAGGACAAGTCCTGTCTCTCCCCCTCTGGTGAAGTTGTGTTTACAGAGAGCGGGAGGCGATGACACTCATGAACTCCAGTGAGGCACAGATGGCAACCAGGGAGAGGTGCTGGTTCCAAAAAAAACTCCTGTGGGAATGGTGGCCACCAGGATGTGATGAAATGCCCTGTTTAACACTAAGGTAAAGTCTACTCTTGGGGGTATCAGCCTTTGAGAGGTTCTCTCCCCCATAAGACATACTCTCAGTTTTGCTGCTGGAAGGCAAGACCTACATTGCGTCTCATCAACATTTTCTTGTGACTCTTGCTGACAAATTTTTGTCTAGATTAGTCACCCATCTCACACTATAGGCAGGAAGCAGAAATGCCAAATGTAAACACCTTTAAGCAGCTATCTGCAAGATTATCTCTGTCCTTAAGTTTACACAAGGTCTTACACCAGTCTTAACCCAAGACCCTTAAACACCCTTTTTACGATTGGAAAACCTGGCAGACCCTGAACCTGGGGTGATGTGCTCATGGGCAGAAATGATAAGGGATGTACAGAACTTTTTATTTTGCAGAATTCTGTGAAGACCTCGTGCTTAGATAGATCGGAGCTACTCCTATCTGTCAGAAAGGTGACAAAGGCATTCAGAACTAAGGACAGGGCAGTTCGCTGGTTTCATCGCACCATGCTAAAGAGCAGCTGGGCCATCACTGATAGAAGTAAGCTTCAGCTAGAGGTATGAAACACTTCATATAGCTCAGTTCCAGCTGAGCTATGTAACACACTCATAAGTGTAGGTATCCTTAATTTGGCAACCATTTAGCTGTGACTTCCAGTTCCCCATTACAGGCTGTGTTGACCAATACTCTTACATTTGAGTAAAGAAAACTGCTACATGCCTTCTTCCTTCCCATGCAACTGCTTTGCTTAGTACCTGGCCCCAAGCAGAACTGAAAGTGATTCTAATGAAGATGGAGTTACTGTTTTTCAATAAAGGCACAAGTAGTTATGAAAGGTCAATCAGATTTACCCTGACGTTTTCTTAGACATAATTAGTTATTCAAATGACAACAGTACTGTGTTTTATAAAGTATAGTTAGTGACCAATGGCACTACCTGATTATCAGGCAATCCTTGGCATTTTCATAATTTGTCAGTGCAATAAGACCCAAGCTTCACTTACTCAACATGAATAGTGAGGGAGCTCAGAAATAATCACAGATTATTGCTGAGATCTTCCAGAAAGTATTTTAAAAACAATCTGTCAGCTTCTTTGCTTTGATAAGCCATCTCAAATGCCAAAATTTTGGGTCATATTTTTGAATAATAGCTATAAAAATGTAATGTTATGAAAGTCTTAACTCCACGTCTTGCGTGATGGTCTCTGAATCAGTCATAGAAATGCAGGTCTAAAAGCGATTCCTAGGAGGACTTTTCTACTTTTTCTCATTGCTGTACTTTTTTTTTTTGCAGTTTCTAGATCTATAAGCATGTTCTAGGTGACCTATAGATCCTCACAGTGAAAATTCAACAAAAGGCTTGATTTTATTACTGTTTTTTTCTTATCCCTTTGAAGTAATTCCAAACCCTGCATTCTCTCATATCGAAGTTGAAAATCACTGATGCATTACAGCTATCTCGGCATTCATGGACATGAAGACCGTCACCAGCCATTCCAGGAGTGCATTCCAGAATTCAGTCATACCATTTAGATGCCAACATTTCAAATCTGATAGCAGCTACAGACAAGGAAAGAAAGAAATCTGGAGGAGAAAACTGTTTATTAAACTCATCAGAGGTCTGCAGAAAGAACCCTGTGGAATTGATGATATTTATTATATATACATATATGATATATAATTGTGTTCTTATGGCAGTTGGTCACAACCAAGCTCTATTGGAGTCCAATCAAACACAAGTTCTCTATTTACCATTTTCTTGACTTAAATTTGCATGCCAGGCCCACTGGGCTTGGTGAATTCTACTTGGTCCCTAAAAAAAAACCCCACCCAACTACAAACAAGAATTTTTACTTTTCTTGTCATGATTTATGACTTCCAAAGCACGTCACAAGCATCAAAAGTCCCTGTATTGTATCACTATTGCTTATTTGTGGACAGGGAATACAAAACTCAGGTATTTAAGGTCTACCTAATTTCAGTTACCATCTATGAAAAGTCTGACTCTGATCTTAACTGCAGTTGGATTTCTGCCTTAATGCACCACTGGCAGTCACAGAGCAATTCAATGGGAGAGACAGAAATAGAATCAGCTGTCCCAGTTCTCAGACTCCATTCTAACCAAATAACCATGTGGCCTCCCAGCTTGGTGCTTATAAAAATACAACAGCTGCTGTAGTTTGCATCTGCACGCCATTCTCTAACTACTTTTAAATGCATCTTTGTTCATGTTCAGGCTCAGCTGAAAAGATGCAGGGGGACGAGAGTGAGAGAAGAGCTGAGAGGCATGTAGGCTTTGTGCCTCACAGTCTTCTCAGCAGGAGCAAATATCAAATGACTTAAGGAACTTTTACTCCAGCACTACATTTTCATTCACTCAGCTTCCCTTGGCATGCTCAGAGTGTGACAGTTGGACAGATGTGAAGAGGAATCCACAAGATCACAGAAGCCTTTTCTAAAAGTCAATACTATTCCTGGTCTCAGCAGGGACCTCACTGACCACATATGTGCCTTTATTGTCCCCTAAAGCATAACGTCTAATATGTGGTTGATGAACAGCTTTAATAATAACCTCCACCCCCGAATGAGGTGATTCTCACCTCACACTGTTTGCTTGTAAACAAACCCATTAAGCACCAGTGGAAAAGTCTATTGTTATTACAATGACTATGAAAGTCATAAAGATGCAGATTACATAAAAGTCTCTGTCATTATGTAGCTCACAGTACAATATGAAAATCGTCTTACTTGAACAACTGGTTGTGGTGATCTTATTCCTTCCCCTCCAATTTGTGCATGAAGCTTCATCTAAATGATGGGGCAGGGGAACAGTTCTACACTGACTGCTCTATGAACTTCCCTCATATGAACCAGGTAATTCACTTAACCCACCAAAGAAGGCACTTCCTGACCTGTTGTGCTCGGCACAATGTGAACATCAGCACTGTGTTAGATCTCTGGTGGCTTCCGTGGTTAGTCAGGTATGGGCTGTAGCACTTCCCAGTTGACTTCCAGCCACTAATCCACACCTTTGATTGCACTAATCCCTATCTTTAGCACAGTGAAGGTTTGGATTCTAACTAACAGCTGCCAGTTTTCACTGGTGTCACTAGTGATGGTTGCAAGCGATAGGAATAAAAAGCCCCTAACTATTTGCATTGCTACATGCTCTGCAGGCACAGTGGGACTAATGGACAGCACCAGAAACTGTAAACTGTATCACTTCTACTTGCTAAGACCTTCACATAAATGGCCCATGCTGAAATCAGGCTGATTCCTGCAGGTTTCTTCAGCCTGCTGATAACGGCAAGTGCCCAGCTTTCTTCTAAGCCTTTTCTTACACAGGGGAGGAAATCCTTGCCAGGATAAGATGACTGTCTTCTTTCTTCCATGTCCTTTTGCAACACTGCAGCAAAGCTCACAAATCAACTGTAATCTGGCCCTCATTACCTTGATGCTGTTTACAGCTACCAAAACTCCTGAAATATTATGTTTACACCCAGCACAAGTGACATGATTACTCCACCCTCTTGTTCAATCATTTCATACACCTCCAGGTGTATGTACAGAAATATGATGGCTGCAGGTGAATATGTTGCTGTGTGTATATACACTGAGACATCATTCTAACTCTCCTACAATAAACAGTTTCAGTTTTACTTCGGTATAGGACTTACCATAACAGGACTCTGATCTTCACTGTTGCTGTGCTACAGGACTCTTAAAAACCAGTAGCTGAAAAAATAAAATGACTAATTTTACTGCAGGAAGAACAACACATGATGAGCAAATTTAAGCCCTCACAAAAAAAGCATACCAAATAACTTAGTCACTACTAAGAAAAATAAAGGTATTAGAAAAGAAGACAGGAACCATTCATCAGAAACCCAGCATAAGGCACATACAACCTCACAGGCAAACAGAAACACCTGAGGGGAAGGAGCAATACCTGAACTGTTACCTATTTCAACCAGATCCGTTGATGTGACTGGTACTGGAAATTAACTTTATTAGTTACACTGGATTCCTGCTCAAAATTCCTCTCTACATCTGATTCCAGGATGCTCCTCCAGAAGAAAGCTGTTATTGAGTGTTGTGTAAAGGCAGCTGCCTTGCTGTGGTGGTCCTACCAGGGCTCATTTCTCGTTCTTATCAGATCAACACAGACAACTTGAGGTAAATCACATTTGTACTGGATCCCTAAAGCCAGGCTTGAGGTCACTTTACGGAATAATTCATACAAATGAACAGCTGTCTTTTACAGCAAATGAAAGCAACAATAAGAGATAAAAAAATTATTTCGTTTTAAAAGCTGCTATGGAAACATCTGAATTTTGATAGGAAGATGTTCTACAGTCACACACAAGGGACAGTTCTGGAACTTTTCATTCTGCTTTTATTCCCTTTTCTTATTTGTGCTCTCCAATTTCCAACCATTGGGCAAGCATCATGTGTGTCAAGCTGTCACGAGCTTTGAAACCTTGTACTTGACAACTGAACCGTCCAGGACTGGCAGGAAGAATATCCAAATATACTCTGTGCTGAGTGCTCCCAGTGAACGGGACAGAACTGGCTGCAAGCTGAGGATTGGTGACTTGAAAATTCAACCAGCATTTTCAAATACTTGGCACCAAACACTAAATCTCCTATCAACTCTTCTCTCCCTCAAAAATTTGCTCCCTTTCACACCCAATTACAGCTTCTCTGTCATAATTAGTATGTGTGAACAGTGAGCATAAAGGACCAACACAGAGTAAACACACTAGCATCTACTTTTTAATTGCTATGGGAAGTAGTGACTTTCTACCTACAACCCTTCAACTGACTTTGCAAGTCTCCTGACAGTGTGAGTCAAACTTGCTTTTGAAAAGGAAACTGGATGTTTTCTATCATATCAAATTAAATTTCCCCGAATCTATTCTTGCTACATGATGAAATTCTCCTCAGCTTAAAAACAGTATTTTGGCAAAGTAAGCTGAGCTGTAAATTTGCTTTGTCCAATGACTAATTCCCTGGTGGAAGTGAACAAGAAGCTCTTGAGTGCTGTCATTAGCACCTGTGAAAAAACAACTGCCTGGGCAGCTGGAGTTTTTTTGGTGCCCTGGAGGCGTAGTATCTTGCTTGTTTCATTAAGTGACATTATTTGGTTTGAAAGATCCTGGACTGTGCTCACAACAAGAAAGAGGGCACAGTCATACTCTCTAAAAATTGCCACTTTCTTCCCAAATCACAGAGTTGTCTTCACTAGAAAACTATAGAAATTACCCTGCATAAGCATTGCAGAGATAATTACAAAATAAAGAAACACTACAATGAATCCATTGAGATCTTTAATTCCAAACTGCCACCATCCCAGAAGGAACAAGCTGTGAGTTAGTCTGACTCTTAAGTATATAATTAAGCCTGTCAAGTTCTGGCTCCATAATATACTGTTTAATATTGAAAAATCTGTCAGTAAACCAGTGTGTGGTATTAATGTTATAATGCTTTGTATTTGCTTCCTCACGAAACAATAAAACTATTTAGCCAATACAAGCAACATGTTATTTATACACCTTTTGGCAACAGTTTTAATGCTATGTGGAATACTCCCCTTTCCTTCTAATATAATAGCCTTCCCTTTATGGACTGAAATTGGTGAAGGGAGCTGTGTACGTGCTCCATGTGAAATTTACTCAGTAATTCTCTTAAGAGCTTCCTCACACATAAATTAATGTTCTCATCTCATTCAATACTCATTCTATTCATTATCTAAAACAGAAGGCCTACTCTCTCTATATATTAAGTTTCCTCCAAGAATTTTCTATTAGTTTCAATGAATTCAAAAGATTAAGCTTCAACACTTCTATGTTTGCAAAACTATAAAACTCTGGGGCATACAGTTAGAGCTGAAGATTTTGCCACTTCTGGAATTTTTGAGAAGGTGAGTGTCAATGGAAAGTTACACAGATTTCAAGAGAGGTACTTTACATGTCCTTGCCATGTTCGGGTCATGCTTCAAGAAGGTGCCATTCAGCATCAGCCAGCAGAGCTTCTAATGATTTCACCAGAATCTCCAGGCCAATTCCTTCATCTGGCTCTAACTAGCAGCTGCCCCCAACAGACTCCAGAGCTCCCTGCACAAACAAGTGCTTCCCACCACAAATGCTTGCTCTGAGCAACAGCAGAAGTCCTGTAGTAGGGGCTCAGTCCTGGAAGAAACAGACCACAATAGTGGAGTTACCTTTGTTTCTCTTCCTGGATTTTACATTCCCAGCTAATGAAAATTAATGGAAAGGCTGCCACTACTCAAGGGTTTTGGTTTTGCGAGGACTTTCAACAAAGTCAGCTGTGCTGTGAGTGCCCACGATGACTCCCCCTTGCCAGGTGTGCCTGCACCAAGCGGCCCACTGAGGCTGTGAAAACCTTGGGCTGCTTTTCAAAAAACTCTTTCACATGTGACTAATCCACTGAATGCTGTCTAGGTCCATTTACTTAGCAAACGAATTTTGAGGACTAGGTAGATGCAACTTGCTTGGAACCCTACCTCCAGCAATAATTAATATTTAATACACGTTTTGTAGATTAGTATATTTTATTTTAGTGATGTTTACAGACATGAAAAGCTGACAGTTCTGGGGGATCATAAGTCCTTTTTTTAGTCCTAAGAGGAGTTACTACACCTAGGAAATGCAAAGCAGCTCTGCCCTCTGCATGATTTGTTTTCAGTAGTACTGTGTGGAAGAATACTTTAAATAGACAGATGGGTTAAAGACAGGTAGCCTTACTTCTAATTACAATAGTATAATGCTTTTTGAAGCACACAGCAACATAACTGTGATTTAATATTTAACACTATGCACTTCAAATTCTAAGGTACAGTCTGAGGAATGGTATGCCAAGAAAATACAGAATTGTGAGCCACAAACTGTGTAGTGTCATTCAGAATAAGAATCCATGGTACAAACTTGTTTAAATATAATCCATTACACTTTTGTCATTGTCTTTCTTTCTTAGCCTACCTCTCTGCATTTACTCCATGGAGTAAAATTTACTCCTCTTGCTTAACAGAGGACACACAAGCTTGGTTTTGCAGAGAAAAAGCTCCTTTTCTTTATGCTGAGTTAGATAAAATTCAACATAATCTCATTAGAGAACAGGAAAATAACAATTTCTGGAAGTCGAGGATTGATATATGGAGGTCAGGAATTAATTGTCCAAATCTTAAAATGCATTCAGAATGCAGCAGAGAGCAATAAAAACACCCCCAACACATCATATCCCCTAAACCACCTCAGAGCTATTTGCATAAAGGATCCAGAGGCAGTACAGTATAAGTAGTGAGACACAAGCCGTCCAAGGAGCACACAGCAACGGCTCTGTTGGATACTCTGTGTGTCTGTGGCAGCAAAGGGCCAACTGAGAAGCTCAGATGTGCAAACAGCTTTAAAGGACTATCAGTCTCTTGGCAGATGCATCAAGCAAAATTCTGAAACTGCAGACCAGGTAATTTATCAAATAATTTCCTTTTCAGCAGATTCTACCTTTCTGTCTAGAGACTGCTCTGAGCCAAATAGCCTATGTGGCATTCTTAGGGCTGTTACCCAAGGACTTCATCAGAAGTGACAGAATACTGCCAGCAAGAGAGTTAATAAACTCATTCTCTATTTAAAAAATGTGTAGGACTTCATAAAATTGTGCATTCTTTTACGTTCAGAAGATAGAATTAAGTTGAATGACTGCTATACTAGCACTAAAGATGTATTCCATTCTACTGAAGGAACTCTGCTTACTGTACAAAAAATCCCTAAGTGTGATAGGAATTCAGTGCTAGCTACAAGAAAAACACTTGTTATCTGGGCAGAAGGTAATATAGGATATGATTATTATTATGTCTCTGAAAAAAATGAGGTGTTTCCGTAGTGCAAAAAAGCTCCCTGCCCCATAGAGCATAGCTGTCTTCTTATCCTGACAAACACCCAGGCACACAGCTACTTTAAATGTATAGAAATACACAGTGAAAAACTAGTAGACTAATAAAGTTTGGCTTTAACTAAAGGTGGAATGAAAGTGATGCAATTCCCAGTTCTTATTTTAAAATGAACCCTTAGCAAAGGGAATTGCTTGGTGGAGATTGGTAGAGAGGGTATAGGTGTCTGTACCTAGTGGGGCAACAGTTAATATAGAGTTCAAGGGGGAAATTGTGTTTGCCTCCTGGCAGAAGGCAAAGCAAGAGCACTGGCTTTCAGAAATATCTGCAACTCAGGAAGCTAGGTATTTAAGATATCCATATTTGTTCTGACAGAAAAATGAACAAGTGCCTGGTTTTAATTATAAGGAATTTACAGATTCTTGGAAGGATATAAGATAAACTGAAAGGTTAGTAACAGAAATGAGGAAGGAACCATAGAAACTTCAATCCCTACAGCGGTGCTGTGTCTCTCTTTTAGTGTCTGGAAATACTGCCGTTGTTGTGAGGCTTGTTTGCTCCATCCTCGTCCCCTGTTGCTCTGTTGCACAGAAGTTGCAGGAACTCCTGTCCTACAATGCCATCTATCCAGCTGCCACTGATACTCCTCTGCTTGACCCTGTGGGGTGTTTGCCTCAATGGGACACAGCCCCTTCCAGAGGAGAGTGAGACCATGAGGAGCCCTCTGGATGACATCTTTCAGAGGTCTGAAAGCTTCATTCTTCAGTCTGTGCTCAAGAAAGCTGAAAAGGATGAAGAAACTAATAAAGGTATGTATCCCACTGGGGTCATTCTTTTGGTGCTGCTGGCATAGCACTTGGCTGAGACCATTAGATCCAGGGCATGATTTCCAGGTTCTAATAAATATATATTTACCACAGAAACTAAGGGGAGGGGAAGGATAAGAGGGCTGCTGCAATACACTGACACAGAATTCTCAAAGGTGCTTTTGAAATTCTCTAATATCTCCCCCTGAGGCAAGGCTATACCACCACTAAGCAGCTGCTGCATATTAAAAGGTAGAAGCCTGTCACAGAAATGCTGCCTGTCTCGCAAGTACTTCCCTAGGGCAACTCTAAGAGGACACACTAGAGGACATTCCCCAGTTGTGGATCCTGTACCTAATGTCAGGTCTAGGTGGGACTGTTGCCATTCACCTACTGTCTTAAGCCATTGTTTCCTACACCCCAGCAGAAGAGGCTTTTTCCACAGCTGGGAAGGCCAGAGGCTGTTCCAGCATCTGAGCCTCCCGGTGTGCACATGCTCCACTCTCACCAGTCACAGGAGTGGAAGGAAATCAGACTTGGGGATTGCAAGAAGCGGCACAAAGATGCCTGACAGCAACAAGGAGCCCAGAGCCTTTTCAGAGTGGAAGAGGAGCTGGCCCCAAGTGGAAAAGCCTTCCTCCCTCTTCTGCTGAGGGCTGGTCATGTAAATCCAAGACCTGAAATATTAGATAGAGCTTAAGAATGAGTAAGAGATACTAGCAGTGTTATGAGTGGTAGCTGGAATTCCTGAGCTGGCTTTCAAAGAACAACAGGTTATGATCCTGTACCACAGAATTCCACGAATTCCCATTTCAACTTCCTTAGTAAGGATTATGGGGGCTCATTAATGTTATTTTCCTTGGACAGAATCAAAAGCCCCTCTACCAGAATGGCTTTCCAAAAGACAACACCCTGGTGAAAAGTACCTAAGTAACCTGAAGAAGAGACAGCATCCTGGAAAAAGAGATGTTGAGAAAGACACATCCTACGGAGACATTCAGAAGAGGCAGCATCCAGGGAAAAGAGAACTAGAAGATGACCTTGATGTCTATCTGGAGCTGAAAAAGCAACAGCCTCCTGGCAGACCGTCATTGTTGGATCAGGCTGCTGACAGCCCTAGGACACAGCTAACCTACATGAATGCACTATCCAAAAGACAGCACCCAGGCAGAAGGCATCTGATGTATGAGCACCGGCATCCTAACAAAAGAGGCTGGAATTACAAGGTAGACCTAAACAACCAATATAGTGAGAAACACCAGCATCCCGGAAAAAGGCACTGGAATTCTGACAACTCAGATGACACAGGCCCCTGCAACTTTAAGGAGTTCTTCACCTGTAACAAAGGCAATTTGTTGCTTGATTTAGTAGATATTAGCAGAAACAGGATAAAAGAAAAACGTCAGCACCCGGGAAAGAGATCAGCATGGGAGAGTGAAACAGGGGAATGAGAAAATAATTGTGTATTATTTTCATTTGGTGAAGTAAACTGCCAGATCACCAAAACATTCTGTTCACTCCCTTTTGGCTTCCTGCTGCTGACCTCTGCACCTACCTTTCACTGCATTAATGTTCCCATTGAAGTTAATGGCTTTGTCAAACACTTAAAGCAAAGGGACTGAAGGACACAGTTGAATGGAACAGACGAGTAATGGGTCTTCAACTCCTTAACTTTAGGAAGCTGAGTGCTTATTTCCTTAGGATCCTGGACCCCAAAATAATCCAATTATGTGTTCCTAAATTACTAAAACAGGATCTTAAACTTCTATTCTGATGCTACTAAAGTGAAATAATGATTTGGTTTCCTCTCACATCAGTGAAATCAGTAAATTAGTAGTGAGAGAGAAAAAGGTTTTCAGTAGGTTTTCAGTTCTAAATGATACTGTGCACTACAATCTGTCCAGACAGTAAGCACTGCAGAGAGACAGGAACATTTTCAACTGGAATGGAACAGAGGAGTGACTTCATAGTTTGACTTGGAACTGGCATGGGAAAACCCTTTTCATCTAAGAGGCTGCACAGTGCAAAGGGTTAATGCGTCCCTGAGCATCTCCACCGCAAATTGTGATCCCCTTGACTGTGTACACCCCCACTAGAACTCCCACCCTGCTGTGTCCACACTTCTGTCATGCCACTTGAAATCATGCCTTCTCCTCAGACATTAAACAATGAAGAAAGCAGGGATCCTTTCCTTCCAGTGAGGATTTTCTCTTCTCTCAAAGGAATGCTTTTACATTCTGTAGTCAGACTCCCAAAAGTGTTTATTTGGTATGAATGATTCAATAAATATGAATAGTCAACTCTCAGTGTCCTTATTGGTTTTGCAAACATACTGCAATAGTGTGAAAAACATACCACCAACCCAAGCCTGAAAATACATTTTCTCCCAGTATCTGCAAGAAAAGTTCATCTTTATTTATTAATTTCTTCCTGTTGTCTGCATTGTTCTCAGAGCACTGACTGGCATTTGGGATCTGACAGTTTTGTGACTATGAAGCACACATAAGCACAAGTTCTGAAGTTAAGTATTTGTCAGATTTACCTACACACTAAAAACTTTGGCTCTGGAGTTTGACTAAGGGACTAACCAGAAAATTGCCAGCTTTTTACTATACTGCTCTGCTTCTTCTAATAGTAATATAGCACAATCTCTTAGCAATACGAACACCACAGATATATACTATTCTGTTATAAGGTAAGAATTTGTTAATTCCACATTTCTCATCATCTTATTTTTATTGAATACCTTTCTCTCATTGTCATCTTTTATTAGAATTTAATATCCATGCAAACATCCATATGTAACCTGGTCTGTGCAATCACTCACAAAAACACACTTGCACATGGTGATAATTGCAGAAAGGGGCCTTGCACTTGCACAGTTCCCTGAGGAAGTGCACTGTCTGTCAGACAGAATGCAGCTTTTCAGGAATCAGGACAGATTTGGTCCAAATGTCATGAAGTCAGTGGAAAAATCTCCCTTCTCCTCTGTAGAACCCGGATTAAATCCACAGAGTAAAGCTGTGCTCTGGCCCTAATGTGGCAGCACAGTCATTCAAAATCTTTTTTCCAGCTTTAATTGAGACTAAAACAACCATGCACAGATGAGTTCTTCGTTTACTCCACTGCAATTTTGTATTTCTGGATGTTGCCAGTTATTGAGACATCAGGGAGTTAGATTCCTAAAGCACTGGTATGCTGGAGCATGACACCAGTTCGTGACATCAGTGGGGCAGGTCAGATACCAATATAATGGAATGATCCAGCCAAAAGGCAAAAACAGCTCTTGAGTTTATTTCATCCACCCTGGTTTGAACTGGCAGCCTGTGATCCAAACAAGACAGCAGTACCTCCCTGGTACAGGAGTCACTCACTGCTGGGTGACGGAAGGAACACCTTCCTCACTCCCAGCTTACATTCCCTCTACCTTCTTCACGTTCATGTGAATTGAAAAGAGGGGAAATCTGGACTTAATAAATTACACATACACTCCTGCAAAATGGAATGGAGGTAAACCAGGATCCAACATGCCATAGCAAAGGAAGTTAGTTCATTGCCACCTTCTCTCTGTAATAGATACAATGAATATGATGCAGCACAGACAATTTAATAGCTGATTGGTATATGGAAAACGTGAGATTATGACTGGGAAAACTAAGGAAAGTGAACTGCTTGAAAGAGGCTGCCTGAAATACGATTGCTGATTTAAACTAATTTTCACAGAGAAGCATATGTTTCCACTGTAAATTCCTTCTTGATTCTCAAGTTAGTACTGTGTGGGGTGTCTGAAGAAGCTATTGCTAAAAAAGAAGAGGAAGAGGAGAGAGAACAGTAAAAAAAGAGAAAAATATAGTAAAAATTTATGAAAGGTTCTCTGAGCCAAAGCAGTCAAGACAAAAAGTAAGCTCTTTGAACAAACAGGTGGTGTTGAAGAAGACAGCAACAAAACCCCTTCAAAACAATCATAAATCATTCTCTGTCAAACACCAACTGGTAGGGGTATTCTGCTTATTGCTTTTAGACATGCTGGTTTTGAGAGGGGGATTTGTTGCTGCACAAATTTGTAGACAAAAGAGAAGACCAGAGGGGCTGGAAGAGACAGCACCCAAATACAGTGTGCCTGAAACCTGCAATGAGACCTGACCAGAATCCGGGCATGTGTGGTGTATGGCTCCAACAGTTCAACCATTAAACAGAATGTAAACACAAAGGAATTCTGAATCTTCCAGTCTCTCCTCTTTATCTCTTTATAATTCACCTACTCCATGTAAGTGCTGCTATTCCATGGCACTCAGGACCAATAATACCAGATTATTCAGGGAGCTTTCAGGGAGGAGACAAACTTGGGATGATGATTGCACTTGCCAGTACTGAAGCAGTTAATCAACAAATCAGGGGCTCAACAAGTTGTCAGCTGCAGCTCTTACAAACCATCATGCTGCCAGTTTGGATTGATGAGACTGCAAACACGGGAAAGATGGTTTTGGCATAGAAATGAAGCTTCTATCCTGACTACATAGACTAATTAAACAGGTTTGTTATGCATCAAAATGTTTACTATAAGCAACTTGAGTATACTGAATATATGAAATTTGGTCAAAGCAACAGCGATATGAAAATATTTTAGTTCTCTGAACAAAATGAAAAATACAGAAAGCGTTGGTTTAGATCCATCTAAACAAACAAACAAAAACATTTTCTCAGATAAATTTAAATCAAAGATCATTTATGTTGTAGAAGAGTTTTGTGTTACCCATTTCAATGTTAGGAGATTTAAAACAGATTTTAAAAAAAATTCACACTCGGAAATTGAATTTAGGCCAATTTTAAAAATAGCATTAAATTAAATTAACTAAGCATTTAGTTTAGGGAAGACTTAGGAAAAACATTCTGATTTTTCACTCTGCTTATGCCCCAAAGTCTATATCGAACTCAAAACTGTTAAATTTCAGATATTTTAAACTTTTTTTTCAGTGAGTAAGTTGTATTTGTGCAAAAACATTCCACTGAATTCCTTGAGAAATGGACAAGCATCAAGAATTACTTCTAGTCTGCATTAAACCCTGAGATTAGCTCAGTTTATTAGAGCATAGTGCTAATAACAAGGTACTGGGTTTGATCTCTCTGTGGACCACCCACTTAAGAGCAGGACTTGATGATCCTTTTGTATCCTTTCCAGCTCAGAATATTCTGTGATTTACTTCTCTTGTGCTGGGATCAGATTCCATTATTTAATATTCCAAATGGCAGTGAAGGTATTATACGAAGAACACAGGTGACCCCAATTGGAACACATTTTTGACAGGGCTGTTACAGGGCTGTGTCCCCCTTCTCAGCTGTATTCCCACTGAAGTCTCTCCTCTTGGATACCAGCAGCAATGACCAACTGAGGAACAGACCTAAAATTCATAGTTAAGAGTTATTACAATTCACAAACATATTTTTCAACTTATTTATCAATGTTTGTGGGGGACCTGGAGTGTGGCAGAGGAGGAGTTACCGAACAGGATTTTGTCAGCTGAGCTTTTATATCCCAGTGGCAAGACCGGACAGTGCATGCCCAGCTGTGCCTCCGGAGCAAGTGTTTGGAATGCTTTCCTTTCCTTTCCTTTCCTACGGCCCTTTCTTTTCCTGTGGTATTGCTCATTTGCATTGATTTGCAGTGTGAGCCATTACTGATTCAGATGCAGTCCCCAAGAGCATCTACAGAATTGCAGTAAGGTTTAATTTGTCCCCAAATACCTTTTCCTACAACATCCAGCTGGATAAAGGCAAATTAATTTTTGAAGAACTGTAAACTGAATTGCTTTAGATTGATCTGTATGTTTTCACTTTGTGAACACTCTCTGCATGGGAATGTTTGATGAGCCTGACTAAGTGACAGCAGTCAATGTCTGTTCTTGTTTACACCAGCATAAACCTAGATTACACTAGAAAATACCAGTTCTGTTAAGGAACATGAGACCCCTAGGGACATAGAAGCCCAAATTTGCCTTTGGGAGCAAACTGACATAATTCCACATATCACTTCACCTGGCATGCTCACTCTGTAGCATCACTTCTCTAATAATCTCTGAGACAGAGACTCTGCCCCTTTCCTTCTCTCTCCCTCTCCCACATTCTCTCATTTTAATTGCTGTTTCAACAAAGGCAGTATCTGCCTAAGACCCAACATAAGGAGTTGCATGCCTGAATCTCGCCTTCTGAGCAATCCTAGTTACAATTTCAAACCGGATTGTAACAGACAGTCCCAGTAAGTCTAATACTCTCATAAAGACACAAATCATATTAAGCAGGTGCAATCACCTCACGGGGAATGAGTTCCTCAGGCAGGGCTAAAGACCATTTATATTCAGAAACATGCAAACAACGTTTTCCTTTCAAAATGGTAAATGAATTTTCTCTTTTCAAGTGTGATTGACACTACGTGTGTTTTATCAGTACTTTACAAAGATTCACTTGGAGAGATGCATTCTCATATCTGTGGTCAAATGTAGAACATGAAAAAGCACAATTAGCTGACTGAAGATTCAGTGAAATGTTTGATTTCTCATGTACAATGTAGCACGCCATCATCCTCCTCACAACTTATTGCACTTCTCACTGCACGGTTTGTGTCCCAACAGGACTTCAATCACCGTATTTAGCACTTTAATAAGCCTTTAAGACGTTTGAAAAAGTGCAGTCACTGAAGGTGTTAGCGAAAAGCAGGGTTAAAGAAAGAGCTTGCTGTGTCGTACAACTTCACTTTTCCTTACTCCCGATTATTACTAGTCGGGAATATGACAGGAGAGGGTGAGCTGTCCGGGTCAGCGGGGCTCGGAGCAGAAAGAACAGACAGCAGAAAAGCATTGAGAGCCAAGGCTGTGAAAGCCCTGGCGGGGCCCCTCGCAGCGTTGTTGTGCCATCTAGTGACGGGCTCGCCTCCCATCGCCCACCCAGCCCTCTTACTGCCCCTTCCCTGCACGCTCCGAGTGACAAACCACGCACGTGGAGTCTGTGCCCCCCCATATCTGTGCCCCCCCC
>VXBX01006178.1:218973-234094 GCA_013400415.1 Scytalopus superciliaris
CCCAGGGCCGCTCGGTCCGCAGCCCAAGGCCGCTCCGGCCCGGCTCGTTGCGATGCGGGCCCCGCGGCCCGGCGGCCGGTGAGGGCGGCCGCGATGGCCTCGGGCTGCCCCGCGGCCTTCGGGGACCCGGGCGAGGTGCGCGAGGGGTTCCTGTGCCCGCTGTGCCTGAAGGACCTCCAGGCGTTCCGGCAGCTCCAGGAGCACTACGAGGAGCAGCACCCGGGCGAGGACCGGGACGTCAGGGCGCAGCTCCGAAGTAAGAGCGGGCGCGGTGTGTCGGGCCCCGCCAGGCCTTGGCTGCTCGCACCGCCAGAGCCCCACAGCTCCGGGAGGGCCCCGGACCCGCCGCGGGCAGGCCCCGGGCCGGGCTGCGCGGGACCTGCTTAGGCTGAGCACAGCCTTTGCATTCTCCTGAGACCTTCCATAAACAAGTTATAAAGCGCTAAAAGACATCGCTTTGCAAATGTCGTTCATGCGCGATTTTTATGGTTGGCCTTTTGGGGATTTGTTGTTTGTTTGTTTGTTTGTTTTTATCTGAAAACTCGGATTTTTACTGTAACCCAGTGGATTCTCAAGCCTTACTTGAAGACTGTACAGAACATGGGGAATCTCTGGTACTCGCCAGGTTCCAGTTCATTAATTTCTTGTTTTGACAGTAGATAAAACTGTGGTTGCAGCTAAAGTGTCAGGTTCAGAAAGGTTGATGGGAAAAGATGGAAAGGAATGTGGGTGGTGGAGTTGACAAGAGATGCTGGGAGTGCCCCAGGGATTACCAACTTTCACAAGTGTTTGGAAAAATACCATTGAATTCTGTTTTACTAGGATATTTCCTTTTTTTTACCCCCCTTGTATATTGTCATTTTACATTGAGAGAAAAATGTGTAAAGTCTGGTGATGCTTCTGTGTGTTTCCTGCAAATCTGTCTGGTTTTATTTTATTATGCTACAGATGCTTGAATTATTTTTTTTCTCCAGAGGTTGATTAATATTTCAAAAGTCTCTTTTCTTGGTGAAACCCTAGCCCTGACAGTGGACTGTTTAGTACTTTTGAAATTTTGTGCACAAGCACACTGAAATTCTTAGTTTGTGCAACAAGACAAAGAAAGTGTTGAACATCCTTGAATTTAAAAAAAAAAATAAAAATTGGGAATTAGAAGAATTAGGATATTACTGTATGATGCATTGTATGATGCAAGACAAGTCCCAAAGTTTAAGATATATTTAAGATATATTGCGGTTTTACAGTCAGGTCCCTGAAATGGAGTGGAACCTACTGTTTTGTCCCTAGGATCTCAGTGCTGCTTTATGACAGAAAACAGCATTTTGTGTCATCCGTGGTGCTCTGAACTGCATTCTGGTTCCAAGAGTGTGATGAGGACAAACTTGTCATCCAGGAAAAAGATTCGTGCTACAAGAAAATGAATATTCCACACTGGCTTCATGTGATGAATATTTGGTGACTGCCTGCCACATTTGATAACTCGGGTTTATCTTGTTCAGATCTAGTCCAGAAGGCCAAAAGAGCAAAGAAGAAATTGCTGAAACGAGAAGGAGATGACAGAACTGATTCTGGATCTCAGGAACGATATGAGTCATTCAGCTATGGTGGAGTAGATCCCTGCATGTGGGAACCCCAGGAAGTAGGTAGGATAGCTACAAAGCAATACACAGGGGGGATAACTTTTAATCGGAATTGGAAAGTGCTACAGTATTGCTGAAGTTGCTTGGATTTGGAAATCGCTTTGGATTCGCTGTAGCAGGGTGGTTATGGTTTGCATGTTGGCTTTATGCACCCTGCCTGCATGGTGTGGGGAAAATGCAGATAATGGTCAGGGAAAGTACATGGATAGAATCAATATGCCAACTACTCTTGAGGCAGCTGTTTGTCATGTCATTGTGCCTGAGCTGCTGAGGCCTGCTGAATCTGTGTTTACCTCTGTGCATCTGACTTTACAGAACAGATTAATAATTAATAACTGAGCTATATAAATAATTACTAAGGTATATAAAGTCTCCAGCTTTTGGGCTGCACTTGGAGTAGTTGTTAGCTTGCATGTTTGACAAAAAGATTATCTGTTGATTTAAACACTTTCAGCTTTTCCTTTGGATTTGAGGTGCAGAACACCTCTCATTAGGAGATTTACTTTAAAAAACCCCACAAATTTAAAAAAAACCCAACAAACAACTCAACCCCAAACCTACTCCTCTGAAGATAAGCCTACAGTGGTAGAATTTCAAGGACAAGTTGACCAAGCCTGTAATTGCAAGTACTGCAAATGGCAATTGTCTGTTGCTATAACTGAAATGTTGTTATCTGGGGGGGAAGAAACACCTGTGGTGCTGACAGAGTAGGACTGAGTCCTTTGAGTCTGCAGGGTCTGAGTTCTGTAGATTAGTGTACTTTTGACTTTGCCACTCAAATAGTTACATAGTGTAAATATTAGCTAAGAATAAATTTAGACAGAAGGTTTATGAATATTAGAGAAGCGAGGACTGTTTTTCTCATCAGAGTGAAGAAGATGAACGTTAGGGATTTTGGGATCGGATTTGGTGGATCTGTGGAAGGGACCGTGCAATGTCTTCAAAGCAGTGGTGGAATTCAGTTACCCAAAGAGAGGTCCTTTCCTGTGAATTCAACTTTGGAGATTTTTTTGGTTATTTCATTAGCACAAGGAAATGAGATTCTTACACTTACATAGTAGCATCAAAAAGCAACATTCGATGAGTTCTACCAGTTGGAAGAAAGATGATTTTTTAAAATTTTGTCTGTAACCTTGATTTTTAATACCTGATCCACCTTACTTGGAAAAGGAGTAATCTTAAACCAGCGCTGTTGAGTATGAATTGTATATATCTTAAATGGATGCTATAATAGATGCTTTTGAATACTTGGAGGTCAGTTTTCTGTAAATCTGAACTGTCATCAAGGACTTGATTCGGACCCCTAAGGGTGGAGAGATGATCAGAAATCTGACACTGAAATTGTTGCATAGACCTTCAGTAATCATTGGACTTGCCTCTACCTTTGGTTCAACATGTAGCCAGGAAGCTAAGGGGAGTTGGTTTAGAGAACAATTCTAGTAGGTAACAGCTTGCCAAATGCAACTGAGGAATGAAGAGGGGAAAAAATTTTGTTGCAGGTGTTCCCTTTAACATAGGGCTTGTTGTTTTCTGTAGCAGAAGTAAAACACTGTTGCTAGCCTGAAGATTAGGCTTTACCCTGTATGCTTTATTTAGAGCAACACTGTGAAAATGTAGGGTTCTAATGTGTCTTTAAAAATTGGATTTGAACATGAGAAGTAAATGGTAGAAAGAGACAGCTGTCTTTCAAGAGGCAATTATATCCATATGGAATACCTGGGTGACTAGGACAACTTTCTGTTATTCCCTGCAGGTGCTGTGAGAAGCCATCTTTCCGAATTCAAGAAACACAGAGCAGCCAGGATTGATCACTATGTAGTTGAAGTCAATAAGTTAATAATCAGATTGGAAAAGGTAAATTTTGTGCTTTTTAATGTTCCAGCTTTCTAAATGTTTTCTAGATTTAAAAAATTACATTTAAGTATGAAATATGTCCATTTATCTAGCAGTACAATATATAAAGAATTATTAAACTATGACTCTCTTCATGTATTACCTTCAGTACTGTGCATGGTTTGACCCTATACTATGGGTATGATTTCTGTTTCTATGCACCATTTTCAAGCTGAAGATGCTACTTCCATATGCTTCAAGAACCGTCTGTTCTCCTGATTATTTTCTCCATCTTTTACTTTACTAAATTTCTCCCTCATGTTTTTGTCATGATTTTTCCAGTTTCTCATTCTTCAAAATCTTCCAATGATACACTTGCATTTTGGCTCAGATGCAGTAGTGTTGGCTGCAGTAAGAATTATGTCCTAGATGGTCTGATTTGTATAGGTTTGACAGTCATTGTTTAGCACTTGTATGAATATGGCATTAGAAATGAATAGGAAAATTGCATGATTGGTGTGAAACAGGCTGAGATTCCTC
The DNA here is from genome assembly GCA_013400415.1 of Scytalopus superciliaris. NCBI lineage: Eukaryota > Metazoa > Chordata > Aves > Passeriformes > Rhinocryptidae > Scytalopus > Scytalopus superciliaris. The sequence continues at coordinate 222,987 of VXBX01006178.1, forward strand.
TCTTAAAAACGCCAGATTTCTTTTTCTTGTTGGGCAGAGTTGTGCTGCATTTTTTTCATTGCAAAAGTATAATTTTCTTGAATATATTGTTTATTTTCTGCCAGCTTACCTCGTTTGACAGAGCAAACACTGAGTCAGCTAAAATAAGAGGTTGGTGTGAGCTTACCTCGGACTATTTGCCCCTATAATTTATCCAGCTGGGAAATTAATTGAATAGCTTACATGGTGTGTATTCCTGCTCATAGCTATAGAGAAGTCTGTTGTGCCTTGGGTCAGTGATCAGGATGTTCCCTTCTGCCCAGACTGTGGCAGTAAGTTCAGTATCCGAAACCGACGTCACCACTGCCGCCTCTGCGGATCCATTATGTGCAAGAAGTGCATGGAACTCATCAGTCTTCCTTTGGCAAGTAAGTACAATCTGTGAAGTTAATTCCTTCTTTTCTTAGTGTACTCTGGCTGCTAAGTGCATTCTGGCTTTTTGCCATTAGAAAAAACTATGCTGGTAATAGTCTGGCTGCGTGGAAAGCTTGGTACTTAATGTGTCATTTAGTTTCATGGAGACACTTGTTTGTGAAATAGAATACAGAGAATGATTTCTCCATTCTTTGTTCCTTCTTCAGATTTGGAAGTGTTGCGTAACACTGAAAAAGTTACTAGAATTAGTAGTAGTATGTACTCCTGGTAAATATAGCTAATATTTAGTGTATTATTCTATTGAGTACTGTAACTGTGGTTAATTTAAGTTATTAACTTTAAGAAGTGCCCAGGTTCTTCACATTTAAAAATACTGTGAACATTGGACATTTGCACAACAAATTAAGGAAATGCATCCCTAGGCCTTTAGAAACCCCTTCAGACTTTTTTTCCTCATCTGGTGCACTGGAGAGGAGACCGTGTTTTCTGTGGGCATAAATGATATTAACTGCACTTTTTGGAGGTTCGAGCACAGACTCCGGACAGCATTAACATACCTATTCTGCACATTATTCTGTAACTGTGCAGGCTCAAACATGAGAACACTTCTAGGCATAAGCAGAGTAGGTGATTCTCAGCAGTCTGCTCTCTAGCTGCTTTTAAATAAAGCAGGGTTTACAGTGAAGACCCTAGTTCTGACTTGCAGTCTTGGTCATCATGTAATCCTTGCATGTCTTTCAGCAGACTGTTTCAAATTGGTTTTCTAATATTTCCTGAATGTAAAGTTTCAGTTAAAGAACAGTTTGTTTGTGTTGGTAAAATCTGTTGGCTTCTCCAGTTAATGTAGAATTACCTGTGTATAATTTCTAGGCAAACTCACTAGTGCCAGCAAAGAGTCCTTGGGTTCTCATACCAGCCCAAACTCCTCACCTAACAGTGTCCACGGCTCCCGCCGTGGCAGCATCAGCAGCATCAGCAGCGTGAGCTCTGTGCTGGATGAGAAGGATGATGACCGAATCCGTTGTTGTCAGCACTGCAAAGACACCCTGTTGAAAAGAGAGCAACAGATTGATGAGAAAGAATACACGCCAGAGATTGTGAAACTCTACGAGGTCAGTCAAGCTCTGTGCTCAGTGCATGTCTGCAGTAGTCACTACTTGACTTGTTAACCTCATGTTAAATTTCTTTCTTTGTGAATTAATACTCGCTTGTGTTAGAAGAGACTGTTGTGTGTTTATGCCACGTAGCAAAGACATTTCTGAAATGGTGGAGTCAGCTGCGATACACCATTTTTATCCCACAGTAACTTCAAACATATTTTAACAATGCATATTCCTTCTCATCATCCACAACTAGTAGTCCAGAGATGCCTCTTTCTTAAAACTCTGCATCCTGAATAGTTTAGGTGGCTTTCATCATGGTCGACTTCAAATGTGCACAGGCAGCATAAAAAGGCTTATGTCAGCATATTCTTGCAGTAGTGTTTTAATTGAAATTCTTTTTTTTTTTTAATACGTTTTGTTTTAAACAAGAAACTCCGACTCTGCATGGAGAAGGTTGACCAGAAGGCACCAGAATACATAAGGATGGCAGAATCACTAAAGTAAGCCCCATCTGCTGATGATGTTTATGAATGTATGTGTTTTTCCTTCCTTCAGTGTGGGAAGTAGTAAGGAAGTGGTGTGCTAAGGTTGCAAGAGTGTGTAAATTGTAAGAAAAATCAGTGTTTCATTATCTGTTTTCTTCTGAATGCTCTTCAAACAAAGTAGTAGTGAGTTAACTGTTAATGGTAACAAACAGAGAAGTTGTTTGATTTTATTTTTTTTTTTAATTAAAAAAGCCATTTCCTAGTGAGGCATCACTGTCATATTTTGACACATCATCTCTGCAAAAAGGCAGTACAAGGCTACAGTTCTTGTGTAAATGAGCCTCTTTGAAACAGTTGCAGTTGCTGCCCTGAGCTGGATGCTCTGGCTTCCTAGGAGTGCCAGCAGCAGAGAATCATTAGAACACTTCCCATCTCTTCTCTTGTAAAGCACCTTCACATGGCAGTTCTAAGTGTACCTGGCCTACCCTGTGCTGCAGTGGCTGAGCAGCATTCTCATATTTCAGTTTTGTGCACAATTCCTTTTCTCTCACTAGGATAAGTTAAGTCTCTCCAACTCTGTCTTCAAGAGGTTGCCAGGTTATACTTCTGGCTTGTATAGTGAGAGAAATACACACGCTGGTCTTGCACTAGGAATCATGTCTTTTGGCAAAGTTAAAGTTAACAAATATTGCTGTACTTGTCATTCAGATCTGGTAGTTGTAGAAAAACGAGTAACAAAGCTGTTTTTGTAAAAACACTCCTCCCAATGGGAAGAAAGAAGTACAGCAGGTGGGAAACATGCTAAGCTGTTACTGCTTTTTGTCATGACTTCATGAGAGTTGGAGTTATCTGGCTCAACAACTGGAGAAAAGTAAAAATACAAATGTCCTGAATAATGGAAGCACATGTCAGAAAACATGATGAAATTAAAGATTTCTGACTAGTAGCAAATCCCAGAACCTGGAATCATATGGATAGTGAAGTTGCTTTTGAGAGAGTCATCCTTGTCATTTATATTTGTGATACAAAAGGACAGGGAAGCTAAAAGCTGGAGAAGAGTCTTCCCCATTAAATCCAAATTTGTTTTATTAATAAATGGGAAACTCTACTGAAGTGCCTGTAATTGATTGTGTGCTCATGTGGACAATCAATTACTGGCATCTCAAATACCACACCCATGTGGGGTGTAAGCTTTTGCTTTCTGACAAATGCTGGTGGAGGTAACTATTGTGCTTTAATAGTATAGTTAGTTACTCAGTGATTTTTCCACACCCAGTCACCTGAAGAAAACCTCCACAAAATAGATACATTTGCTAAGTATATGTACATCTTATGGATAGAGTGGCATTCTTGTGTTAAAATACAGTTTCTCCTAGAATAGTAAGCAATAATACAATCATAAATAAAATGATCTTCTACAAAGGGTTCATGTTCACCATATGATTGTAATTTTCCACTTCCTTCACAAAGGAAGTTTTTTAAATGTAAGTTCGAAATAAAATCATTCAACCCCTTAGTGTTAGCAGTTCTTACCATTGTTAAATCCTGGTCATCTTGGGATAACTTATAGTGTTGTATGTGTTGTTAGCTGAATGCATGACTTAGAGTAAGGTTCTCTTTATTTCTTAGTGCTGGAGAGACAACCTACAATCTCGAACATGCTAATGACTTGAGAGTGGAGATTCAAAAAATATATGAATTTATAGATGCCTTAAGGTAAAAGATCATCTCTCTCCCCTTCCTGCCCCAGCATGTGTGTATCTCCCTCTGTTATGACTTCACTGATTATATGGATAACCAATTTATCTGCTCAGTTGTAAAAAGATTTGAAAAAGTAGATGCTGTTCCTGAGCACCATCAATTTCTACTTCCTTTTCTATCCTTAAAATTCATGCATTCCTCTGCAGTGGGACTAACTAAGCACAGAGGAAACAAATAGCAGCACTCTATGGGGGGAGAGGGATTGTTTGTTTGGGGTTTGTGTTTTTTAAAGCGTGGGAGTGGAAAGTGTTAGAAATTCTAATATCCAAAACTGTTTGTCTAAAAGAACATCAGAAATACTTGATGCAATATTGTCTCTCCCCTTCTGTTGCATTTTTCCTGGCCTTTGTTTTTGAGCTGATGAGGCTGTATGTTTGCTTTGATTCAGTAAGAAGATTTTGAGTTTAGGCTTGCATGAAGATCCTCAACCTCATCCTAAAACACTACAGCTTCAGCGAATGATAAGATATTCAGCCACTCTGTTTGTTCAGGTAAATAGAGCATATGGTACGAAATGAATGTAAATTTTATATAGTGTTCTCTTGTTTGCCAGGCATCTCCATGGTTTGAAACTGTTTTGACAGGAGGTTTAATTCTAGTAGTTCCTCTAATGACTTGTGGTAGCCTAAATAAGCTGGCTTGAGCACACATCGTGCACGCAGAGCAGCATTGGGTCTGGGGACCCAAGAGGTGTGGGAGCCTTGGTTCTGGCTCCTGCTGAGGTGTCAGCCCACCCAGCTGTGGCAGCAAACGTGTGCACAGATCTGCAGCAGGGACTGCTGTGTAGAACCAGCTTCGGTGTGTTTGTGGACTTTCTGCTGGTAGTATTTCTCTTCTCGAGGACTTGAAAAGGGGCTGAATGCCTGCAAGCAATACTGTAAATATTTCAATTTTTACCAGGAAAAACTGCTTGGCTTAATGTCCCTGCCAACCAAGGATCAGTATGAAGAACTGAAGAAGAGAAGACTGCATATGGTAAGACACATTATGATCTGTTACATCTTGCAGTCTTTCTCACAGATGTAAGCCTGAGAGCTGTGTGAGTATGAGTAGTTGCCTGCAGCACTGGATTTCAGTTTGTCATTTTTTCATGTGCGTTGTACCATACCCTTTTCCAGGGATTCATGTAGCTGTTGCTGTGTTCTGCCTGGAACAGAAGTAGGTGTGCATGGAGCAACTGGACACTTCTAGAAAGCAGCAGGGATTGGGTGCACGTGCTATCCCTGCTGCAGTGTGTGGAGAGCAAGCCCTAAACTGAGTGTGTTAGTTTAGATGGACTTTGAAATTGTGTTCAGGACAGGACATTTAGAGTAAGGATGCCCCTTCTGTGAGAGAGGTTTCTTACAGTTAGGAGGGAGGACATAATTCATTGTAAACCATACAAACTTTGTCTTGAGTTGAGAAGTAAGAATCATCCCACTCCAAAAGCCAGTGATACCAGTGACCTTAAACACTGATGTTCTATTACAGGTGTCTGCTGCTGTGGTCAGCTGTGATACAATTACTGTCTGAATCAATCTAGACCACTCTGCACAGCTGCAGTAGACATTTTTTTGCTCTATAAAGAGCACTATCACTGCTCCTACTTGCCCTCAAGTTTGTAGAGGCAGATGTCATGGGATTTTGTTCATATCATCACAAATTCACAGAAATTAGGGAATTTAGAGAATAGTATGAAAATAAGCGTTTTCTGTAAAGTAACCGAAACTGCAGCTGATCCCTTTTAGTGACAGCCAGCAATGTCAGCTGACTTCTACCTATGGATTTAGAATGAAATTTTTCAAGCTTACAGTGTTTTCTTATGACTTTTTTTTTTTTTTAGGTTGCTCTCGAAACACAAGGAAAACAAGAGGAAAGTCAGAAAGAGTTTGTCTCCAGGTCTGCAGCTGCAGTTAATGGTGATGAAACTCACATGAAAAAAGGAACAGTCAGGAAATCTGAAGGCTGGTTGCCCACATCTAGCATCTCAAAAGAGAGTGAGAGAGCAGACCCACTTCTTCAGCAGATTGACAATATCACATCCTTTATTAAGCAAGCAAAGGCAGCTAATAGGATAGATGAGGTCCATATGTTGCAAGAGAACCTGATGCAGCTTCAGGATGAATATGATCAACAGCAAACTCTGAAAGCTATTGAGCTTTCTAAAAAACAGGCAGAAGAGGAAGAGATGCAGAGGGAGGAACTTCAGGTCCTTCGTGAAAAAGAGTGGGAAAGAGAACACCATAAATTCATGTCTCAGCATTCAAGGACATGTTCCTTAGACTTCAGAGAAGTCAAGCAGCATTTGGATATTACTCAGATCAAAGGGGACACAAGTTCTGAAACTCCTGCTGTTGAGCAGCTGCCACCTAAAGAGCATTTGATCTTCACACACAAACCCCAAAATGTCCCACAGTGTGAGAAAGACAGAGATCAGCCAGCCTGCCTAAACCCTTTTGAAGATGAAGCAGATACCCCTCAGGTGGAGGAAGATCCTACTAACCCATTTGCCAAAGACACCTCTCCAATGGTTTCTTTCTCTAACACAGCTCTGCAAAGTGATAAAAAAGAATATAATCCATTTGAGAGTGAGGAAGAGGATGAACAAAGTAATGGAGCACCTGGCAGTACTTTAAACCCTTTTGAAGAGGATGAAAATCCATTTCAAAAGTCTGGGGGCAGTTGGAATCCAGGGAATCCATTTGAAGAGGGCTCCTCTACTAATCCCTTTGAAGTGGAGGATGGCAGTGAGATCTCTGGAGAGGAGACTATAGAGGAGGAGCTGCTTCTCCAACAGATAGATAATATCAAAGCTTATATATTTGATGCCAAACATAGTGGACGACTGGATGAGGTGGAGGTACTGACAGAGAACTTAAAGGAACTGAAGCACACATTAGCAAAGCAGAAGGAGAAATCCAGCTGCTGAAGCAGCAGTAGGGCTGTGTAATAATTCAGTCTGCTGTTAAACATGGGAAGGTAAGGCAGATACTTATAAACAGTACAGATCACAAGAGGGAATTGGGAGAATCCTGACTTTAAAGCACTTTCATTTAGGAATTGCCACTACTACAGTCTTGAAGAAAGAATGACTGAGGTATGCTGTTGGTCTCAAAGGCTTATACTAAGGAAATTTAAAATAATTAACTGGTCTTGAATGCTTATTTTGGTCAAAGAAGTTAAGGGATAATAGGGAGCTGTGATTTGGAAATGGTTGGAATGTTGGTTTGTCCTCTTTCCCCCCTTTCTTGTAACCCTTTCAAGTGCAGCTTTGACTAAAGAGAGATGAAAATTTTTCTAAAATTCCTTCATCCTCTTGATGACCCAGGGTAGCAGAATTGCTAATGATGTTCTGAGTTGCTAATGGTGTTCTGTTAAAAAGCCGCAGTGATTCTCCAAGATGCTGAATATACAGGCTTGCAGGTCAAGCTTGTGCAATGCTAATAAATAGATAAAAAGGGATTTTAGGACTGAGAAGAACTTTCTAACAGGTCTTAATAGGAGTAATTTCTTAATGTGTGTATAAAGATTCCCAGGGAAAATTTGGGTGCTGTCTGTTCATCAGTTCTGGTTTCCCCTTTGCTCTGAGCACAAACAACAGTGTCATAGTGCTATGCTGGCTTCAGACCTGCTCATGAGGGAGCAAAGTGTCTGCTCATTTGCAGGGAAAAGAGCATCAGGCCAGCACCCCTTCCAACTATAGTATATAAAGGGTGACCCTGCAATTCCTAGTTACGTTATGGAATCTACACATTCCTTTCGATCCTCTGGGTGACAGAATGATGATGTCTGTTGTACTTGTGAAACTGGAACCCCCTTTTTTTGTAGCATTCAATGAACAAAAGATCTTTTTTTATCATGAAAAGCTGAGGTGCCACTGAACTGGAATTCCATAGAAGCTTGGAGATAAAAGTCTGTGGCTGCAATAGTATCAAATGGCAATTCTCTTTAGTGTTAGAGTCCCCCTGGAGTTTTAATGAGAATCGGGCATGTCTGTCTTAAATAAGGAGCTTCAGATTGAAGACCTCTTGTCATCCTGTGGCCTGGGGGATGACCAGGTGACCAGCAGCACCTGTGCTGCAGGAGGGCTTACAGCTGGGCAAATGCAGGGTCACCCAAGGATTAGGTCAGTCTCTGAGAAAGATGGAGTCTGAGCTGCTTTGTTTTTTATCTTTGAAAGGCACAGGTCCATCCATCATCAGGAATCAAGTGTTTGCAGGGGTGGTGAGGAGGAATTAGTCTAAAGGGTTTCTTTATTTAAAGCTGAAATAGAGGCAGATCAGGCAGATCACACTGTATAGCACTAGTAGTAGTGGGCTTTTACTGAGAAGAGTGACGTTCTCTGGAATGGGACATGTCTTTTAACTATGTCTCTGACATTGGCATAGCTGTAACCCCAGCACAGCATGAGATTTTAGGGACACAAATAATTCTGCTACGTGAAGAGCAGGAACTCTAGTTTTATTTTGCTGTAAGTAAGTGGAGGTAGGGACTTTATGGAACCATTGTTTAAAAAGCCCAAACCACCTATGTCCTCACTTAATAGCATTGGTAGGGAAGCAAAATAGAGCAGGCAGTCAAGGACAGCTGATGTTCTCTCCAGTGTAGCCTGAATCTGGAGCTGAAATGTGCTTGGAACAGGTTGGCTTAAGACCACAAAGTTTTTATGCTGATGTTTCAGTAGAGCTGATTGAGTCTCTGAGTGTTACTTTGCACCAAGAAAGAACAGAGGATTCTGAAAGGTCTTAAATTAACAGAACTCATGTGCTTGGCAGTAGATTTATGAAAGCAGCAAAAGCTGTTGATATATAAACACAATCCCTGGAATTGTTTCACAGAAATTGTATAAGGCCGTTACTTAGGACAGACTTGTTTGCTAGTCAGGAGGATTGCTCCCTGCACTTTAACCTAATGCTTTTTTTGGGATCAACATGAAGAAATATTTTGGTGGCTTCAGCTTTCACATTAAAAAGCGATTTTTTTCCTTGTTGAACTATACTGCCTTGTTTGTGTTTTCTGTCTAATACACTAATAACTAAAGTATTCTTACTGTACATGTAATATATTAGTTTTACAAGCAGGTAACAGACTAGCATACCTCATGATCTTTGTCAGTGTTAAATGTGATAGACTAGACAGCTGATACTAAAGTCATCTCCACAGTGCAGACCTTTGCTGGTGTTGGGACTGCTGTGAGGCTTGCAAGGCACAAGGGAATGAAGATGTCTTAAGCATAAAGCTCAATAAATAACTAGCATTGAGTTTTGTTACAACTGCATGCACTACTCTGTATGGAAACTTTGTAAACAGAGATGAAATAAAACAACATGTTTATTTTGTGCTGTGTTTGTCCTTGACAAGTTTTACAGGACACCTGAATCTGGGTGCAATTTTGTACTCAATCACGAGTTCAGAAATGCACAGATAAGGCTGATGTAAAGGTCTGCAAGAGAGTACAATATATCACCTTTATACATATTACAGGTATTGTGTAATTGTTTGGTGAGGCAGAAGCTGTGATGATTTAGAAGGGAGGAGTGTTTGAGGTAAGGGAAGTGAGTAGCACAGGACTTTGAAGCACAATGGACTTGCTGGCTGGGATTTGTTGAAAGTTGGTAATTCTTCTTTGTATGGGCTGTTTAGAAAATTATCCTAAGAATAGCTGTAATTTTTTTATGACTAGCTCTATTGTCCTTCAAAAAAATTTACCTCTCAAATACCAACTTATCCATTCTCCTTTCCTGCTGATGTTCCCGACTCCATCAGTGCTCCTCAGAGCTCCACTATCAACTGCAAAAGTTGTATCTTGTTAGAAATGAGAGTCTTAACCGTTTCTGAGTGGTAACTAAATAAGAAAACTCAGCCTGTGGTTTGAGCCTCGAGTTACATTATCATTTCTCTGTCTTTAGTTAGTACAAGCTGGAAATGAGCAGGAGTACTTCTACACTACTTTCTGTAAATTATGGAGTTCTGTGCTGCTTCTAAGATAATTTGGTAGTTTAGCCTCTCTATCCCAAAGAACACGATACTCTTTTTGCCATAATTGTTTACCCACTGGCATGAGTAGGAAATAAGGCTCTAATTTTCCACTGTTGACTGTAATACTTTGTAAAACTGACACAAAAAAGGCTGTGTTTTTCACTTTTATTTATTTTTCACTTGTATTATTGTAGTTGTAGCTGCAAGAAGACTTACGAGGCAGGGTTGTGTGTACTGAATGAACTCGCTTGTCCCTGTTTCTGGGAACTGTGAGTTCTTGTCTCTCACTGGAGCACCTTCATCCTCCAGCCCTGAGGAAAAACAGCTGCATGACTTGTCAGGCTGATGCTTCATTTTTCATAGCAGCTTTGTATTTTCCCCTCATCTCTTTGGGCAGTGGCACAAAAGCAGGACAGGGAACTTGGCCTTCAATCTCACACATGCATTCTCGCAGATGGTACTTCTTGGGCCCAAAAGTTGCAGGATGTGATAGTTTTTTCCTTTCTCTTTCCTCTTTTTCAAGTGTTTCTCTAGAAAAGAGATCTGTTCGTTACTATCGAAGCCTGAACTGCAACACTTCATTTCCCTTCTCTACACCCAGTTTACCAGAAAGATGCATTTACATTTCTTGTGAACTTTACTAGCTTGTGTCGATTTTGTCTGGGAAAAGTGGTATTTCCTTCTGTATTTCTGCAAAAGTTTGCATGTGTTGTATTGTGTGTATGCCAGGTAGTACCGTAGCTTGTTACACGTGACTTACTTGCTTTTCCCCAGGATTTTTTTAATGTGCTCTGTTATCTCTTTGTTGGTTTTATCTTCCACGTCAACCAAAACTTGTTCTCCGTTGTCTGTCAAGAAAAATTCATAATCCTCTATTAAATGGCACCACTTCCCTCCCGCACGCAGTTCAGAGAGGCTGCAAACACGCGCGCGCACACACAGACACACACAGAGACACACAGAGACACACACAGAGACACACACACACAGACACACACACAGACACACACACACAGACACACACACACAGACACACACACACAGACACACACACACAGACACANACAGACACACCCCCCTCTGCCCTGCTGCTGCAGGACAACGCAAAGCTTAACCACAAACCATTGCCCGCGGGCGGTTCCCGGGGCGCTCCGGGCCCCTAAAGCGGCCCCGCCGAGCGAGCGCGGCCCGGCACCCACCCAGGTAGAACCGCAGGAAGGGCGAGGGGGTCATGTTCCTGAACAGCATGATCTGCACCCAGGGGTTCTTGTACTGGATCTGGGGGATGTTGAAAAACACGAACTTTCTGGAAAGAGGGAGAGAAGCCCGTGAGGGCGGGCGCGCCGTCTCGCCGGGGGCCGCGGCCCGCGCAAGCCCCGCTGTCCCT
>VXBX01006178.1:234107-270825 GCA_013400415.1 Scytalopus superciliaris
CGCACGCCCCGCGGCCCCTGCGGGCCCGCCCGCCCCCCCGCCGCGCCCCGCGCTCACCTCGCGCCCTCGCTTAGCTCTCCCGCCGAGTTGTAGTTCACGGTCATCACCTTCACCGCGTTCTTGAACACGATGTCGCCCTGGCTGAGGTAGCGCAGCGTCCGCCGCACCGGGAACCGGCCCTTCATCGGCATGGCGGCGGCGGCCGGAGGCGGCGGGGGCGGAGCCCGCGCTGTGCCCGCGCCCCGGGCCGGGCGGGGCCTCGCGCGCCCCCTGGCGGGTTTGGGGCTCCTGACAAACAGCCCCTCGCCCCGCAGTGTTTCCCTTCGCGTCTCGCACCCCGTCAAACAGCCCGCCGGACAATCACGGTTGTGAAGGCAAAATGCTATTTCTCCCTAAAAGACAGTAAACTATGTATTTGGCTTAGACAGCTCCTGTTTAAGAGGAAATAGTGCAATGAAAAATAAAACTCAAGAACACAGTTATATGTGTAATTCACTTTAATGGTATAAACCTCATTTAGCTAGTAGTATTAACCACGACAATATAATGCCACATTTAAACAGCATTTAATAAAATGCACAAGCTAAATCATGCACTGCAATACTCTATATACAAACACAACAATGCAAATTCCTCTTTGTGACTGAAGACATTGATTAGATATAAAATTCATATTAAAAAAAGAACATGCTATTGTTTTCAAATGCTATCACACACAACAATGCTGATTTCACAAAAGAAGCTGTGAGAAACTAACAAGTTTTGCAAAGTTTTAACTTGAAATAAAATAACATAAACATTAGTTTTCTAAGTTATAATGAGCAGAGACATCCAGAAAATATCCCAAGGAATTAAAAGTAGATGCTTCTTTTTATAAAAATTTGCTCTTTTTGTAGGAGCTCAGGACTCCCTTGTATGCCAAACAGATAAACCACTTAATGTGCAGTTTTCAGTTAGGAAACTATGAACACTGGCTTGCAATGTATTTCAGAGTACAGAATAATTATTAAAAATATTCCAACATTTAACACTGGTTCCATATATGAAAAATTTAACACATCCAGTCTGTTAAGTAAAATGTTTTCTTCTTAAAGACTATTCTTTTTGTTTGAAATTTCTTCAGTACTACTTTTTTTTTAACCTGTGATCATAAAAAATATCTTAAAATTGACCCCTGCTTTATTATCGCAGTCTTTATTGCCACTGCATTTGAGAACATTTTGTCTTTCACAATACAAACAATTCAAATGTGGATATAAAACAACTTGACAATTTTAAAATATGCTCCTTTTTGTCTGAATTCAAAACTGGATTTTTTAATAGACTCAACCTTGATTAATAACCCAGTTAGCTTCCTAATCTTTAAAATTGTTCCTGCAGCACAACATTTACAGACATTCAGGTTTCCATTACCTTTAAAGAGGAAAGCAAGAATTCAAACAGCACCAACTGTCCAGAGCAATAAAGGATCGTCTATCGCAGGAATTCCTGCCATTAATTTAAATACTTTTCCTGCTGAAAATTGCAAAAATAAGATTCCGAAATGCTACAGGTTTTTCTATATTTGAAACAAAAGTTTACGAACACTTACTAGCTAATACAGAAGAAAATGTTCTCAGCATTTTCCATAGCAAAGACCTTCCAAGCACAAAGCCCGACTCAGACTTGTGGTTCACTTTCAGCATGGCAGAAACTCACATTATTTTGATTGCTGTCTGCTTATCTGTGTAAACACACACAAGTCTTTACCACATGGAGTAGAGAAGGTAGAAATAAATACCCAGCAAAGTCTGCTTCACCTTTTCAATGTGACAGAAACAAGACTTGCTGAACTACTCCCCTACACAGTCTGTGAAATTCTTTTTTAAACCCCCAGTTAATACATTTACTTTACAGAAGGCTTCCTTTATAACTTCATCAGAAGGGGAAAAAGAAAAATAACTACCTGTATTTTGATAATGTAAATGTTTTAGTCCTCCTTATGAATAATAAACTGTCTTCCTGCACAACTCATTTCACAACTGTGTGCCCATGCCCCACATGGACAGTAGGAACATCAGATGCAGTGCAGGAGCTGAGCAGATTCCAGGCCCAGCAAAGGAAAGAACATGGAAATGGACATGGACAACTAAATCAAGCTTTGTTCAGTTTAAGCTGGAAAATAAAGAGAATAGCTTCGGAAAGTGAGTATACAATTGAAATGCACTGTGAAAATCCTGAAGTTTTAATGCTTGATAAGAAATAAACTACCTGCAATGTCCCTTCTATTTAATTAGCACTGTACCAGAGCTGCTGTTTCACTGAATAGAGCAAACAGTCTGTGTTTAACTCACAGGTTGTTTCATGTGTTCAGTATGGCAATATGAATATTCATCTGTTAAAGAGTATGCATTGTCTCCTGTTCTGTGTGCTACAGTTCAACAACAAAGGGCAAGTTGGTTTGCTTTCAGTTCACCACTGCCAAAGACTTAAAAAAATATCAATCTCTTACCAAGTTTCACTGCAAAATGCAACTTTACAAAAGAGTACCTCAGGAGGCTGAAAGAGAATGAGTATGAATTGAAAGCAGGTAAATATTTGCTATCACTGTAGTTATTTATTAGTTTCTAACAGCTGTTATATGTTCAATTAATTATTCACTGGCAGACTTCTACAGGTCAAGTAAGAAAAGGTAAAGGGAGTAATGCAAAAGCCAGAAAATTAATGGAATATACATGCCAGTTCTGAACAGAAAAGACTAAAGTCAGACTGGTTTAGAAAAAATCTGCAAAGCTCTGAAATTCAGGAGGATTCTTCTGCTTAGGTGACAGTAAGTTTAGTTTGGACTAAGAAATGCAAACTAGGAAGCTCTGGATTAGCAAGTGAACAAAAAGCTTTAGCACATTGAGTGGATGAATAGTGGCTCCATGTCTGTACATATATACACACACTACAGGTTTTCTATACACTGTACAGAATATATTCAGACAGAGAGGTATAAACATATACATTCATACACACATACATACAACTATGTACATATGCATCAGCTGCTCGAGTGAGTTTTACAACTGAACATGCAGAAATGCACAATGGTGGGAGGCACAAAATAAAGATAAGGGTACAACTCTATGAAATCCTTTAAAAAGAAAGAAGACGGGCATGACTTTAACAATAATAAGCCATTTTCAAAGGATTAATGTAACTCAGAGGATTGAACAGGCTGTGGGAATTATGGAACATTATGACAGTATTGTTTGTGATGAACTTAGCATGACTTCACAACAAAAAACTCAGTAATAAGGTAATTCTGGGCTTGGATGTTTTCCAAGTCTAATATACTTAGACCTACCTAAAAGCATCTAAACTTTACAAAGAATTTTACTTTAACTTGCAATCTCAGTATATTTTTTTTCCACAAATACTTCCCCCTATAATGTTGGTAACAATGATTGCAGCTAAAGTAGGGTTGTAGCATTATCTAGCAAGAGGGGGTTAATGGCATTTTTCATCAAACAATGAGCCTGAACTTAGTCCATGAGTATTTACTGTTAAAATGACTCTGCAACTTCAGAATTAAAAAGTACAGAAAGTAAATGTTTTCATTTTCTTCCCTTTGCCATGCACTCTTAGTAATGTTTCATATAAAGCTGTTTTTTAAACTAATTTTTTGTCACTCAAGATCCAGCAGATGCTGACAATCTCTCCTCTGCCCATCCCTCCCCACCCTAGGGTGACCATGGCCTCAGCAGGACTTGCAGCTGTTGTGTGCTGCTCTCAGAGCTGGCCCATGCTCATCACCAGAGCCAACCACTGCAAAAGCTCTTCTGTGGCTGTGTGGGTCAGTGTGGAAAAGCCCTGAGACAGATGGGAACCTACCTGCATTGGCTGGTATTTCTGCTTTTTCTATTATGGACAAGAGTAGGTGAAAAAACCTCCAACTTACTCTGGTTTTGCACTCTAAAGAATAAATGGAGGGGAAGAGAGGGATTTAAACAGAAAAATCAACCTTTTTTTTCTTCACGAATGATACCATCCAGTAGGTATCTGCTGGTACACCTGTGCCTGTCTGACTGACCTGCCAGTTCCACTGCTCACAGCGCCTGATCCCAACAGGGCCCTGCCTGGTGCTGCTAGTGCAGGAAGCTGCTGTGGCACTGCTTGGGCAGTATCCTCAGCACAGTAATTTCCACTTCCATCTTCCTGACTAAACTGCATTCCCAATACCCTTTGCTACTTAGGCTATTTGGTGCCTTTATTTTTAATTATCTCATACTAGTTAAACAGCAGGTGATCAGGGAAGAATCCTAACTACTGTCTTAATTTTCATAGCCAGGAAAACCTACTGATACCTGCAGTATCCCGGCTGAAGAAATTCAGGAATCTGTGAGCCCTGTGTCCTATACACAACAATAAAAAACCACAGAAGCATTTTACAGTCTCTGCCAAAGGAGAAGCAAGAGTCAGGAAACCAGTTTCACCTGGAAGCTTCAGCCCTGCCTTGGTTTCTCTGTCACAGCCTCAGAATGTCCCTTTGCCAAAGGGACTGGAATGGCAATGAGGAGCCAGCTGGATTCTGCACAGACACCTGGAGTCAGAGGTCTCCACTGGAGCCACTGTGGCTGCTTGGGGGACCCAAGGGCTTCAGAAGATTGTAAAAGAAGACTTGGTAAATGACACCAAGTAATCAGTGGAGACCAACAGTAGTTTCTTGCCCTAGAGTGCTCTCAAAACTAGGCCTCTCTAATAATCTAACATTTTAAGGCAGCTAAAATAAAGGCTTGCATGATCCCTTAGAAGGATCTCTCCCTGGAGATAATCTTTCCCTCTTCTTCCAGTTTCATGCCAGAGTAACTCCACTGACACCAAAAGCATTTCAGCTAATTTATAAGCAATGTAAATAGGCAGATAAAGATGACTTACACATGGTCTTAGTTCTGTGTCTCTTTAGTCCAATTTAAGTAAATAAAGGGAAGAAAAGTAGTATACCTTCTTGCACTGGTCACAAATGCAATAAAAATCAGTATTATAAAGCTTGCCCAAAATGCTTTTTATCTACAAGATGCAAATTCAGTTCCTTCTCATAGGAGTTGGAAAACAAATTGAAGCACACAGATAATGAAAATTATTGCCTCATTATCATTCCCTGAATGCCCCAGTTTCAGTCAGCACAGAATTTTAACATTTGTCTGAATGAATTATGACTAATATACACATTTGCTTAAGTTCAGATAAATCTAATCAGATAGCTTATCACTGTATTTCTACCAAGTTAAAATATTTCCATTTCAAGAGCTGCAGAAACAGGACATAAAAAATTCTGAAGAAAGTGAATTTTAGGCACAAAGTAGAGCTCAAGTGAGATGAACTTTTCTTAGAATCACTTTGCAAAGGATCACTTTGATCCTTTGACTCCAAGTTTTGTAAACATAAATTTGGCATTTAAATTTGGCCTTTAGGAAAACAAACTATTTCTATATTTAATAATCAAGAAACAGTTTTTCAATAATTGTTACAATAATAAAAAACTCTCCCGTCCCATATCCACAAGGAAAAGTTAGCACTTTCAACAGAGAAAGAAAACAAAACTAATTTAAAAGTAAAGCTACTAAGATTAGCCTGTTACCATCTTTTAGTTGCTGCAGGAGGGATGAAACACAGTTCAAAAATTACAAGAACTACATCAGTGTTGGGAGTATTTTGTGCAGAGACAGTGTAAAACTTGCCTGATTCTGCAGCTGTACTGTGTGCACTGTTCTACCTTCCTTATGTCAGAGCGGCCTAAAAGCACAATTAACAGAAGAGGCTGAAAATCATGTTAAAGGTTAATACAAAAAGCACCAACAACTTTCTGAGGCTCATTTTCCTTAGATATGCCTTTTTATTGCTACCAAAGAATGCTTATACTGTTGGCAGAAAGAATTCCTTCATCAGTTCTGTGCCTCTTGGATGTTGAAGAAAAAGATTTCTTTAAATGACCTGAAATAGCTCCACTGCTACATGACACCCAGGTCACCACCAGATTAGAAGCCCTACTGCTTGATGCACCACCAGGTTCTGTTGCCACTGAGAGGGATCGTGACAGGTTGGAGAGATGGGCTGACAGGAACCTCCTGAAGTTCAAAGAGGGGAAGCACAAAGCCCTTTGTCTGGGGAGGAAAAAGCCCAGGCATTCATATATGCTGGAAAGCAGGTCAACAGAAAAGGACCTGTGGGTCCTGTGGGACACCAAGCTGAATGTGAGGCAGGAATGCTCCTGAAGGCTAATGGTGTCCTAGGTTGCACCAGGCAAAGCACTGCCAGCAGCTTGAGGGAGGAGATCCTCCCCCTCTACTCAGCACAGGTGGGGCCACACCTGGAGTGCTGTGTTTGTACAAGAGAGACAGGGATATATATACTGGAGAGGGTTCAAAAAAATAAGGGCCTGGAACACCTCAGATAGGAGAAAAGGCTGAGACAGCTGGGACTGTTCAGTCTGCAGAAGGCTCAGAGATTATCTAATCTATGTGTACAAGTACCTGGAGGGTGCAAAGAAGATGGAGCCAGGCTCTTCTCAGGGGTGCCCAGTGACAGGACCAGAGGCAGTGGCCACAAACTGAAGCACAGGAGGTTCCCTCAAACAGCAGCAAACACTTTTTCACTCTCGGGGTGACCAAGCACTGGCACAGGTTGCCCAGAGAGGCTGTGGAGTCTCCATCCTTGGAGATGTTCAAAGGACACCTGGACACAGTTCTTGACAACTGGTGCTACGTAGCCTTGCCTGAGCAGAGTGGTTGGACCAGATGACCTTCAGAGGTCCCTTCCAACCTCAACCAGTTTGTGATTACACTTGAAATTTAGTGGAAAGCAGCCCTACTGCACTGGAGAAGATGGTTTATAGTTTTGTGTAGCACTGTTTTAGGTGATTCCTTTCCGTGTCTCTCCATCATATGCCAAATCTTTGTCTCACTTTTACAACAGCCCTTGACCAGCATGTGAGAAAGAAGTGTTAGGTTACTCATCATAACTATCTTTTTATATATAGCTAATATTCATATATGCAAAACATTTTAGAATCTGAGTATTTTTTCAGCCCTAGGAACTTACCATCATTGACCAAATTTCTACAATCCAAACTGTTAGTAGTCTTGGAATGAAAATAGTGTATAGTCAGAAGTACTTTTTGTTAATGGCATCTGGACTAACTAGCTTTGTTCTGACTACTGCAAGCCAGTAAACTGTGCTGATGATGCTATAGAGAGACTTTACAGCTTTTAGGTGGTAATATTCAAATCTTCAGTATGGAACTGCTTAATTTCATCTATTAGATGCATGCACAATAAATAAAACCTACCTATGGATTGCACAGTTGTTAATTGATTTACAGAAATTAATATTTTATCCCTAATAAGCAGGGAACTATTTACAAAGTGACTACCAGAGTTTGATCAAGGTATCATTATGTGGTCTTGCATTTGCGGGGAGTGTAGTTTATTTGTAAACAGAGCTGCATGATATTTACCATTTTGGTTTACAAATGTAATGCAAGGCATACCTTTACAATTTTATTTCATATGATCCAACTGTTCCCAAAAAGCTGTAATGCCTTTATTTTGTTTCCTGAACTGTTATGATCACAGCACAATTAATAAAAATGAGGAAAAAATCTAGATAATGGGATCATTTTACTTGAAAAATCAGAAGTTGAAATTATGTTTGTCAAGAAAAAGCCACCTGGGGCATGTTTAGATTTAAAACCAAATATTTAAATGGCTAGTTTTTGTGCTAAGGAATATTTCATTTGCCATTAACAAAGTTTACTTATCTGCTTAAATGATTTTTATGAAATACTGAAAGCAAATCAAACTCCATAATCTCATTTTGCAATGAAAAATATCACACTAGTTCAAGTCATTCTGCTTTTAGAACAATGACATAACCCAATAAAATTTTACATTTCAGCAGAAATGGCCCCAACTCTTTCCAAGGCAGGTACTGCTTCTGATGTTAATATCATGATTAATTTTTAAGTCGTGTACCCTTAACACAAGGGCTGTGCATCAGAAGTGATGACACAATCCCACCAGCAGGGACACTACAATCAAATGGTTGGTACTCAATTCTGCAGTCCACCTGACTTCATGTGCAGAGGGCAGACCTTCCATCACATTAACAGCATGACAAGTTCATTTGTTATAGCAAAAGCCAAGCGAAATCAAAATGCAATGCTACAAATCTCTGCACATATACTGGACTATTTGTAACACTCTTCTGAGAAGAGTCTAAATGCACTAAACAATGGTAACTGTAGAAGACATTAATGCATCCAGAAGCTAAAATTAAATAGCCTTTTGTATCACAGTGAGTACTATAAATGTGAGGCCCCTAATAACCATGAAGTATACCAGGTCATGACTTTTATTACTTCAGAAGCCTCATCTGCTTAAGGTCTTTTGGTTCCAATTCAGACTCTAAAATACACAAACACCAACCTGGTTGATGTTTCGAAATAAATATCAGTAACAGAAGAAAAACAAAAGTGCTGAACTTATAATTAGATTTTTGTTACATAAAACTACAAAAGTAAAAATGCCTCTAAAATACAAATAATTAAAATAATTGATGTATCTAATGAACCAGGATTACATGAAGGTTTTAATTGCTATGACTTTTTTTTAAAAACTTTGATTGTTTGAAATACTTAATGTCCATAACAACAAAACGAAAGCTATGCTAGCAGCTAATGGCCAATATTAGAAAACATGTTGATGGCTCATCACTTTAGACAATTAAAAAGTAGTCCATTTTATAACTCCATGGTGTATCAGTCATTAACTGCAATTGCACACAACAGAGAGTGAATCCTAACTATATTTTGGTTTCAAACTGAGTCACAGGAAGGTCGAGAGCACTGCAAGACTGGAAGTGCTCAGTGAGGGAGGTAGAGAGAGGTGGGGAGTAATAAAGTGAGAGAGCTTTGTAATATACTCTTGCTGACAGCCACAGGTTCTACACATACCAGGTTTTAAATTGTACTGGTGGCTGGATGATGAGGGTGTTCAGAAGTATAGAGAGAAGGAATAAATTTAGAAATACAAACAGCATACTCAAAATGCACCACACAGATCTACTTGAAAATTACTGTTCTTTCAGTTAATGACTGATTTTCCCCACAGTCAAAAGGCTTCATTTTAGAGTAACATTTGTCATGACTGTGTTGGTTTGAATAGACACTTTAAGGAATCTGAGTATTTCATCATTACTGTGGCAAGAAACACTTATCTTTCTCCTAGGGTGGGGTTATTCCTCTAGCATATAATAGCAACCATGACTGCATTGTCCTATGAATTACAACTGCACTAATTTAACAGAGTAGATTCATAAAATGTGGATCTGATTTAAGAATCCACATTAATATTTCATGCATAACAAAAGCAAGTGACATTTTGCAGACTAAATGATTGTCTCCTGTAGCATTCTACATTTTCACAAAAATCACTAGTATTTTGACTAAGGACATAAGCATTTTTAAAATTTTTCATACTCAATAAGCAGGATGTTGATGATGCTGTCGCTTTGACAAGAAGTGATTACAAAGTGCTAGTATTATACCCTGGCATTTACTAGACATTAATTCCAAGGATGTTTTTAAATATATACATACTGTTCTTTTTACTTTTAAAGTAATTTTATTACTAATCTCTGATATTATAAAACTCTTCTTAATCACTGGTAATTTCTAAATACAAAGCATGTGAAAAGTATGTTCAGTAATCTATAGCCTTTTAAATGAAAGGCAGCAAAAATATTCCTTGTGGCAGAAAAGGTCCTATAGCAGGTCTTTTAACAGCTGCTTAAATTTTGTCAACATCAGGAAACAGACAAGGAGAAATCTGTTCAGAAAATTCATAACAGGCTGGAATTATCTGCACAAACAAAAATGCTATTCTTTTAACTTCGTAATTTTATGTTTTTTACAAAAATTACTTCGATCCATTGAATTGCATTGTTCCCATTATGCAGACGTGCCAGTTATTTGCCCATTATATTCTGCTGTTTCCATTTTGAGAATGTAGGGGATTATGCTGTCAATGGGAACATTTCCAATGAGACCAGTAAAAAACAGTTCCTCGGTAATGCTAGAGCTCATCAGCCTAAGTGCTGGCAGGCGAACTAGGATCCGGGCTAGCCTGAAAGAGAAGTTCAGTGGATTACAAATACATATAAAACCAGCTTATGATACTTTCTGGCTAAAGAGCTGGAGCTTTTGTTATTACCATAACTCATGAATGAGAGTAAAGAAGCAATTAAAGCTAATTGGCTACCACAAAAGAACGGTCAGCTTTCTATCCTGCAAGTGAAATGAAAAGCCACCAAGTAGCTTTGTGGTTTTTCCAATGACGTATGTTAATGCCCTTTGTAGACAAAACATGTATGTACACAAACACACAATTCTTTTGGCCTGCTTTTGATATTCCCAACTCTGGAAGGACAATGCTGAGACTAATAATATTCATAGTGATTAGTGTGAACATTTGCACAATTTTAAGACTAAAATGCTTAAAATTTCAACCATAAACAGCCTAGCAACCTCAGTTGCCTAGCAACTTCATGCCAAACCAGATAGCAAAACCAGGACTGCATATATATATATATAAGGAAAAAAAGAGAATCTGCTTATAATGAGAAAAGGAATTTGAGGTGATGTGCTGTTAAGCGCATCTATATTGCTAGATGCTGTCGGGTTTTATTTACCAGGACGTTAACAGATAACCAATATAACAAAGTGATTGTACCAAATAAATTTGCTGAATGAGAACCATGTAATAGTAAACCTTATGTAGCACTGACCACAGGTGCTCTGGAAAACGCTTGAATATATATGGAATAAATATATAGGGTCCATTCTACGAATATGCCCTATCATGTAAACTTGAGGGCAAAATTGCAAAAAGATTCAAGCTATGTTGTTTGTTTTGTGAAAATTATAACACTTGTCTTCTGTATCAATTTGTGCCAGCATTCAGTTGCTCAGAATTAGTAAGATTTATTTTCTAAACTTGTCTATGAGTGAGCATGGAGATAGAGACACGATCAGTCAAAATGCAAGATACTGCTTGGGGAATGTAACTCTGATTTTCTTCCCTGAGCCACTGTTAAGAGAAGTACATATATGGAACAAGTTCTGTATTTGTTTTTATGGCAAATATCCAGCTCTCACAAATTAAAACAGAATGATTGAATTGTACACAGAAGAATGTGGGATTTGATGATATTCCTGAGGTAGAGAATCCCATCTTCACTGCACCACACAATGCTAACACGGTAAGATTGGTGCAGAAACCAGAGATGTGAGAAGCTATCTTTCTAACAGACAGATATGGGGGTTTTTTTGTCTTTTTTTTTTTTTTTTTTCTCCAGTTACACCACCCTCAGACCTTGCTTAAATGTATGTGATTGCTTCTTTAGATTATGATACCTGTCACAGTAAAAAAGAATATATTCTAGGATACATTGTTAGACAGAAGTTAGAATTTGCCTGGTAGTGCAGAGAATCATTGTGTTGATGAATTTTCAAACAGTTTTGATGAAGATTGTTAGAAAACAGGATAACCATTTCTAGCAAGTAAGAAACAGGAATAGTTGTGAGATGAAAAAAACCAACCTAGATAATTTCAAAGAGAAGTCCTTTGAAATGAAAAAAAAAAAAAAAGCCAAAGTAAGTAGGATGCTGGAATTTCTTAGAAGCTTAGGAGTTGGTTACTGTTCCCTGTTACATGTAATCCTTGTTTTAACAACATCTATAAACTGACAGTTTTAACACTTTTCTGCATATGTAACTTGAAAAACATTTAGAAGATGATAGTCACCTTTTAGTTGCCAAAGAGACTTTGAGATAGTAAGTTGAAAAATAGGCAGTGTGAATTAAAATTTGAGTCAGCTGAAGAAGTTATTCGAGAGACATCTAATAAAGTCTGTTTACTTTTCCAAACATGACAATGAGACTCTCAAAGAAACCCCTCAAAAAACAAGAAAGTACTCATAAATTTAATTTACATGGAAGAAGCTAGACAGTTGTTCTTGCTGCTATGTATCTTTAAACAAACCTGCTTGCATTTATGAATAAGATTCTAGTTCTTTTTCATCAACAGTCAAAAAACCCCCAGATGTCAAAAAGGAAATTTTTTTACATCAGTGATGTTATTTGGTACTTTTGTTAGCTATGGCTCACAACATTACTTTGGGTACTATAGACATAAATACCTATAAGTATCTTCTGGATAGGTTTTTTGTACATAGTCCTGCAATTCCATCTGTGCCTTCTCCTGGAATTTTTCTATTTGGGTTGAACTGGTCAGACCAGGGTGATCTAAAGAAACAAAACATTTCTGTATGTCGATTGGTTCCCCTATACATTGAGAAATAGATGTATCTGTAAGATTCTCACATTTACTTTCAATGAAATATTTCTCTGGTATTGTGATGTTTAACATGTTAGCTGTATAAAGGAAATCACTCAGTTGAATATTTGCTTCCTGGCTTCAGAATTAGCTTGCTGACTTTTCTCCCTATAGCTGTGTGTTATCCACAAGAAAGTGGACAAAGATTAAGCCTGTAGGTATATACCAGGCAATGACACTCAGAGCTTATGTTTCTAACCTTGCTTGTTTAAATTTAAACATGTTTGCCTCTGTGATTTGTTCTAACTATGCTGACTGAGCAATACCTAGGGTTGTTTTCTTGACAGATCAATTTCTTAACCTTTCCGAGTCTGTCTCACATTTAATTCCAGCTGGCTCAGCTCCTCAGACACTTATATGATCTGAGAAAAAAACCCAAACCCAGAAAATATCACCTATCTTACTACACCCACATATCTTCACTGTTGTGTCCAAACTGCTTGTCCCTTGAAATAGGACAGAGCTACTGTTAGTTTGGAGAGTTTCTTGCTTTAACAACTTGAATAAAAATCCTAATAAAAACCTAATCCTAACAGGACAATCTGCAAAAAACCCCAAAACCAAAAGAACATTTCAGGACACCAATATCTTCTAATTAAGGTTTATTGTAAAGAGAAATAAAATATCAATGCAAAAAAACCCCAAACCCCCGAAACACACCAATAACAAGATACCCCATTCCTCTGTATTTTGTTAAATTCAAAGTGGTAAATATCTTTGAATTAAAATAAAGAATATACATTTCTGAGCAAGCATTTCCCTTTCACTCAGCCTGTCCGAAGTTTTAGATTAACCTTTCTATGTCCTAGAAACATTTTTCCACCTTTGCGGAAAAGACTGTCAATTCCATTTTCTTTAATATCCTTACCTTATCATTCCAGAAAATCTCAAGTGTCTTCTTTGAGTTAAATCCTCATATCTTATAAACACTTCATTATGCTTTAGTTGTCTGCTGTCATTTATTTGGTAACAAATGGAAGACAACCTGCTTACATTTAGTTTTGGAGATTCTGCAGAAGTTTCATATAAAATAGGGTGGTTTTTCTGCTCATATTTCAGCTATTTATCTTATGAGTGTATTAAAAATACTAAAATTGAACCAAATTTATTTTTGTCACTCTGAGAATGTACTTCCTCTAATTTACCTCATTAATATTGCTAGTGCACAACCCAGATAACTTTTACTCATAGAGTCTCAGCTGAAGGTAACTTCAGAGTCTAGTCTTCGAAGGTGGATGTACAGGAAATACCTGACATATTGGAACTGTAAATAACATGTATACCTTGCTCCAAAGTAATTTTAAAACACATATTGTTTGTGATAATTGTTATGAAACAATCATTTTATCTGTATCTTAACAGATACTTCTTATCTCAAGACATTAATCTCATTTAAAAAAATGCTAAAACATTAACATATTAATGGTTATTATTAAAAAAGATACAGTTACTAAATTCCTTACCAGGGCTAAAAAGGACTATAGCTTTAAGGTATGCATATTCATATCCATCAATATCAAGCTTGGCCATGCTGTTACAGAACTCCTGAAGTTTCCAGATGTGTTCCATGACTTGCTTTATTCTGTCTCCAGAAAGTTTATCTACAAAAAGATATTGCTTACTATTTCATGTGAGCTCAAACACTTCTGATATATTAACAAATGAACTTCTATAACCAATTCAAGTGATATTTTCAAGTCTTTTGCTGTCTTAAAACCACTTAACATAAAAGGATGGCCTAAATTTTGCCAGGACAGCATAATCTGCCACAGTCTTTTCCCAGTGATGTACTGTTCTGAGCAGAGACTCTCAAATTATGGTGAATTATTCTACAAATGGCTAGAGTAATTCTGGGAATGAACAGAAGCACAAAACAAATGCCATCATGCAATCCTAATTTTAAATTCGAGCAGTACTGAGTTAGATTTTCCAGAAGTGAATGCAAGAACAGTAATGACAATGCTACTTCCTCCCTATCTGTATTTTTAAGGAGGGAATTTTTCATCAGCTATGGTTAATCAGTCTTTCTTCCTTCTGATGGGGTAAATTCACTGAAATATACATGAACAGATTCTTCTATAATTTGAAAGATCACATTTCTTATGTTGGGTTCATATTCCTTCTTAAAATCTTGATTTAAAACATGTATCTTATTTATGGACAAGTTACAAGTGAGTGGTATTAGCTGCTAAGCTAGTGGAGAGAAAGACTTCTATTTTGGTAAATATACCTTTTCTTGGACTGCATGTCTGCAGACTAGTCAAAGGATGAAAGCATTAGAGAATACATTAAGACAAATTTTTGAATACATAGTTACTACTATCAAACTTCAGAAGTAAGTCAGTCAGTTTGCAAGGGATAAAACCTTTTCTTGAAAAGCACATTAGAATAATTGTATTCAAGTAATAATCTCCAGTGCTAGTATTTCCTATCATTTTAACTTAAACATTTATCTTTGTCTGTACTGCTAACAGTGTACATGATTCTTAGACTCCATGCCCCTTAAACTGCATCTTTGATGTAATTCATTAGTATTTTACCTACTTTCAGAAAACGCAGTAAAAGACTGAATTAATGGAAGAACCATTTTTTGAACAGTCTTGAAATAGGGATGAAAGCATAATCTACGTTTCTTGAATACATTAATTATGATACATGTTTTTAGTTACTCAAGATGGATGAACACAGACATGATGTAATGCTTTTATTTCTGTATTAAGTGGGAAAAGATGGTGCAGAAAAACCTCAGGAAAAGCAAACTCGAATTTCAGAGTTTCTAAATAGCCTCATCACTAATATGTTCCTAGATAAAGTTCCGAAATTTCTTCACTTTGTTTTGAATTTTAAAGAAATAATACACCATATGATAACTTTGTTGAACAGATAAATAAAACAAATAATCCTCTTTTCTTGGCCAGTTCCAGCTAACGCAGTATGGATGTACGGATTGTAGAACAAGTTCATTTTTTCAATGTTGATGCATGAAAACAGAAGTAGAACCAGCTTAAGGCTGTAACAATCCTACCACTTACTCCTCCCAAAACTCCTTGCCTGGGATAGGGGTGGAATAGACAGCTCTATTTAGTCTGACAGAGATATAAGTAAAAGCCTAAGTCTGTGTACCCCAACAAACAAAACCCCCAAAACCAAAACAAAAATACCCCTATATTCATTGTGAAAGCAATTAAAGCATACTATCCCTCTAAGAATCAAATTTTAATCTAATTTACTTTATCATGGTGAAGCTAATAAAGTAAATTAAAGGCTGTAGAACTATAAAATGTACAAAGCAGATAACCTGAAAAAAAAAAGGTTTAATATTCTTCATTCCTAGAAATGTACATTTGTTTTGTTTTACTCTCCTCAGTAAAAGCCTATTTTCTAATTTTTCCTGTATGCCCAATAATGGCACCAAAAACATTATAAAAAAAATTGGTACGAAATAGTATTCTGTAACTCCTTTTAACTCACATTTAAATTTAGGGTAGTTTTCATGTAATATGCTATGTTTGCAGAGTTTAAAGCTGCTAGTATTGTTTTTTCCTCTAATTAGAAATGGAATACTATTTTCATGCTAATCAATCGTATTGATTGGAAATGTTCTTCAAGGGAAGAATAGGGAAAAAAAATAAAACATAACATCCATTCTAGATATAATCACCATTATCAACAGGCCAACACTGAATTAAAAAAATAAAATTACATACATCTTCTTAAGAGTGGCAAGAAAATAGGGTTGTTTAATGCTTCAGGGGGCACTTCAAAATGCATTCATCATTACTGCTTTACAGCAGTATCCAAAACAATCGTACTTGCAAGAATACTTCTGTGATAATTGCCAAATGTTGTGGTTTTACACTGCAAAGAGGAAAAGGAAAGTTCTGGAAGGAAAAAGTCTGCTGGGGTTTGGAAGACGATAAAAAAAAAGTACATCTGGGTAGGAGGAAAGCTCTGTGAGCACACACAACTTCAGGATGTACTGTCTTTCTATAATGCCAGTCAGGTGTAAAAGACCCCATTTCTTTTATGGACACTTCTATCCCACAGAGATCTCTGTGAGGCCAGTGTAACAAAATTGTAGATCACCGGAGGAAGGGTAATTATGCAAGAGAAGGCTTTACCTTCCCTTGGATCCTGGTGAACAATTCTGTCCCTGATTAGGAAACACCTTATGACAAATGTTATACAAATGTCCCTGTGTTGTTAGCAGGACTGAAAACATACCTTCTTGTATGCTGTTCTGGAGATGGTTGACAATAGCTCCCAGGATGGTAGACAGACTCATCACCTGTGCACACTGTGCCAGACCTAAGGTAAACAGCTCATTCCAACAGGCACGAACAAGGCTTGTGTTACAGTCCTGCCTATAAACAGCAGAAAAATCAAACAACTCTAGGTAGTTTGCACATTATTTATAGCAATTAATAGTAAGGATTAATGCATTGCAAAACATTTTGCTGAAAAGCATGTATTAACATATTACAAGTATTTCAAAAAGCAAGAAGAAATTACATATGGACTGCAGGAAACCATTTCAGATTATCTTTGAAATGGTGCTCATCAGTTCTTCTTTAGCAGGGTATCAAAAGCAAGAATTTAATTTTTACAAATTAATGCTTGCTTTTGATTTGGCTTTAGTTTCTGCAACATCAGATTTTGTAGTTATTCTCCTCTCTGCCATATTTTCTTTTATTCTTTGAAACAGAGAATATTGCACAGCCTTCACACATTTTAAAAATGCATTAAAGATGAAACAATATCCTAACTAAAAAATTCAAAATAGCTGAAAGTTCAGATCAGTGCTTAAATTAATTTGAAAGCAAACCATTCAAACAGGATATGTCCATTTACCCAAGAGCTTGAAATGCAGGTATGGACCTAGCCCAGTGCATAGAGAGGAAAAGGAGTCGTGATGCTGACTCACAGATGTAGTGCACATTAAGGTACTCCGGCATCGGACTGGGCATTGTCAGCTGCAAAAAATACAAGTACAGTACAATATATACAGTTCAGACATAAACTAGTTTTTATTATCAATGAAATAACCAGCAAAAACATTCAAATTACTCTCATACTCTGTCACAAGCAACTGTGTGGCAAGAAATTGCTGAATGAAAACTATATAAAATAACACGGTACTATGGGCAAGGAATGCAAATTGGGAATAGAAAATAAGAAATTATGTGGGAGAGAGCTCATATATCTAAAGTGTTTGTTTAGTAAGATGTTTAAAGAAGCACATACCTTAAATGTGACATGTGTATCTGTAAGTAGGGGTCCTTCCACTTCAATAATTGGTGTTGACTGATCTCTACTGATTACATGAATATTCCCTCCTCCTGTAGGATCCATCCCATCTGCCAAATTATGAGCTGCTGTACCATCTGTGGTATTAAGTGCTTTAGCCAAAGTATCAAATGCCCTAAAAAAAAATATTAATAAATAAACAAGGAAAGAGTACTTCCTCACACCTTAAAAAAAAAAAAAAAATCAGAGTAATGGTCAAATTAAATGCTATAAAGCATTTCCACTTAGAGGTAACACACACAGGAACTGCTTATGCTAAGACGCAAGGTCAGACTGGACCCTCTGTAGTCTTAGGACATTAATAAAAGCAATAGATCTGCCCATATATCACTGGCAAAAGATCTCCCCTTTAAGGGGAGGATTTACTACTGTGAATCCTGCTCTGATAGTTTCATACTAGTATTTGTACTGGTAAAGGGGTCTTGTGCTGTGCTGTTTTTGGCTGGAGTAGAATTAACTTCCTTCTGTAGCTAGCATGGGCCATTGTTTTGGACCTGTGCTGAAAACAGTGATAACATGGAGATTTTTTTATTGCTGAGTAGGGCTTGCAAAGTGTCAAGGCCTTTTCTGCTTCTTGTGCCGCCCTTCAGAGAGGAAGCTGGGTGTGCACAGGAAATTGGGAGGGGACACATCTGGGACAGGTGACCCCAACTGATCCAAGAGACATTCCATACTATATGATGTCATGCTCAGTAAATAAGGTGGGGGGACTTTTGGAGTGATGGTTTTTGTCTTCCCAAGTAACTGTTAGACATGATGGGGCCCTGCTGTCCTAGGGATGGCTGAACACCTGCTGCCCATGGGAAGCAGGGAATGAATTCCTTTGCTTTACTTGTGTATGTGGCTTCTGCTTCACCTATTGACCATTATTGAGTCTTTATTTCAAAACATGAGTTTTCTCGCTTTTGCCCTTCTGATTCTCGCCCTGGTCCCACTGGTGGGGGAGTGAGCGAGTTGCTGTGAGGGGCTTAGTTGTTGCCTGGGCTTAAACCACAACAATCCTTTTGCATTTATCATTCACAATCTGCTCCTTTCTCACCTTCTCACAGACTAGGTGAGGATTACAGACCAGATGCACTCTGGAGAACAGTGTCCCTGCCCTTGTCCCCATCCTTGATATCCAATTTTTTGCAACAGTGGAGAACAGTATGGTCCTCTTCCAGACAACATGCCTGAATTTCTTTCCCTTAAGATAAGATATGGCCAGGGACTCCTAATCTCATAATATTGTCAGAGCCTTAGAACCCTCATGACAGTAACATAAGTGAGCCTGGTCTCTGGACTCCTTTACACTCATGCTGTTGCAGGGTCAGTGCCCAAATAAAGCACTTAAAATAACAGAGCTTAGATGTAAAGAAAAATTTTGTGCTCCAATTCCATACCAGTGGACAGTATTACAGTCTAGTGCTGTTTTGCCACTACTTTTGTCAAGAAGTTTTGGGGACCTTTTTTTGGAACTTCTTTTTCAGCTTTAAAGAAAGAGTATGAGGTTGACATAAATCAAAGTTGCAGTGTCCAGTATTTTTAAATACTAATTCACTCACTTGAAGTGATTAAATGAAAGACTTAAGAGCCTTAGTTAAGCTCCTCATAAAAATCTCATTTTTGAGAAACAATGGACAGCTTTCAGGCTAAGCATTTTTCTTATTTCCCTATACTGCTAAATTCAACTTAACCCCCAGTCCCCCAAAAAACCACCCAACAAAAAAACCCCAGCCATGCAAATCTCAAGCTCTGCTGGAAATTTTAATATCCCTTTTCTAGATTTTTTTCATTAGTAAAGACAACAAAGACTTCAAACTCTTTCTAAACCTATGTTATCAGCAGGTTTTTTGGCTGTACAATCTCAAAAACAAATCAGCCCTAAAGAGCAGGGCTAAGGGCAAGTGCATTGCACAGGAAAACCTTACATAAAAGATGTTTATGAAATAAAACAGCACTGAAGTGTTGCTAGTCTCAAGAGTCTTTCAAGGTCACAAACTAGTAATTTATTATTTTTCTGAAGATGAAATCTGGTCTAGCTTCAGAACACTACATTTGGAACACAAGACACAGTTCTTCACAAGAGGACAACAGCCAAACTTGACTTCTAGAAAATCAGTCTTGTGTTCCAAAGTCAGGGCAATCTGTACTGTGTCTGGTGTCACAACACCAAATTCCTTCAATGAATGAGTGTAGGGATACATCATACAGAACATAGATTGCTAAATAAAGTGCAAATATAAATGCGTACCGTGTAATCTCACTTGCGGATTGCTCTTCTTGCTGAACTTCAGAAGTATCTCCATTATTTAGTGACTCACTGAGATTAGCAAGAGATGTTACAACATTTGCTAGTGTTCCTAAAGCACCCTGGCTTGTTTCAGCCTAAAAAGGAAGAACTATATTAGTAGGTAAAAATTATAGTTGATGTATCATATATAAATTTTTCCTGGTTTTAATCTTTTTGTCCTTTTTCCCTTATGCACCTTTTCCTTCCTCCTAAATGCCTACAGGAAGAACAATGGCTCTCAATGATCTTTAAATCCTACTGTAATTATGAATCATAGTCCCAGATGAGGTATCATATGGGGAACTACCTGTGGCTAACCTTTTGCAGAAACATGCTCATGAAAAGAAACCATGTTCCTATTGATTAGTTGATTACCTCTATTCATACAGCTCTTCAGATTTATCACAACCTTATCTTATCAAGAGCCACAACTACTTGAGTCTATGTACAATAGCTAAAATAATCTGAACAAATTAATATGTATGTTCAGAACTGAACTGAAAGAATAGTACCTTGGAGTCAGCAGCTAGGAGGACTGTACCATCATCCCTGATCAAAGGCTGTTGAATATTCACAAGCATTCCAGGATCAAGAAGACCTGCTGACCTGTTCAAAAGCATAAGGCATTTGATTGCCCATAGTATTTTACAATAAACAGAAGAATGTGTTAACTATCTATGACAGAATAAAACCAGTTTTCAAATTAACAATTTAATGAATCTCACAGTTTATTCATCAGGACTTAAAAGTCTTTCTGAAACAGTTTCCAAAAAGAAGCTTGAAAGACAGAAAGACTGGAATATGTTTTCCTTTCCTGTGCAAAAGCAATGACAACTTCCCAAAGGCATATCCTCTCATTTGTTTTGTATTCTGGTTTATTCTGCTTTAAGTTGTTGTCTTCTCATGCTCTCAGAAGTCACCTAGTAGCTCTAGAGTTATACATTACACTTTGGAGGAAAGCATAACTGTGCATTCCAAGCACTGAAGAAAAAGAGTCAAAAAAACTATATTTTACACTGCAAAATACAGTTAGAAACAATCATGTAATCAAGGTCTGCATAAAATTTCTGCTGCCTTTACTTTTGCTACTTTTAGACCAAACATCCTTTCCCTTCGCTGTATCTAATTTAGGGAGACAGCAGCAAGTCTTTGCACTCAGCAAGAAGTTTTTTTGTTACTTATATGATGTTCCAAGTCTCCATAACACAATACCAATGCATGCAACAAGGTTCAGGCTGCTGAAGTTATAGTTTAAGGGGTTTGAGAGTAACAACTATCACTGTGAATGAGCACAGGCAGCAAATTAACATGCATTATGCAAATCTGAATCCTACATAAATAATGGAGTTGTACTTAATGATTATAAATGTTTATAGGTCTGTAATGAATCTGTAATGCAAGAAAATATCAAAGAAGCAACTATGTCTGAGTACTTTTGAGCAATCCGACTTGCAAATAAGAACACTGAAATACCATTCTCCAAGAAATCTGCAGCCCAGTCTTCTTAAACCAAAGTGTCATTTGTTCAACAAAGAATATATATATGTATAAAATTAAACAATTATACATATACGAAAACTGAATAATAAGATTCACGTTTTTAGGTGGTTCTTAACCATTCATAAATTACAGTTTTAAAAAAGTCATATTTAACCTAGAGGGTTTTTTTATTTAATTCAGAAAGAGAGAAATCTTGCCTCTGTTTGTAATGTTGTGCATTTCCACACCCACCACCTTTGGCGACACCTGAGAGTGCAGGAACCATCTTGGAGTATCTCCCATATAGTAAAAGGAAGCTGCTGTTGTTCTGTTGTTGTTGAAACCAATCTCTTGGGATCTGAACGAGCAGCCACTGCTGTCTCTTTTATTATTGTCTTTAGGAGAAGAAAGCCTGAGTCTGCCACAAGCAGGTCTGATTTCAGAGAAGTGTTAACACAAATGCATCACAGCATTAGCCCACATGCTTTTTGCTTGAATATCATTTTCTTGCCCTGCCTTTGCCCTGACCTGGCTGGACGAGAGCCAGCTCTGACCTGAAAACCACACACCTGCAGTCAGACATAAAAACTTTCATGAGAAGCAGAATTTAGATTGGTCTTGCTAATGGAAATTCCGAGATGATGAATGAGTTACAGCTCTTTTCTGTTCAATTCTTTAGAGAGCAAAAAATTAGATGTGACTGCACGCTAATAAGCATAAATAACCTGGAATAAGACACGTGCAACTGAGGTACTCACCGCGTCCCATCTTTATCTGCCACAAATGTTGGAGTTGCTATAAGAGGGCTTCGCAGATCCTTTCTTATATAGATTTTTTCAGTAGAAGCTGCGCAGTTGGTTGGTTTTTCACGTTGCACATCAAAAGGCTTTCTTTCACTTTGAACCGCTACATAAAGATAGAAACATTCTGATTTGAAAGGAAATAACTCAAATGAAAAATACAAAAAAAAAGTAAATTCTCACAATTTAATACAAAGAGTGAAGAAACACAGGCTCCAATTTTACTATACTTGTGAATACGCAGGTTTTTAACTAAGAAGGCCACAGATTGATCTTTTGCTTAAGTTTTGCTGAACTGGAATAAAATCTTGCTATTTTTTTTGGGCATTTAATAAGATAGCATATTCTATTTTTTAATTATCTTTTATATACAGGTAAAGTTATATATAAGGTATTCACAGGTAACGTTATATAAAGCTATACCTAAATGTTAGCCATATTCCTCCTATGGATGACTCAAAACAATGCAAATCCAGAACAAATCCCTAAAAAGTCAAGACGGCAAGTTATGTGAGAGATGATGGTTAATTCCCTGAGAGGACAGTCTCTGCATAGCAACTATTTATTCCACCCAGTGAGGGAACAGTGTTTGAGAACTAACCCTTTCATAATTTGTATTTCTACTTGATAATTGAAAGAAAATAAGCTCAGTTTCCAATGTGCTGAAAAAGTGTGGCAAATTTTTAATAGAAGTAGTAAGAAAGCAGTAACTTCACAATTTTAAAGAAAAAGTGTACCTTTATAATATCAAAGTACTACTTTTAAACATATTACAGAACATTATCTGAAATCTAAGTCACTAAACTTTACAAACTCCTCTATAACTTGGCATAACATTTGACCGCATTGATTTTTCACCTAAAAATGAGAATTCTAAAATAACAGATTACAAAGACTACAGTAGTATGAGACATGGTTTGAAACAACTACTGCATCTCAGACATAAAATGGCAATGAAAGAAAGGTGCTGGAGATGCTTCGGTTACCAAAAGCTGTGTTTCCTTCAAGCAACATACACCAAAATGGAGAGAACACACCAAAAGGTGGTAGCCCCCGTATTTATTTGGTAGGCACAGTATCACACTGAGTACTTAACACTCACATTCCATTTTCATGCCCATCTCTAGACATTTCTTAAGCCTACAAAACTGGCAGCGATTCCGATGGTGTTTATTGATGATACAGTCCTGGTTGCTACGACAACTGTAGGTCAAATTCTTCCTTACACTCCTTTTGAAGAAACCTTTGCATCCCTCACAACTGACAGCACCATAGTGACGACCTAGGAAACAAATACATTGTTATCAGATGGCAATTACTTATATTTTACCATAGAAATATTTACTTTAAGCAAATAAAACCTTGTAAGTCACCCTTTAAATTTCTTTTCTATTTGTACTACTGTTTTGGACCATGAAAGCATTATAAAGTCTTGCAGGATATTTCTTGTTTACCTGTTGTCAGGGCTTTTTGTTGAAGCGAGGATGGCTAAGCCTATTTCTGAATGTGTGGTCTGTGAAGTTGTAGTTCCTGTTCTGGACAAGTACAGATGTAATACTATCTGTTGTTACAGACTATAGGATATATTTAAAGAATGTACAGTCTAAGACTTCAAGTAATTTCAGAATATAAGTAATTTTACAAATGCAATCTTCATTTGAATTTCCTGTACATACCAATTCTGGTATTATTTTAATTACATAAACATTTAAAGAAATAAAAGAAAGTGAGACAAAGAGACAGAAAGGTGTCTTCTCTGAGCATGAAAGCACAGTACGCTTCCTTGACTAATGTGGAAATTTTACCTCGGGACATCTTGTTACTGCACGGATCTCAAATGCTCATGATTCATGTGATCTCTACTTGCCTTTTTCTGTGATAGTAGAACAAAATCTAGCAGGAAGCATTAAGCTTGTTAGAGAGCATTAAGAAGTGTTTTTTTGGAGTAGCTAGACTTTTTAGGTGACAAGTTTATTTCATGGTTGCCCATCACCGGGTGGAACTTGACTAAATGCTTCAAGGAGTCTTCTTCCATTAGCAGGATCTATTTAGTCATTATTTCATCTTTCAGCCAATTTATCATACACTCTAGCTGAAGGAAAAGAATAATATTCTTCCAAGCAGAATTTAAGTATTTTGTGTGTATAGATACAAAGTATGTTGTATTTTTCTACTTAAAAACTTAATTGCTTTTGCCATCAGCATGGCTAAAATCAGTTAAAACATATGAAAAATCATCTCTTCATTCCAGTCATTCTTTCTAGCAACTTTCTTCAATACTACTTTCTATGCTTCCTTACCTGATGCTTTATCGCCACAGACTACACAATATTCTACTACCTGGGGCCGCTGAACATCAGTTTTTCCCAGCAAACGTTCCACTGAAGCAGAGTCTGTCACTATCTAAAGCAAAATTCCAGAACATAAAGACTTCATTAGCCAGACATGAAAGTAAGGAGCTTTGCCTACCGAACAAGATTGGTTTATCAGCTGAGAAGAGGTGACTAAATTTAAGAATGACATGCAGAATGAAATTAAGTAGCATAAAATGCAATTTAATGAGTTTTTACTGTCAATACTGAGACTGTTGAAACAGTCATATCAAAACAAATTCCAAATAAAACCAGTAGCTTTGTTGAGTACAAATGAGTTTCCTCACTTGTGCAACAGCTGCTATATATTTAGCCAAAGATGGTTGGCTTTCAGATGCTGTTCCCATGTATTGCTTCTCCAGATATTAGGGGTATGTGGTTCAAAGGGGATAGCCTGAAGGCAAGACCTGTTATAGAAACAGTTTAGCTTCCAAAGGCCTTTGATTCTGGAACTTCTATTCTGAACATTCCACTTAAAACAGAAAAATTAAAAAAATTCCATCCCTCTGTAATGTCAGCTATCCTATTTAGCATAGGAAAAATAAATTTTAAGAGACTGTTACTACAAGTTTTTAAATACTTATGTACAGATGATTCTTCATCCTGTAAAATATTCTCTATTGTAACAGTAGCAATAGGGACCAAGCACTTATTTTTTTAATATTTTTTTTATGACTGCTAAGGAAAAATCTCAAATTTCACTAGAGGTAGATTATTGTTTATATCCTTGGCTTTACAAAGCTCCTGTTGGCCTAGATCATGCTCAAGGCTCACAAAAAACTATAGCAGAGGGCAGTTTCTGCTCTAAATAGCTCTTATGGCAATGTCTTGATACTGGATGTGGACTATGAACTCATGTAAGTTGCTCAGCTGAGTTGTATATCTGTGAATATTGAACAGACTAAGAAATCCTGGCACTTCTCACAAGCACTATCTTAAGCATTCACTTATGTCTTTGGAACTTGAATTAGAACAGACAATGAGGGGTAACCAGTACAATGAAATGCATGAGGAACATGAAGACAGAAGAATTTATGATTGAATAATGAACCCTGCAATTAGTACGGTTTAATCCATGTCATTAGATCTTTAGAAAACCACTGCAATTGGTCTTAAAGCCATTACAGCATTAAATAATCTAGAAATCAAGAATCTCAATTACCGTATTTACCTGAATTCTGCCTGGCACAATGTTGTCCGTGGTGGTGAAGATAAGCTGTTTGGCATTAGATGTCTCAGGTGCTGCCAGTATCACCTTTCCGGCACCAGTTCCATCTGGACTGGCTAAAATAAACTGCTGCTTTGGAGACACGGCAGAATCCACTGCTGTCACTATTTGAATTTTCTGGCCTGTTTGCTGATCTGTCACAATCTGTAAAACACATTCAAGAAATTCATTACTGCAGTAAACTTTACGTTTTAAAACCTTTCATTCTGTCTCAGAATTACATCCATGAAAAATTACCAAGAAGCTCTCTCTGGTTTTTCTTCATAGATGGCACCAAGGACATGTTCTCCAGTCATCCACAATATTTACCTATGTATTTTATCTAAGATGTTACTCCTTAAAGTTATCAACACAAGGTGGAATCAGGCAGCCATATTGTTTCACACGCTGATTCTCAAGATTCTCTTATGGTGGAAGGTTTCTATTTTTGATACAGTTGTCTGGTAGCATAATCTCTATTTTGCCTGGTAGAACAACCATAGGCATTGGTATTTCACTAATACTTAACAAGCCTTTATCTCATTTGCCACTGCATACATTCTGATACGTTAATGGCATCTTTATATTATGGTACCAGTAACAACGGCCACTGTGACGCATTCCCAAAGGCTAACTTCATGCTAAATAGATTCATCTCCTACCAGCTCCTAAATGAGTGGGAGAAGGAATACCCTTGGAGATGAGCTCAGGTGCTGTTGACAACATCTGCCCATTTGCTGTGGTTAGGGCTCAGGAGATTTGTATATGCAAGCTAGGTTTAACCTCTGTAAATATTCGTCACTGACCACGTCATCAATATGTAACTATTATATACAGTTAACTAGTCATCACCACATACATGCTGAGGCAGAAAGAGAATTTTAGTTTGCACTAAAAATGACGTGTTCTCACAAAATTTAAAGAAGTATTCCACAGACTTTAGCACACTTTTGTATAACCCCAATGGGAGGAGGAGAAAAAAAGAGAAAATGTAATAGCTAAATGGGTTTTTACCTGAATGCGTTGTTGTGAAGCTACAGAGGAGTCTGTGGAAATTATCTGGATACGCTGGGAAGGGCTGGTCATCACTGGAGATTCAGATAGCGAAGTCTGAACAGTCTGCACCTGTAAATAACATAAAGGATTTTAATTTACTGTAAAGGTATTGAACACTTTGAAAAATACATATATTTATTAAAGATCAGACGGCCCTATAGCATGGAATCTAAATTTATTGCAAAGGTTACAGTCATTAAACCAACTTGGATTTGTTTTCAATGAATTATTAGAATATTGTTTTTGAAAATGGAATGAACCTGACAAAACCAAACCACCACTGCCACCACTCCCTTCCTCAAACAAATCACTGGGTAAATACTGTGATCCTTTAGCTTACTGAAATGCAGAAATACTTTATTCAACTTTTAATTATACATTTGTCTCATCTATTGTTTCTGTAAAAACAAAATACATCCTATCTAAATAATGTAAAATGTTAAACATTTCCCCTTTTAATAATTTTAACGTATTTTAGTACAATAGAAATTAAATTTGGCACTACTACTGAATACTATTGTTTTTTCTTCTATTCCATATCTTTCCAGAGCCCCAAACTATAATGCAAATCTAGCTGTGAACACCTAGAAAAAGCTTGAAAAAGACCCCTTGCCTAGTTATTTTCAGAACATAACTGTTACATGTTGAATTAAACATGCAAGATAACACTGACTTTTATATTCTGTTTACGGAACACAGACATCATTGGGCATGCACCAGGGAAAATGAGGGATGCCTCCAAAAACAAACAGGAGATCTGACTGCCCAGGATAAGCAGCAGGCTGAGGTACTCAATGACTTTCCCCTCAGTCTTCACCAGCAAGTGTTCCAGCCACATTGCCCAAGCTGCAGAAGATATAGGCAAAGACTGGGAGAATGAAGAACCACATACTGTAGGAGACCAGTTTGAGACCATTTGAGGAACCTAAAGGTCCATGGGTCCTGATGAGATGCACCCTGAGGGAACTGGTGGATGAAGTGGCTAAGGTACTACTCATATTTGTTAAGTCATGGCAGTCCAGTGAAGTTCCCACTGATTGGAAAAGCAGAGACGTAACCTTCATTTTTTAAAAAGAAAAAAAGGAAGACCTGGGGAATTACAGGCCAGTCATTCTCACCTCCATGTCTGGCAAGATCATGGAGCAGATCCTCCTGGAAACTACACTGACACAGCCAGCCTGGCTTCACTATGGGCAATCTGTGCATAAGAAATTTGGTGGCCTTCTACGATGGGATTATAGCATTGCTGGAAAAGGGAAGAGTGACTGACCTTATCTACCTGGACTTGTGCAAAGCATCTGACACTGTCACGTGACATTCTCATCTCTAATCTGGAGAGCCATGGATTTGAGAGATGGATCACACGGTGAATAAGGAATTGGCTGGATGGTCACACTCCAAGAGTTGTGGTCAGCAGCTTGATGTCTAAGTGGAGACTGATGATGAGTGGCATTCCTCATGGGTATTGAGAATTTTAACATTTGTCAGCAACATGGACAGTGGGATTGAGCACATGCTTAGCAAGTTTGCCAATGACACCAAGCTGCGTGGTGTGGTTGACGTGCTGGAGGCAAGAGAGATCATTCAGAAGGATCTTGACAGGCTTGAGAGGTAAGCCGATGCAAACCTCATGAAGGTCCTGCACCTAGGTCAGATCAATCCCAAGCACAAGTACAGGCTGGGTGGAAAATGGATTGAGGAGAACAACTTTGGGGTGTTCGTGAATGACATATTCAACATGTCTCAGCAATGTACACTTACACAGCAGAAAGCCAACCGTACTGTGGACTGCTTCAAAAGCAGCATGACCGGGCAGTCAAGAAAGGTGATACCATACTTCTACTCCACTCCTGTGAGACCCCACATAGAGTAGTACACCCAGCTCTGGGGCCGCCAGCATAAGGAGGACATGGACCATTGGAGTGAGTCCAGAGAAGGCCAGGGACAAGGGCCTAGAGTGATAGGACAAAGGGGAATGGTTTTAAGATGAAAGAGGGTAGATTTAGATTTGATATTGGACAGAAATTCTTCCCTGTGAGGGTGGAAGCCCTGGCACAGGGAGGCTGTGGTTGCCCCATCCCAAGAAGTGTTCAAGGCCAGACTGGATGGGGCTTGAAGCACCCTGGTCTAGTGGAAGGTAGGTTCTACCCCCTGCCCCCCTCCACGGCAGCGGGTAGAACAAGATGAGCTTTAAGGTCCCTTCCATTTCAAATCATCCTATGATTCTGTCATATGCAGTAACGTGTCCAGAACTAGGACGCTCACAAGTTGTTTTTATTAAATCCTCTATTAAAAAAATCTTGGAACGACCTGTTTATCAAAACCTACACAGCTGGACAACAGAGTAGTGTCAATTTAAGCTTGCTTTGAAAAATCTTTGTTTAATATGCAGGAAAGTTCATTTATGATGTAAAAAAGAAAAACCAGTTTGGACAGCAAGGAACCTGTACTGCAGTCTCCTTGGGAAAGCAGAGGTGTTTAAAGACATAGCACTTAACGTAAGACATACCATTCTACTCCCCTATTGCCTGTACCATAAGCAGTCTGATATAGTATAAAAATATAACCTAACTTGAACATACCATCTCTAATTATCTTTAAGACACAGATTGCAAAAAATGTATATTAAATGAGGAAAATACACATGGGAGATGTAGAAATAACAGAATCTTCTAACTATTGGATGATTCAAAGCATTCAGCTGCAGAAAACAAGATACCTTGGCAAGAAAAAAACCAAAACTTCCAAAATCATGACCCTTAGGGTACACTTTTAATCAATAATCTTGTCTTCCATGCCAAATTATTAACTAAGCTATACACCCTTTAAAAGGTCTAAATTGAAGCAAGATCTTTTAAAACAGTTTCACAGTTCTTCACCTTCAATTGTAGACAAGTATCACTAGCAATAATTTTATACACTGAAGTCCATATAACTTAATAGTGATTTGCCTTAAATGACACAGAGGATCAGCACAAAGCTTACAAGATATACACTTAAAAACATAGGTATCTATTTTTTTCATCATTAAACTAAAACCAAGTATTTGGCAGTTAGGTGCATTTTGAAGGCTAGCAAAATTAAATTTGGCTCCTTCTGTTACATTTATTAATAATTTTCTCATTTCATACGTATATGTGTGTGTATATATATATATATATATACACACACACATACACACACTGCATAGTTACCTTATTTTTCCTTTTTTCTTTTTTCAGTTTCTACATTTTAGTTGAAATCATATTAAATTTCCAATAGATAGGTATATATAAAATTGGTAGTTTGAAGCTAAGCTTCTCTACACATTTCATTATTTTTATGTCATTTGAAATAGCTTCTTCACAGCCATATAGTTGTTTGCATACTAATTTACTGATTTGCCCATCATGTACATATACATCTGTGTATCTGTTTGTATAAGCCTATGTATATATAAACAAATATCTGTACTTACAAACCAAATTTTCAATACTTTCTGTAGCTTATTTCCCCACTACCACACTGGTTATGAAAGGAGTATTTGGGCAATAAATTGAAGGAATAATCAACTGGACACAGGGGGAAGGACTTTTAAAAGTCTATTATCTTTTCTAACTTAAGTAGAAAAACATTTCCTATATTCACACCACTAAAAGCCAAAGTAATTGTATTGCTTGAATACACTGCTCTGTTCTCACTAAGTGTAAATCAATTTCAGAGATACTAATTTCTATTCTCTTTTCTATAATATTAATAAAGTAAAGCATAGTTAAGCAAACACAGATCAACTATTTTTAACTGTACTCATAAAACAGCTAAAGAATTTAAATGAAAAATATGGTATCAGGTTTTAAACCCGCATTCAAATCAAATCAGAAAGACTTATTTTTCCACAGATAACTCTCCCAATTAATTTCTTTAGCTATTAAATTATTAACAGGCTTTTATAAAAAATGTATATACAAATATATTTCTTTCACAGACATAAAATATATCTAAACAATGATTCAATTACTCTCTTTGGAGAAGCAAATCTTCTGACTAATTGTGTCTTTTGTAGAATGGCAGATAAAATTCAAATTCCCTACAGAAGAACTCACAGGATGGCAGTGCAAGATCCTGTGTAAGACATACAAAGGCAACAGTCATGGAAGAAACTGCACTTGGCATATCCACATCCTAAGAAAATCTCAGACTATGCTTTACAGAACCACCCCAACACCTTTGGTACAGCAACGGCTCTGCCACTTCTGGTAACAGCCTTGAATTCAGAGGCTGCCAAACTGCCTAAGCCAGGGAAGAGCTCTTCACTCCCATATGCACTTTCTGGGAGATACCCCTCTGGCTGATGGCACGCCCAGGTCTTTACAGTTAACACTACCTTGAGAAAAGCAGTATTTGAATTAAAAATTGTTTGCAAAGACTTCACATCAGAATTCCACCTTGAAAATTCATCCAGAAATGAGAAAGTGGCTAATGATAGTAATAAAATACTAAACAAAAATTCCCTTATTTTACACTTCACTAATTCTTAAAACAAAGGAAAAACTTATTCCATCAGAATAGCAGTGTTTCTACTCCCCTCTTCCAGGACACTGTGCTTCATCTAGACCTAAATCTGAATTGCTGAACTATCTATGATGTAACATGTCAGAGATATCTGAAAGAGGGTCAAGAAAATACTTTATGTGGCCAAGATATCCAGTATTTTTTGAGTTCCACGGCAAAACATTTCAGAAAGGCTCAGTATTTTGCTAGGTTCTTATCAGGACACTGAGGGAACTGAAAGCAACTGAAAATTCTCCAAGAATACAGCTGTCATAAACAAGATCCAGAACGTACAGGGCTCACTGGTCACCTCCTGTGACAGGGAAAAAGGATGCACGGGGAACAGTTTGTGGCTGTCATGGAGCCAGCACAGACAGTTTTAGCAACTACTGAAAGTTCTTCCTGGTCACATCAGAACTGCTGTTGGAAAAGGAAATAGTCCTTATTCCTCCCCACAGTGACAGCTCTGTTTGAAACATTTGCATTAAAATCTAAGGCACTATGCAGGGAATGCATGTCCACTTCAAAACCAAATACATTTTTCTTAAACAATACTCAAGTTAAAACTAAGTTGGTAGTGGGACTGAACCTGAGCCACCAACATGTTGCACAGTGACAGTACTAAATAAATACTTGAGATTAAAGTATTTTTCCTGCTTTTCAAAAGCAGTTCAGAATGAGGAGAAATTGCTGAAATTCTCCCTGAATCCCCTAGCTGCTCTCTATTCTTCAGTCTCATGAAATGTAAGTAAAGGTAACTGCGGACATTAAAAATGGAACTCTCATCACCAATCTTTTCAGAAATACCGAGTTTTGTATTTCTGTGTATTTTGACAACCCTCTCTGTGAAGAAATTCTTCCTGATGCCCACAGAAGTACACAGCTGGAAAAAATTCAATAAGCAACAAAAGAACAGAAGCAAGCAACAGCAGTGAAATAATTTGAAGCCATTACAAGGACAATTTTAAAAAGTCCTAAAAATAGAGTAAGTACAAAGATACATGCACTATTGGAGCATGCTCAGCAACTTCTGTGATATATTCAGTTTCATTGAAAACAAATCTGATGAAATATTGCTCAAGAAAGAGAAACACCATATAGACTATTTGCATGACAATCTGATTTGGTGCTTGGCATCACAGTTCTCAATAAACCCATGCACTACATTTGTGGCAATTATGTGGAAAAAATTACGCAAATACAGTTAAAGCTGTCAATATCTGCATTCGGTTATCCTGTTTGCCACTTGCCTCTCAGTTCACAACTTGAAATTCAGTGCATGATCAATGATGCTCTTCTTCCATTTAATTTCCATCATTAAAAAATATTGTATTCTGAAAACCTCTCACTTTTGAAGGCCAGTGCCAAGTTTGAGTCTACATTTTCCCTAAGAACGAGTGAGTACAAATAGAATTTCAGCATGTCACAAAAACTAGTGATGTATTTACCGGTATTAAAAACTGTACCTGATGGAAGACATAAATAGCAGGCAGCCAGCCATTCATAAAGAAATGATTCAACATTTAACATGGTCATAGTATTAATGAATCCGTAATGAGATAATGCTGCTTACAACTGTTCTTCCACAAACAAAGTTTCCATGGTGTTATGCAGTGGACAGGCATATAATTTAAGGAGCAGCTGAATACTTTAAAGAGATGAAGCCCTCTATTTACCCACCGGCCAGGAAGAAATCACAGAGCTTCATACACTCTTGAGATGGAGCGATCTCTCCAGTGGCAAGATACAACCATCACACTATGTTACCACGGTGCATTTCCTGCACGAGGAATTACAAATGTCACATATTTTATGTGCTTTAGATGTTATTACAGCACCCAAGTTCTACCAAACTAGGATAAAGTTTG
The DNA here is from genome assembly GCA_013400415.1 of Scytalopus superciliaris. Classification (NCBI taxonomy): domain Eukaryota; kingdom Metazoa; phylum Chordata; class Aves; order Passeriformes; family Rhinocryptidae; genus Scytalopus; species Scytalopus superciliaris. The sequence continues at coordinate 267,418 of VXBX01006178.1, forward strand.
CAAGTATTTCCATTACAGGTTTCTATTTCCAAGTATGTTTGAAAGTGTTTTTAAAAAATGCAGCTTTGATACCTGGTACAGAAAACTAGAGTGAAGAATCTCTTGTTGGTTTTCAGCGTGAAACTTAGGGAGCCTTTTGAAACTATTCCTTAGATGCTACTTCCAGGACACTCAGACCATTTTCCACACTAAAAAGCACTAAATTTTAACAAAAAAACCCACTGCAAAGTGAGAATCTCAAATCCACTTCTGAAAACAAAATTAAACTTGTATTTCCTTCTTATACAGGGCTTCTTCTTCAACGAAAAATATTTTTTTAATATCCAGGTGTAATCATAGTACAATTGATGAAAGAAAAATCCAAACTAATGTCTGAAAAGTGGCCTTATGTAGAGAGATCTCTCAGCCCATTTAGCTGTTTTATTACATTTGCATTTAGTTATTTATTACATCCCTTAATTATGCAATCATATGAAAAATCACAGTATTTAAAGCACATTAAAAAAATAATTTTAATCAAACAAATTATCTAGTTTATTTTTTGACTGAAGTTTGCGTGGTGAAGGAGATAAATAGGTTATTTTCTATGGCTGTGAACACTTACAGTTTGTGTTTATTAGTTGATTTAAACATTTTAGCTGTTGAGCATCCAAGCTTCAGTGAATATACATCTAGACATCACTCAATACCACTTTAAGTGGATTTTGTGCTCTTTTTTCTTACATGTGTAGGCAGAAAATATAAAACCTGATTTAAATTAATCACCCTACTGTAAATTCAACAGGCAACTTCAAACACTGTGGTGGATTCAGATTACAACTCAAATGAGAAGCAGAAACCCTTCACATCCAAAATGGTTAATCTAATGTTCAAATGATGACAAATTTAATTGTATTTTTTTAAAAACAATTCACAGTACAGCCAAGTTTCTCTATAGTTCATACTGAATTTCCTACTTGCATTCCTAATATGAGGGTCACCAGAATGAAGTTAGGCAAAAAAACCCACATATTGGTGGCACTGGTTTCGTGTTTGTTCCCGAGAGTAAGGTAATACTGCTCTACAAAGATTTTCTGTTCCATTTATGCCTAATTGTGAACAGCAGGGACTCCCTAATATGTTTTTAATTTCAAAATCTCATATACCAACTGTTGTGATATCATCTGTCACTCACCTCAGCCACCTGCTGAGTCTCCACTACCTGCTGAGCCAGCACCTCCATACTGGTTGCCATGGTGAAACAAGATCATTAGAGAACCTGTTTGGAAAGATGCCAGCAACTTCCATCAGGCACAAAAGTTAGGGATTTTTCTCATTATGAAAGAAAGTTCTGAGATGACTTTTTGATAATTTACAGTTCTGCCTGATGTATCTAGTAAATAAGATGCCATGGATGTGTATGTGCATCTACATGCATGCACACACACATACATGGGACATGCACACTGCACCCATGCCATTCAAACACCTGAGCTATTCTCTTACTCTACAGGGCCTCTAATATACTATTTCCACTCTATTACTTAAGCTGTAAAGAAGAGATGTTAATTTCATAAATGAGAAATGACTAATTTGAGTGTCAACTACTGATGCAGTTTGTGGAATTCATAGAACTCTAAGGCACTTTCCTCAGCTCAAGGAGGAGAAACCTTACAGTTAAACAGCTTCTACACCCCATGCTGAACACAGGAACAGCAAGATAAAAAACGCTGTTTTGCACAAAATCATTCCATCAAACCAACATGATCATCCATATTCTTAAAGTAATTGTGCATGAGAAAGGAAATAAACTGTCACATCTAAAATGTATTTTCCCATTATCTCAACTATTTTTTGATGGTGTTATCACTTTGAGAAGAAAATACTGCAGAACCATTTTATCCTATTCTGAGTGACTGCACACTGAACTTTACACCCTTCAGGGTTAAAAAAAAAAAAAAAGGCAAAGAAATCAAAGAAAAAGAAACAAGAAAAACCTCTTTCAATATATTTTTAATTACCATTATTAGGGCTGTGTTCCTCCCAAGGTAAATTTATTTAAGATTTTCAATTAATTCAGTTTTTAAGTGTGACTTGCTCATTACAGGGCCAGACATGATTCTGACCCAAGTGTAGGTAGTAAAAAGGCATTCGTGAATGCTGGCTCATTTGATGTTTTATTGAAAACCTCTTGTTTGTATCTACAAAGCAATCACTTAATAACAAATTTAAAAACACAGCAAACAACAGCAAAATGTAACAGAAAAACACATGTGTGTCTTTAGCACCAAGAGGCGCCCCATTCAAATGTAACTTCTACAAAGCTAACATTGTTGAAAATGTCAAAATCCAGTAAGTTACAAAGATTAAATCATATGGTGGCAAATGTGAAAATAATTTTGTGTATGTCAAGTAAAGATTACTTGTAACAGTGCATAATCAAAGTTGAGACATTCCCTATGGAAACTAATTTGCTAGTTTCTCCTACAGCCTGTAATTTTTTATTCAAGTGTTCAACTTACACATAAAGATTATGAACTGCTTCCACTATACCCAGCTTGTGGATGGTTTCTCAGCTGTTCGGCAAGAGCTTTTCAGTGTTTTCTCTTACCTTATTTTCTTTATATTCAGAAAGAAAGATAACCATATGGTCATAACATACTGTTTTCCTAAAGCTTTAAGATGAAAGAAGCCCTGCAGACGAGATATTTTGCCCACAGAAGTACCTTTCTGAGACAAAAGTCTTTGCTGTGGTACGGCTCTGAAAGATTTGCTGTCGGTGGTCTTATCCATGAAGGTTTTGTGTACTTTCGACCCTCCCAAACCAGCCTTAAGCTGAGGCTATGAAGCTGATTCAACCAAAGCCCAGAGACCATACATAGCCATACCAAGCGTCTCAAGAGTGTCGGCTCCCAGAAGGCAAAATCAGCTTCTCAGCAAGAGCCCTGAGCAGCAGTTCGTAAGGCAACAACGAAAAAAATCCCCCAAGCAAAACAAGAGGTGGAGTTTAAAAACTGCAAGGATGTACATGGACCACCAGGAAATTATTTTCACTGTAATAGTGTGGCAACCAGCTCAATACGTGCTGACGCGCTGCTGTCCAAAACACGGCTAAAACACATGTCCAAAACCCATTAATCTCTCCCTAAGGCGGAGTGAAACCTCAGAAGCAAGTAACAAACTCCATTTGAGACGCTCTACGCGTGTGGCCCAACCAGGATGACACGGTAAAAGGCCGAATCCACGGTCACTGAAAGCTGCTCCTTTGTCGTACGGAAACGAAGTCGTTCGCGCCGGAGCCCCCCGCGGTTACCCGGGCGGCGCTCGGGCCCGGCCGGCCCCGGCACGTTGTTCCGGCCCCGCCATGGCCGCGCCCCGCCCCCGGCCCCAGCGGTGAGCTCATGGCGGGCGCGCGGCGCCCATTGGCCC